>NWSH02000605.1:8856245-8875554 GCA_002382865.2 Heliothis virescens | reverse complement strand
ACTAGCTTCTGCCAGCGACTTCGTTCGCGGATCATGTCGCTTATGCCAGCGACAGTGCGTTTTCCCAACATTTCCCTTCACTGCTCTGGTCCTATTGATTGTAGCGTGATGAAAAGTATACTATAACCTGCTCAGGAGTATGAATAATAATTGTACCAAGTTTCGTTAAAATCTGTCCAGTAGTTTTTGTTTCTATAACGGTTATACAGACAGACAGACAAAAATTCTACTGATTGCATTTTTGGCATCAGTATCGATCCCTAATCACCCCCTGATAGTTATTTTGGTAACATATTTCATGTGCAGAATTGACCTCTCTACAGATTTATTATAAGTATAGAAGAAGATATTAGATCACTGAACCGATATATACCTCCATCGATTAAAATATCACTGCGTTCATTGTGAACGAATTCCTACCCGGTATCGATTCAATCGGCCACCGTTTTAATTTAAACGCCATCGAGAGATTGCCAGTTTGTGGCATCCCGATTGGTTTGCACAGGACTGGACAGCGTTTTCTGTGGGAATTTAATATGAGCTGCTCGTGTTACGTAATTAAGACCTTAGAAAGTCTTTTTAGGTACGGCCCATTAATGAGTTTTGGATGGAAATGACCGAACATTTTCATCATTAGAATAAAATGTTTGGGATTGGTATTTTTTAGACCAATGATCGTTTATTATGTTAAAAGATAAATTCTTTTACAGAACAAATATCTTTAGTGTGTTTCTTAGAGATTTGTTCTCAACAAAGGGGCCTTTTATTTTGGAAATCATTATGAGGATCATATAGCACAACGTCAAATTCTCCTCAAATAATACGATTACAATTTTCGATAGAAAAAACAAACAAACATCAAAAAAGATTCCAATTTTCCGCTCCGTTGAAAATGACCAAAGTCATTTCAACACAAAACCTATAATGTAGACCCGATACTGTTGCTAACGAGAGCCTCATAATCTCATTATCTATACTAATATTATAAAGCTGAAGAGTTTGTTTGTTTGTTTGAACGCGCTAATCTCAGGATCTACTGGTCCGATTTGAAAAATTATTTCAGAATTTCGAAGAAAGTTACCTATAGGGTACTTTTTATCCAGGTGCGCGTAGCTAGTAACTAGATAAAAATGCAGGAATGCTAGTAACTAGATGAAAATGGCAAGCAACGGGCAATGAAATCGTAATGTGTAAATGGGCCTTAAAGTTCTAGTCTCGAAAGTTCTAGAAAATGTCCTTGCGTACCTTTTCCATTTCAGCAAAATTCCAAACTGAGCGAATGTTCCCAAACTACGGTATAAATAAACTCTGAACTGAGCTAAAAGAGAGTATATTCTACTTCAGGTCGAGTTATTCAATGGCCTGATATCAAAACATTGGATTTTCGCGCCGTGCTCACTCATCAATACAAATGTCTGTTACACTAGCGTGACATACGGACAGGAGAAATGGACAACTGCTGTTTGTATTTCTGAAGTATAATAAGCGTGATATATGAACGACAAGTTATTGGAAAATAATTGTAATGTAAATTATTTTTACCATACCCAGTTTGTTTTTACCATAGTAGGTATTTAATAGTGGATTCGTGGTGGGTGGTCTTTCAAAAGGTGACAAAAATTTTGTCTTATCGAAGTGCCCATGTGTCATTTATTTATTTTTTGGAATATTAGGTAGGACAGTAATCAGTTTGAACTCCGCCAAAGCAACTAACTCTTTTTATGGCATTACACTAGTTTCTCGCTATTTGTTGGCAACTCTATTCACCAGTATACCACACTGAAACTCAATAATACAAGACGATGAACCTCCATCAGTTTTCGTTGTAAAGGCGTAGAAGGACTGCAGTTTCGTATTTACGTAGTTTCTGGCACAGTCTAACTATTACAGTTCTACTGGCAGTTATGAATGTTATTTATGTCTGATTTTGGATGTTCATTGTAATGTTCGTGGGTTTGCTGTCGGTACATAATATTAGAGAGCAGATTATTAAGTGTTCTGCTATTAGAAGTAAGATAGACGTTCACTAATTAGTTTTTATTAGTTTGATCCCGTTTCCAGGGTACGAAAGTAAAACCACTGGCAAGGGTTAGTAGAGAGTTAATATTTTAATATCTAAAACCTTCCCCTAAGTCTGAAATATTGTGCTAAATTCGGCATCAAAATCGATACCACTAAACGCAAGATAATCGTGCACAAACAAACATACACACATGTCAAACTAAGTCTAGAAACCACCTTTTTTTTAAGTCAACGAAAACGTAACGATATTCAAATAAAAACTTATTTTGATTGATTTCACTAACACAGTATGTTTCAACTACCTACCATAGTACAGACGACAGCTGGTCAAATTATCTATACAAATCTGTCAAATTTTACCGATCGAACATTAACCTTCCACTATTGTGATAAGGTTGAAAATCTATCGCAAAAATTTGACAGATTGTGGTACCTTGATGTGCTGTCGTCAGTATGTTCAAACAGACTGAAGACTTGCTTATTCAGACTTAAAAACACCTTCCATTCTTTTAGTCGCAACAAAAAATCTCGGTGGAACGTAAAATCCGTTTTACTGACGCTCCTAATCAAATAAAAGCGTTAACTGTATTGGAATCTCAGATCTAGAACAAAGTGCTTAGCTCATCAAACCTTTAACAGGCTACCTGCCTTTGAATGCTTAAAATGTTGCACCTTGACATGGAATTACAAGTTTTCTAGAAGTACCAACGACGTTGGTATAAGTACTTGTACCTACTAAGAATTAGGATTTCACTAATCTATACTATTATTATAAAGCTGAAGAGTTAGTTTGTTTGAACGCGATTGTCCGATTTGAAAAATTATTTTAATGTTAGATAGCCCGTTTATCTATACTAGTCTATACTAATATTATAAAGAGGAAAACTTTGTTTGTTTGGTTGTAATTGTAATGAATAGGCTCAAAAACTACTGGACCGATTTTAAAAATTCTTTCACCATTCGAAAGCTACATTATCCACGAGTGACATAGGCTATATTTTATCCGGGTACGGGCAGTAATTCCCACGGGATGCGAGTGAAACCGCGGGAAAACGGCTAGTATATTATAAACCTACGCGTCTATCAAACTATGTCTTTACTTACGTTGAATTATTTATCTCTCAAAACTTAATTTATTTCATTAGGTTCAGCTTTTTGGTGGTAATGACCGAAAGTTTACTATAAAAACAAATCAATTAACTTTTGGTTTTATCAAAAAAACATATTTTTTTTTGAAACGTCATATTAAAATCTTTGAATACGTGTGGTATTTATGGTGTTTGTCAGTGTGTTTTAAATACGAGTATATATAAATAAACAAATTACGTTTCTTTTATTGAAAACAAATCAAACAAAGTAAATTAAATATTTAATCAAATTGGTTTGAAAGTTTAATAAATTACATTTATGCAAGTGTGTTGAACCTTAAAGTTTACAAAAAAAATCTTGATTTGTTTGAATAATTTATTTTATTAATACCTAAGTAATTTGTTTATTTTCGTTATTTTCTAGCTAACTCTAGTATGAAGAATCTTCATAGATAGTTAGGTCTTTATTTTGTCAATTTTAATACCTGAATAAATAGGATTTCTTTTTGTTTGTTTGTACCTTAAAGTCTTCGAAACAATTGAACCGATTTGAAAAATTCTTTCATTGTTGGATAGTTGGACTATCCCCGAGTAACAGAAGCTATATTTTGTTCTGGTATGGAAAGAAGTTCCTCCGAAACGCGGGTGAAACCACAGGGACAAGTAGTATACAACAAAAAACATTATTCCTATGCTTTCTTTCCCCTACTTACTTATACCTATTTTCAAGTTGATAGCAAATTCGTTTTCAGTAGCCACAAATCTACTAGTGCTATCAATAGTTGATTTGCCAGCACCTTCGCTCACTATAAACCTCGGTAAAGAATCGTAAAACGTACTCAAGTACCTGTAAAAATCCCATAAACTGGAAGCCACTGCCAGATTTTCACCTTCGACTAAACTTTTAACAATTGAATGCTGTTCCATTCAATTCTTAAGGGTTATGTGGTACGTAGTACTTTACCGATATGGTTTACGTAAAATTAATATTTCTACTATCTTAAATCGTTTTTTCAGGCAGAAGACGTCCACTGCTGGACGTTCCCCTACCCCAAAGTTTTCCAATTGGCTCGGTCTTCAGAAATCCAAATCTACTGCTTCCCGGCAACCTTGGCGAGATCCTCCGTCCATCTAGTGGGGGGCCTATTTACACTGCGTCTTCTGAGTCCACTAACTAAAGTATACAATACAAAATTGAAATACTTAATATTACCTATCACTGGAAAAAGAGACCAACTACAAACCAATAAGTTATTCAAGGCACTTTCTGTCTGGCTATGAGTAATTGTGCTATTATAACCATTAAAAACAGAAATTAATCGCATTGAATATAAATCTATAGAAAATGTGGCTCTCGCCAATCTCAAATTAAATCCATCTGCCTAGCCTTTTCCCAACTATTTTGGGGTCGGCTTCCAGTCTAACCGGATGCAGCTGAGAACCAGTGTTTTACATGGAGCGACTGCCTATTGACGCTCCACAACCCAGTTACCTGGGCAATCTGGCACCCCTTGGTAAGACTGGTTGTCAGACTTTCTGGCTTCTGACTACCCGTAACGACTGCCAAAGATGTTCAAATGACAGCCGGGACCCACTGTTTATCGTGCCTTCCGAAACACGGAAGAACTCGTTATGAAAATGGTCACCCATCCACGGACCGACCGCGTCAAGCGTTGCTTAACCTTATGATCGACCGATCCGCGCGGCTTTGACTTAGCCACGAGCTCTTCTATTCTTTTAATCTCAAATTAAATGAAGTTCACAAAAGTCAAAATCAAAAACTGCAAAGGAACATCTAGAAAGTTCTAGCGCCTTAACAAACTATAAGGCAGCGTGAAACAGCGGCGTCCGTTCGCAGATTGCTATGAACGGAGTGCCAGGCGTTTCGAATTGCTTTCCACTATGACGCTGCATGCAAATAGAACTAGCTGTAGTAAGCCTTTGAGAGTGTTTAGATGTAAACGAATGCCAGAAACTGTTTAATTAAACTGACCTATTGTTGGATGGCAGGTGGAATCTTTGTAATACCGGATCTGCCTATCGTAAAATGAAGGAATCCACGAGTTAATCATTAGGGTCTATTTTAATAGAGAACAGATATTTTTTACCTGTAAAATATTGGTTAAATTTTTGATTAAATAGTAACTGTACCTACCTAAGAAATTGATGAAAATAATTTTATGGGACTTAGCAGATAAGAAACATACCTTTATTATATACTAGCCGTTTTCCCGCGGTTTCACTCGCATCCCGTGGGAATTACTGCCCGTACCCGGATAAAATATAGCCTATGTCACTCGTGGATAATGTAGCTTTCGAATGGTGAAAGAATTTTTAAAATCGGTCCAGTAGTTTTTGAGCCTATTCATTACAACCAAACAAACAAACAAACAAACAAACAAACAAAGTTTTCCTCTTTATAATATTAGTATAGAAAGATAATAAATAAATAAATTAAAAATATTATAATATTGACTAATCATCATGATTAAGCTACGATAAGATAGCTTAACGACAGATGGACTAAATAAAAATTGTCTTTGTCAATAGTTAATTAAGTATCATCACAGTAACGATAAAAAGTATTTCTACTACTGTTTTCCCGTATTGTAGGCAGATCTAGAAAAGTATACAATGATTTCACATCAGTACATTTCATGATCATCATTACCAACTCACCGAGTTATGTCTATCACGCCAAAATGTGCCATTTTGTCTTTGAATATCGGAGTAACTAAATTTTCCCCTTCAACAGAATACATCAATTTCAGATCTTTTAAGACCTGCTCGAACCATATAGAGAACGACCACTGAAGTAGCCAGTTATCCTTCAAAGGATGTACCTTATAGTGTAGCTAACTCTATGTTCGTTGCTGTGCTTACAATACATTCGTAGATCTAATAACTTAGCAACTCTAAATAACAATCTGCCAAAATATCAGGACATTGAATCATTAATATTTCTGGGATATTAACCTACCAATAAAATTATACGAAAGGACAATGGGCGTTTTGGTACCCCCGTCCAACAGTGTTGATTGTAGTACCATTGCGTAGGTCTTGGCAAGGCAAAAAAATAATATTATGGCGACTAGTCTCAAATCCTTGTCTAATTTGCGTGACATCGACTAATAGAATTTGCAATGACCACTAAATCATCAACATAGATGCAGTTCTTAAGTTCAAACAATACTGAATAAAATCCGGTATGAGTAAAAAAAAACACGAATGGGTCCGTTTTAGAACGTTTGCCTACCGACTGTATTAAAAAGGACTGTGGAAACCTTTGCAGCTCATACACAACTGTCCATATGTATTTGATGAAAGCCTTTCAGTGTTTAAAACCAGTTATGTAAATGTTTAGAGTCAAACACTCTGTTGGGCTCCTCTTAGTGTAGGAGAGGTGAGTAGTGAGTACTTATTGATGATTTCCTTCCAAAAAAAACAGAAACTTAATGTGTACGTTTGAACTATTGTCAAATCGGTTGATGATGGTGTGTCTGTAGTTTGACTCCATGGTCTATTAAAAATCCTTTAGATTACGATAAAGTGTATATTAAAGATTAGAAGATGTATATTAACTGAGTTTAAAGAGATTATAGTGGCGACATATTCCTTATAATGCATTTGCGTATTTAGATGACNTCCATATGTATTTGATGAAAGCCTTTCAGTGTTTAAAACCAGTTATGTAAATGTTTAGAGTCAAACACTCTGTTGGGCTCCTCTTAGTGTAGGAGAGGTGAGTAGTGAGTACTTATTGATGATTTCCTTCCAAAAAAAACAGAAACTTAATGTGTACGTTTGAACTATTGTCAAATCGGTTGATGATGGTGTGTCTGTAGTTTGACTCCATTGTCAATTAAAAATCCTTTAGAATACGATAAAGTTTGTATTAAAGATTAGAAGATGTATATTAACTGAGTTTAAAGAGATTATAGTGGCGACATATTCATTATAATGCATTTGCGCATTTAGATGACTTAATATTTTTTTCTCGAAGCAATTTTAATAAATACTCGGATCGGACAACTAATTGAGACAAGCCCCATAGTTTTTATGATTCTTCACGTAAAGGTGTTTCTAAAGATGTATCACACATTACTGTTGGAGGTGGTACCAAATCCCATACAACTTGCCCATTGTCCTTTACTTTGAGAAGATTTTACATAGCACAAAAAGAAGGCTCTCATCTGGCCTGTTCTACTTTTATGTAACAAACTTTAACATTAAAATACATTTTAAAACTTCAATCAGGATTTTCGAAATCCATTAACGCGAGCTCCACTGCGGTAGATTCGGGATGCGCAGAAACAAAAAGGGTTTACTCGGTTTACTCCACCAGCCAGTCGTAAACCGGTCCTCATATAGTGAGCCCATAATATTAAGTGCTAAGCTAAGAGCATTTAACTAGCTGGACTCGCCATGAGCACAATAATATATGCGAAAAAGACTGCCAAATTACTTCGGGGTGTCAGGCAATGAAAGAAATAGTGATCGTTTTTTTTCAGTGGGAAATCATCAAATTAAATCCCACTGTGGTTGCAGCGTAAGGGATTGTCAGACTCTTTACTGACTAAAGGCCACGTTGTGTTTGGAGCCCCTTGTGTACCAGGGCCGCGGTAACTCTTTCGAACAATCCCGCAGCCCCGGCAGGATAGCTCACTTATGCATTTTCGATCCCATGTATTTGAATATGAAAAATTGACAAACAGACTTTGAGAGATTGACTGACAGAGAGCTTTATGCACACATAGCTCGAGGCATATAATTTGACTTTGACACAGGTGATCTCGTACCTTTATCAAAGAGGAAGATACTGCATTGGTGTATCCAGTTTGTTGAATTCTCTAAGGTGCTAAGTATGATGAAAGGTTGGAAGTTTGAAAGACAGATGCGGGGGAAACGGGGTGAAGGAACTAGTTTATGGCGTCGTTTCTTTCCTTAACTCAATTTGGGATCACGATGTCTTAAAATGTTTGCATGTGTTTGAAGACAGTTCAGTTGAGGGTCAAACTAAAACGTGCAGTAATTTTTTTTAGAATCCTCCAGTAACAAATAAATAAACTAGGTAGTATGGTACATACTATGGCTAATTTTAATCCAATTATGGGGAGCTGTTTCCTAGTGTTTTTATTTAAATTAATTAAACTATTACTCCGTATAAATATAATTCAAAATCTTTCTCAATAGATTAATTTTAGTCTAAGTTTTTTTCTTTATCAGTTAATACCTAATTAATACTGTTGTGGCGTAACTCGAATTACTTATTTAAAGTTATTTTTAATACTTACCTACTGATTCACGACTTATTAATGTGATTCTTGTATTCAGTACGGTGTGAACCATCGAATATCGTCCACGTGAAGTGCTGTGATGTTTTATAAAAAATAGGAAAATAAACTTTACGTGTTTTGTAATTAAGTTCAAAGTTCGTGTGTTTGGTAAATAGGTACTATAAAGTAAGTTGATCTTTAAAAATTATTTATACTAAAATGTTTTTTTCCCCTTTCTGAAATCTATGTAGTACTGATAATGGTATGTATGTACCATTTTTAGTAATATATTATAGCCTAGTTAGCTATTGAATGAATGAACATAAATTGAATAATTTGAAATTAATCAAAATTTAACCTCTCATATTTTTGGCACAAACTTTACGTTTGTTTTGTTAAATAAAATGCATGAATCTCTAAAACCAATATCTACCGTACAGTATTTTTATAGATGAAGGTCAAATGTGTTTACGATAGGAACAGTGTCGGCTCGCTGGCTAATTGGTCCAAATTTTAATATAATACGAGCCCGTAGTTCTAATCATTGATGCTATTGCGTAATTTAATGTAAAAATGTTTATAAACAACTTTGATAACCAGAACTATTTGTATATTAATTTGAGGATAAATAGGTATTCATTTGTAGATGAGTTAGTACTAAACTAAGTAATACAATACACGACGAATACCTACCTAAGATTTTATGCGCAAATTATTTTAGCAGCGTTTACGGTAAAATATTGAATTATTGGAGATAGGTGGACACCTGTAAGGTTATAAGATAGTTTTCCATTTTGTTACCCTTGGCGGTAGTAAAGACTACATTCATCATGCTATAAGCAAATATCAATTGTAACTTTGTCTGTTTGTATATCAATCACGGTTCTGAACTGATTTAAATGTATGTCAGGTCTCTTAAAACATATCTTCCTATATCTACACCAGGCTAACATTACGCAAATTAATTGCGTGTTGATACACCATGGATGGTTTATAATGATGAATATGAAATTATGATACATTTAAGGCTATGTTCGCCGACAAAATAAACGTTAGCTTTTTTAACAACTTACTATTTTCTTTGAAACTTGAACGTTGTAAATTTAAACAATTTAAGATATAGACAGTTGTTTTAAGGCGTTCTGCGACTGTTTATCAACGAAATATTATTGTTTTTATAACCTTAGCTGCTGAAACACCTAAACAAGGTGGTTGCAAGATATTTCCTTGGTTGTTATAAAAAAAAATGTTTTTTATATTTTCAGATGGCTTACAAATTCACAGCAGGCTTATTTCTACTAACCTTGCTAGTTTCAAGCGAGGCTTTGAGGATCTTAGTATGCTTTCCCATGACATCCAAGAGCCACAGCATATTAGGTCATGGATATGCTAATAGACTGCTAGAAGCTGGACATGAGGTAATTCTTGTCTTACAGTTCTCGTCAATTAACTATGCAGCTCTGAACTTGGCTGGTAGTGACTTCATTATAGTAAAAATGTAGAAAAATACACAACTGCGCATGCGCAGGCTATCAAATTTCTGACTTCGGAAAGGCAAAGTTATTTGAAGAGATCTGTAATCTGTTGGTTGGCTCATTGTAAACGTTTATAGTACCACAAAAAAGATGATAACATCAAACAAAAGATGAATTAACCGATCAACAACAAATAATAGTCGGTTGATTATGTTTTAATATTGTTTATTAGTGGTCGAATTCCCGGGCCATTATAATAGGGGTCTTGAAGATCCTGTTGTATTCTAACAAAATCGTTACCTACTTGCCATTCTTTTTAATTTCAGGTGGTCCATCTAACATCATACCCAAGTAGGAAAGTAGTGCAAAACTTAACAGAAATTGATGTCTCATATTTGCAAGATTTTTTTAAGGAAGCAACTGAAAAAGGTAGGTATCTAAACTTATTTATAGCTTTATCTATTAAATTACTATTTATATTCTAACGGCCGTTCCCAATAACCTATCTAACCCTGGATTTGCTTACTAGAGATAGGAATTTGACATTACTTGTATGGGGCTAATGTCAAAATTCTATCACTAGTAAGCAAATCCAGAGATAGACAGAATATTGATTTCCGCAGTTAATTGATACTTCTTTCTGTTATCCTAACTATCTTATGGAACTTATATTTTATGGAAACTAGTTAGTTTCCATAAACTGTCCCAAGATTTCGTACTAAGATAAAAAGAATCCTATACGATATTCTGAGCCAAAGTTCAAGCAAATTTTCATCAAAATTATTGCACAAATGTCCCAACCCACTGTTATGTTTATAATATTAGAATAGGATTGCACTTATGTGACCCAAATTATTTCCAGATGATGCATTTAAACTCAAGAATATGATAGGCAAAAAGAATTTTGAGGAATCCTTGCTTTTCTTCTACTTCGTCTTCACGATGCACAAAAACATCATAACTGACCCGAATGTCATCAAGCTACTGAGTGATCGTAAAGAAAAGTTTGATGCTGTTATTTTAGAATGGTTCTTCACCGAAATAACTGCTGGGTAAGGTCTAGAAACAACCTCATATAATAAAATAAGTTAAAAACAAAGATTGCTTTATAACGATGATTTGCACAAAATGGCCAAATGGGACTTTGCTCTAAAGAACACACCGACCTTGAATGTGATTTTAATGGGAGGTCATTATATCTTTGAGCTACAATGTCCAAGATCACGATATGGGCTCTATAATTATCTTCTAGTGCTATCTCTCTCTTAAATAATATATTTTCACATAAAAAGATACAATAAATATTATTCACTTTTGTTTCTTCTGGAGCCCTTTATATGCCAGGGTTGCGGAAACTTTTTCGAATAATTTAGCAACCCCAGTAGTACCTATTATAAATAATACTTTAGCTATCCATTCATTTTTTTACATTGTATCTATTTCTGTTCTATTCTACATTATATTGTTTACAGAATTCCAGCTCTATTCGAATGTCCCTTAATCTGGGCCTGTTCTACGGAACCTCATTGGCAAGCACTAAGGCTGATAGACGAGATCCCCAATCCAGCTTATACTTTGGACCTGTTCTCCAGTAATAGAATTCCACTGACTTTCTGGCAGAGGGTTGAAGAATTGTGGAAGGTAGTCAAGAGAAATGTGCAGTTGTAAGTATATCTTATGTAAAATCAAAATCAAAATCAATCAAAAAGCATTTATTCAAAGTAGGCTGAAAATCAGCACTTTTTGAAGGTCAAGTAAAAACGCCCAAAAACGCCCGCCCTTCACCACTTCCTATGTGTTTTGGCTGGGAAGAAGAAATGGTGGAACAAACTCCCCAGCAACGTAACGTGTAACGTGATTTATGAATGACGAAAATAGGGAAACCTCTTTAAAAAAATGTGTTTTTGCCACATACAATCTCTGCAGATCCTACCGATACTAAAGATAAAATTTTAAAAACTACTAGTCATTCACCGTCAAAAGTATTATACATACATTCTTTATATTGCATCAGATTAATAATAATTACTGATGACACAGTTTTAACACATCATATAGAATCTAGAAAGACAGCTTACAATAGCTGTTAATATAATATACGGTGAGCTGCGATATGTTATCATGCAATTTAGAAACTAATAAGTCATCATGACTTTTATTCATTCATAATAAATTATTGTTATCAATTTACAAACATCTTTAGAGAACTTTTTTACAACATATCATATTGTAAGATCTATTTTGTAATATATTTGTAACCTAAACATGACAATCATAATAATGTGTATTAACTTCTGTAGTAGTTGAACTTTAAAGTACTTTTCTATTTACCCCAATAGCCATTTTGATTCAAAGACTAGTAGACCTTTTCACTATGATCATATTTCTTACAGAGCAATTTACTATCCTTTTGAAAAGTGGGCTTACAACAGCATTTACTCCGAGATAGCTGCTAAACGAGGAGTAACTCTGCCTTCGTACGATGAAGCCAGGTACAACGGATCCTTCATGTTCCTAAATGCCCACCCATCCATTGGAGGATCGATGAAACTGCCTCAAAATGTTGTTAACATTGCCGGCTACCACATTGAAAAGACGAAACCTTTACCAAAAGTAAGCTCTCGATCTTATAAATATGTATTAGTTGATTAAGATTAAGTTGTGAGGACAATCTTCTATATTGCATTCGCCAATATAATATTATTAAGTCCGTCTTTATTAATATAAAACCATAATATAGACATTCTCAACCAAACATGATATAAAAATAAAGCACGCTTTTAAATATAGCTTATAAAAAGGATTGACATTATCGATAAGTACACACTGCACTGAATTTAAATTAAACGACAATATCGCAGGCTCTTTATCAAAATCACAACCGAAAGCGTCGCATGGAGGCGTAATATTTTTCGGCGATTATCTCGAAGCGACAGACATTATCCAGTGCTACACGCGCCTAAACCTTACCAACGCTGTTAATACGTAATCACGCCAATTCCCTGAGGTAAAATAAAATCTGAGCGCTTGAACTGGGCCAAAAGCAACGCGGACGGAATTTATTCTCTAATCTTTGCACCCGCTCAAAAGACTTACGTACAACAATAGGGAATCAAGCGGCACGTTAGGTCTCTGAGGATTTTTATCCAGCTATAATCTTATACTGCGGCATTGCTTGGTTTAACTTCGTTCGCTTACTGCAGCGAAACTAACTTGCTTGCTTGGCACGTGTTAAACGTTTAGTCTGTTGCCCCAAATATTCAGAGGAAATCTTTGGAGATCACAGCTGTTTCATTTCAGCGTGCTAGAAACTTGTAATAGCCTAAACGTGTTTATTTATAATACTAGTATCTTTCGACTCCTAGTGCCTACACTGTACGACTTTTCATGAAAATAGCCTTCATTTTAAAAATCCCAATTTTATAAAATAACTTTTTTGGCTCTATTATTTTTTATTTGATTTTAGGATCTCCAAAAACTGATGGATGAAGCTAAACACGGTGTGATTTACTTCAGCATGGGTTCTATAGTAAAAAGCGATGGTATGTCAGAAGAAATGAAGAGGTCTTTGCTGGACATGTTCAGCAAATATGAACAAACAGTCATTTGGAAGTTTGAGAGCGATTTGACTGATTTACCACCGAATGTTCATTTAGTCAAGTGGGCACCACAACCTAGTATTCTGGGTAAGCTTTCCTCTATTAATAATATCTTAAGAAATGTAATGAAGTCACATCCATATCCAATTTTCTACATAATTCGTCAAAAACAGATTTAGCTTTTGATCTTGGTAAGATTTGCAAGTTGACCAAATCGTGATTGAGTGTCTTTTCGTTACGATTTTAGTGGATTTAAATCTAATTCACGAATTTCTCCAGTTAATTACGAAAGGTACTAAAAATCCCTTTTTATTGGTGGTGCTCGATCTTCTCTAACGATGGAGATTTTATTAGGGCATGAACTATAACTACATACAAATGTGACCCGGTCATCGAGAAGCATTTTGTTGATAAGGACTATAGACATTTTAATATACATCAGTACCAAAAAAATGTTTTTTTTTGGCGGTCGGGAAAAAAGTATATTGAAACATGATTTTGACTATATTTTATTTTGACTTTACTTTCCCACATTTCAGCGCATCCAAACTTAAAACTGTTCATCACACACGGTGGCCAGCTTTCCACCTCAGAAGCGATCCATTACGGAGTACCTCTAGTCGGTCTGCCGGTCATGGCTGATCAGCATTATAACATGAGGTCCGTGGAGACGAAGGGATTTGGAATCAAAGTGACCTTGGCTGAAGATATGGCTCCTGAGCTAGACGCAGCTGTCAGGAAGATACTGACTGACCAGATGTAAGTTTTTCCTAACAGAAAAAAATCTGAATTGAATACACTTACAGTGTAGTGCTGTGCATATTTTGGAGACCATTACCATCATCATGACCATATCTATACTAATATTATAAAGCTGAAGAGTTTGTTTGTATGTTTGTTTGTTTGTATGTTTGTTTGTTTGTTTGAACGCGCTAATCTCAGGATCTACTGGGCCGATTTGAAAAATTCTTTCAGTGTTAGATAGGTAATTTATCGAGGAAGGTTATAGGCTTTTTATCCGGGTGCGCACAGTAGTTCCCACGGGAGAGCGGGTGAAACCGCTGGCGGAAGCTAGTCAATAATAAAATCAGAACTCATAATCAAAATTTGTTGACTATTGTTTCTATCTAGAGGTCAGAAACCTGCTTGACAAAATAAAATTTCTCATTCTTGCATATTGTGCACATGACATGAACAAAAAAGTTCTAAAATAACTAGGTATGGCATAGTGTTGATAAAAAATCGCTTTCCTTTATAGGTACACAAACAGAGCCAAAGAGCTGTCGACCCTATTCCACGATCGAGTCATGCCTCCAGGAGCTGCACTTGCGCATTGGGTGGAGTTCGTGGTTCGGAACCGTGGCGCCCCCCACCTACGTTCTCCGGCGATTGCAGTACCTCTATATCAGAAGCTGTATCTAGATCTAGGAGTAGTTTTAGCTATATTTATAGGCTTTATTTGGAAACTTGTCAAATACGTGCTAAGTAGGCGATCACATAAAAATAATAAGAAGAAAAGAAGTTGATGTGCCGGTAAGGATTTAAAAGGTGGATGATATTGATATTTTGTTAATGTACTGTTAAATAAAATGCTAAACTTATAATTATTTTTTTAATTTACCAAGCAAGTACCACTAATCTCAAGAACCACTGGTCCAATATGAAAAAATATTTTAATGTTAAATAGCTTATTTACGAAAAGCGAGTGAAACCGCGGGCAGAAACATGACATCAAATACTTCATATCATAAATGATTAATTGCGTATTTCATTGACGGATATTGTATTATCAGTAATATTTCCGCGATAACTCAAAATAGAAATGAATGACTATGACCACGAATGAAGTCAGTGTAAATCTGATAAAAAACACAAATGTCATGGCATTAGTACAATCACGTGTAGATTTCTAAATACGTTGACATGGTAACAGGTATATGTAGGTATACGGATAGTGGTTCACGTTATCATTACCTTTTCTAAGACAATGAAAAACCGACCAAGTGCATGCAAATGTAACTGTCGAAACTATGATATTTCGCAATAAAAAGTTTTTTACAGTTACATTTAAATTGTAAGAAGTTTCGGAGTTAAACAAGGATATCAGAAATTACTTTGTGGGATATTATAACCGCCAATCATAAGATCACGCCTCATATTGTATGTTAACTTAGGTAAAACATGAAAAAAACATTTTATATTTGAATTTCCCGCTTCTAGTGGTCGCATTCACCTTAAGCAAGACCTGTAAAACCTTAACATGAAAATAAAGAATTTGATTTGATTTGGAAACATAATCCTGTGAAATAGAAGTGAACGAGCCACTTGGACTGTAATTATGTCTGTTTGGTACGATTGTCAAAGATTTTCAAATGACAGCCATGACCCACAAACTGAAAGCGCCTTCCGAAATACAAAGGAACTTGTCACGATGGTCAATTGGTCCCCCATCAATGGACGGACCACATTAACTGCGGAATTCAATATTCTGTCTATCTCTACTTGTATGGGGCTAATATCAAAATTCTATCTTTAGTATGCAAATCTAGAGATAGATAGGTTATTGGGAACGGCCGCAAGTGTTTTTTAACCTTATGGTCGATCAACCTGTATAGCTATTACTTAGCCATGAGCTCTTTACCCATCTATTGATTAGATTACTGTTGAATAAAACCGGATTCAAGATATCTAGTTCAAAGCTCAATGCTACACAATGAATCCAAAAAAAACCTAGTCTCACGCGATTACGTTGCAGTTTTTATTCGGATAAAAATACAGGTGCAAAATGCCAGTCCACGGCAACTGGATCGCCTGGGTAGTTACGTGATCTTTGGAAATATGCTGATTCATTACCTCGCATAATTTTAGTCATTCAGGTTATAGAAATAGTTGAATGTCTAAAGGTTGTGGAGCAAGCAATTTGTTTGTTGTGACAAGAGGAAAAGTACAGACGATAGCACATCAAGTTATGTACCACAATCTGTCAAATTTCTGCAATAGATTTTCAACCTTATCACAATGGAGGCAGGTTAGTGTTTGAATGGTAAAATTTGACCTGCTGTCGTCTGTACTTAAGAATTATGTTGCTATTTAAAATCATGTTGTTATATCTTATCATAAATGTCGCTTATGCCAGCGATATCGGGTCGTCAAAATGAAAGATCTTAAACGTCTGATGTCGAATTCTAAGAGCCCGGGGAAACGACGGGTTGCGCGAGACGATTCGAGATGTTTCAGACTTATCATACCATACCATACCATTGCATTGTATTGACTGCCTTTTAAGAATGTATGGACAACGCCATCTATCGGTAAACGCGCGAGACAGCTACATAAAGCAATCCGTGTGAAAAACAGCGACACCGTCACACTACGAAGGGCAGAAACAGCTTTAATTTTCATCAATTTAGCTTAAAAACTGACGAAGTTTCATAGACACTTACCCCCCCTTTTTCACCCCCGTTAAGGCAGAATTTCCAAAAATTATGATTGCGTCATTCTTAATTTCTAAACAAATAGCCAAATATTAATTTTAATCGAATTTAGCTTAATAAAAACTGACGAAGTTTCATAGACACTTACCCCCCCTTTTTCACCCCCGTTAAGGCAGAATTTCCAAAAATAATTATTGCGTCATTCTTAATTTCTAACCAAATAGCCAAATATTAATTTTGATCGAATTAGCTTCAAAACTGACGGAGTTTCATACAAACTTACCCCCTCCTTTTTACCCCTTTAAAGAGCGAATTTCCAAAAAAAATATGGCCTATATGTTATTCTGATATATAAGCTATATGTCTGCCAAGTTTCATCTAAATCCGTCCAGTGGATCCTGAGATTAGCGCGTGCAAACAGACAAACAAACAAACAAACAAACATTCAAACATACAAACAGACAAAATTTTTTTTTCGAATTCTTACTCTTCTTTCAATTTCTAATAACCCTACATATTTTGTTTTGTAAAAATATTAAATGTACAGACACGATTTTTTTACTGTTTTATTATATGTATAGATATATAGAAGATAGATATAGATAGAAGATATGGGAAGGGTTGTATATATTCGTGGATGGCATGCGCTTTTCGCAAAGTAAAAGTATGTTTGTAAAATCTAGGCCTAACCCAGGATACCCATGGTTTTGATAGGATAGGACATGAACGTGGATAGAAATGGAAGGGGAGGAACAAATCATGAATCGACTGTGTGAAATGTCGATATAGCTAGAAAGAACGTAACTTGTGAGATGACGGCAGATAGAATACTTAGCATGGAATAAGAAGACACGCTACGCCGAACCCTAATAAAAAGGGGGACAAATATTATGAATAAGTTAATTTTAATAGCAAAGAGGAAATTGTTATTCATGGGAACCGTTTTTCTTATTAATTGTATTGCAGAACTTTCTCCTAGAAAAAAATTAAGAGCGATTGCAGATTTGCGTTGTCCTGCACAAATACATATAGACGTTTCGGCGTACGCACATGCTTGCTCGCAAATTCGCTCAAACTGTTAATGATGAGTTGTGAAGTGTATTCAATTTTAGATTTTGACAGACAGACAGACAGACAGTGCTACTTTCGCATTTATAATGTAAGTAAGATAGCATTATAATACAGATAACAATATTTACTGTTGTCATTCTACGACAAACTTGTTGTTATGCTATCACAGCTGATCAGAACGATATTTATAAATTTTCCGTCACTGATAAGACATTTACTAAATCAACATTAATATTTTAAATTGTTTTATTTTTTGTACATTAAACTCCGACACCACTAAACCGATTTGAAAAATCGGCACTTAGGATAGTTATTAAGAAGCTAACTATCCCCGGGTACGGGGACGTAGAGTAGAAGTTTCCTGATATCTTGGTCATGTGAACTATTGAATCAATTTTTGTCAATACGTGTCGTAACACAAGTGAATCCGGAGAGCCCGTTTGAAAAACGTAACAATTATAATCAGATAATGATAATACATTCTTTAGTTCCCAGTCTAGACAGTTCGCACATAGAAATAATAATACAGGTACAGTAAGTCAGTGTACACAAAGCTGTCAAATTTCTGCGATCGATTTTTAGCCAAAAAACAATAGTGGAAGGTTAATGTTCGATTGGTAAAATTTTACAGATTTGACAGATTTTGGGTACACTGACTTGCTGTCGACTGTACATTGCAGATGGACGCACCGTCATTTGTTTACAATTCTAAAATGACCTACATTCTAAAATGATATACAAAAACAGAAGTGCTAATTCATTGAATAACAATAACAATATTTACACCAATAAAACGTTTACACAAACTCGGTCTGNTTGCAGATGGACGCACCGTCATTTGTTTACAATTCTAAAATGACCTACATTCTAAAATGATATACAAAAACAGAAGTGCTAATTCATTGAATAACAATAACAATATTTACACCAATAAAACGTTTACACAAACTCGGTCTGTTTATGACATACTATAAAAAAAATATTTAAATATACTAAACAAGTTGAAAAGGCTATTGATAAGTATCCCCCACTTTTTATCCGTGTGCATGAAAGTCCCTTGAGGTAGCTAAATAACAACAAGAATTCAAATGTTTTCGTAATAAAATGTTGTATAATACTTTTCGAGCATACTTTTCCTTGTTTTATCTAAATCGAATTGATGGCCCGCCTACACCACAATTCATGCTAACATTACGAGTCAGTTGTAGAACGACTGCTCCCTATAACAGATTGAAAAAAATATTTTAATGTTAAAAAGCCCTATTGTCTAGGACGGCTGTAGTTTTTTAGGGTTCCGTACCCGAAGGGTAAAACGGGACCCTATTACTAAGACTTCGTTGTCTG
>NWSH02000605.1:8829371-8842576 GCA_002382865.2 Heliothis virescens | reverse complement strand
AAAAAAAAAAAAAAATTAGAAGGTCAAATCTATACTAATATTATAAAGCTGAAGAGTTTGTTTGTTTGTTTGAACACGCTAATCTCAGATACTACTAATCCGATTTGAATAATTATTTCAATGTTAGATAGCCCATTTATCAAGGAAGGCTATAGGCTATTTTTATCCGGGTGCGCGCTATAGTTTCCACGGAAAAGCGGGTGAAACCGCTGGCGGAAGCTAGTGTAACATAAACAGTAATAATATATTCGTTATTTAAGTACTTCTATTGCTTAATGCCTCTATAAATAGATAAAACCTGTATCTACGATGAGAATATATAATTATTTTGTTATGTATAAATGTAAACAACATAGCGTGATGTGAATAGACAACGCAATTATTATCTCATTCGTAGTATATTTATAGTGTGTAATTACTTAAGATAATCCTAATGTACCTACTATTTACATATGTATTTGCATAGCTTGACCCTATTTAGCGATGAGGTACTATTTTGCTCACTTACATACTGTGACAACAGGTTTTTTTTACCTGTTGTATTATAAAATTCATTATACAGTTAATAGAGCCAGGCTTTACCTTAAAAGTCGATTTTTTAATATTCCAATATGCAATGTATAGTTATAGGGCTAATCGTCAGATACACATCACTATAGCTTTTATTAAGGTGATCTCAAAGAGACTTCGGAAGGCAGTGTTCAGTTCGCCTTCCAAAAAATCAAGATTTAATAGTCCTACTGCTCTGGTTGAAAGTCGTTAAACAAAATTGCTGTCTTATTTTTGTCGATTAGCAAAGAGGACCTTTATTTTTTTCTGTTTTCAGGTGACGTACATAACGGTGTATCCTCTGAAAAACCCGCCGACGAAAAACTTTCGACAAATTGACATCAGCAAAAATATCGAGCTTGTTGCCCGTACGTTGTTATAGTTTATATATTTTTAAATCTCATAAATCTGTATAGTTATTATTCTACGTAGTTACCAATCTTTTTCCTAAATTATAATGTTTTACATTAAAAACTACTATGAAGTTTCATGACGTTCAACTACAGTGTGGTAGTCCACATTTTTAGGACCAAACATATAATAACGATGATGATGATTCGTCAATAAATTAGCCCTCGGATATTTATGGAAAGAAATGTTTACATTTTGATATTCATAAACAAATAAAAATTCTTTTTGTAAATGCAAGAGAGTTTTTAAGAGTGTACGAATGTTTTTTGCTCTTTCAAGTAACAAAGACAGCGGATTTTGAAGAAAACACAAAGTAATATATAAGAATAACAGACTGATTCATTTATCTATATGTAAAGAAATCCTCCGAGACGCGGGTGAAACCGCCAAGCAAAACTTCTCTAATCTTCGACAATTATAATTGCAGATGATGAAACACTTACAATGGGATACGTCTTAGAACATCAGATTGAGAAGAATGGAGCCTACCAAATCCAAGTGTTTGCTGAAGAGAATGCTCGGCTAACCTTCAATAATGAAAACATGAAGAAGCTCATACAAGACCCTAACGAAAAGTTTGACGTTGTTGTCTGCGATTTACTTGAATCTGAAGTTTATGCTGGGTAGGTAATAAAATAACAGTACCATCAAGAGCCCCTGCATATTGCAGACCTTTAATCGGGTGATAGTTTGTTCGGGCCCATAAACCAGTATGGACATTACAACTATCAGGTATTAAGCTGGTATCAGATCGTCTTATACCTTAATTGGATTCACGATTATGTTTAAAAACAAAATTGCCAACCATTGGGCCAACCATTGGCTGAGTCTGCAGTGCACGGGCGCGTAATGATCGACTTAAAGGTTGAGCTTTCTAAAGCCATATCCAAATCCAGAAAAAATATCTGTCATTTAAAAAAATCGGACAACTTCGATCGCTCTTGTCCTATCTCTTGTTACATGACTCTGTTATTAATATGTTGCCTTCTAAGTAATCACTTGATATAAATTACTCACTTGTATTTCCAGATTAGCGGTGCTATACGAGTGCCCAATGGTTTGGCTGTATTCTATGGGAGCGCATTGGCAAGTGCTAAGACTGATAGACCACGGAACAAACCCTGCTTTCACTCCAGATTATTTGTCTCCTAATAATCTTCCCCTGTCTTTCTCGGAGAGAGTAGAAGAGTTATGGGCGAGGGTCAGGTGGCAATTCCTTAAAACGTAAGTTTTTTAATATGATACTTTGTATGGCATGTAAGATGGATGTATTTTAAGTTATCAGCTTTACTTAAAATACATCCATCTTTCTTACTTTCTTTTTACAGTATCGGTTTGCTATTTAAATCTCACTGTCAAGTTTAGGGATTTAATATTTTTTTGTAATGCTCATGTATCGTGATTAATTCATTTGAAAATTTCTTGATTCTAAATTACCAGATTCATCACACAACCGAGGGAGCGCAAGATGTATGAAGAAATATTTGGTCCTCTGGTTGCCCGGCGTGGTAGAACACTTCCCGATTATGAAGATGTCATATACAATGCTTCCTTGATCTTCGGGAATGAACACAACGCTATTCGGGACAGGCCAGCTACTCCTCAAAACTTCAAGTACATTGGTGGTTTCCATATTGAAGATCCTGTGAAACCATTACCAAAGGTAGAATTCACAAATAGAGAGTTCAAAGTTCATTTAGAAAGAAAACCAAAGGAAAGAAAAATAAGACAAGCTCCCTGATTTTATGGCTAGGAACAATAGTTTAGAGGTTACAGTTTTGGCATAGATTTTAGTTTTTTTATTTTTGTAAAATTGAACAAACAGACTTCAATAACAAGATTCCGCGCATTCCGTTGCTTAATTAGATGTTATCGTTTGCTCTCCTGCGATAAGCCGTTTGACCCTACTGATTACGTAAGTTGTTTAGACAATTCCAACTGCTCTACTTACATAGTTCGGTACATCTTTACCTACTCATCAAGTTTAGACTGCCTCATTGGTCTAGTTGTCGCATAGCCAACTGATATGCACGAGATCTCGGGTTCGATTCCCGGGGTCGAGTCGAAATCTCTTTGTCGGTTTTAGAAACTTTCAGTTGGAAGTTGTTGATTGATACACCCGTGCATCGGAGAGCACGTTGATGTCGGGCCTATGCCTGATATCCCTCCAGTCGTGTGGGGTTGCCGTCCCATCGGTTTATGAGAGTGAAGGAATAAGGAATGTCTGCGCAAATGCTTGTGTTTACATAAGAACAGCCACCGTGGCTGAAAATCGACTAGGACGCCATTATCATTACTCATCAGATCCAATCACTGTATCTTGACCATACAATTTATTTTGACCATGGACGTTAATAAAAAAAAAGTAAATCTGCCCGTCACTATCATAGTCAAGTTCCACTTCAACCATTAATACATATAATTTTTATTATTTCGCAGCATCTCCAGGAGCTCATGGACAATTCCAAACACAGCGTTATATACTTCAGCATGGGGTCATTCTTGCAAAGTACTTCCTTACCAAGAAAATTGGTTGTGGAACTCCTCAACATGTTTGGGGAACTCAAACAGACCGTTATTTGGAAATACGAAACTAATTTAACGGATATACCGAAGAATGTTCACATTGTAAACTGGGCACCACAGCCTAGTATTTTAGGTAATTAAATTGCCCTTATTTAAGGCTTATTATACACTTTTTTGTGATCAAAACGCATATTACGGCAACCAAAAAGCTTGTATAAGCTCATTAATTAAGGTGATCATATAAAGAAAAAACGAAAAAAGAACTTTGAATATCGGTCCAGCCATCTTCGAGTAATCGGTTAACATATATAAATAAAAATTAAAAAATACGGTCGAATTGAGAACCTCCTCCTTTTTGGGAAGTCGGTTAAAAAATAGGGATAATCAAAAACGTTAGAATATTTTATTCGTTCTTTCAATGATTCAGTCTTACTATCTCTTTCAGCTCATCCAAATCTGAAGATGTTCATCACACACGGAGGCTTGCTGTCCTCATTGGAAGCCGTTCATTTTGGAGTGCCGATCATAGGAGTACCTGTGTTCTTTGACCAGTTCACGAACATCAATAAAGCGGTTGTTAATGGTTTCGCGTTGAGAGTCAACCTGGATTATGACCTGCCGAATGGCCTAAGGTCTGCTATCAAAGTTATGTTGAATGACAATCGGTAAGTTTCTGGCAAAAAAAAATATTCGTCTTTTAATCATAAATAGTGTACTTTATTAATGTGTTGGAAGTCAATGTTAGTACGACGGCTAACAGAGAATAGTAGCCAAGAACTTCATCATCATCAACCTAGCCCTGCCTCAACTATGTTGGGGTCGGCTTCAAGTCTAATTGGATACGGCTTAGTGCCGGTGTTTTAAATGGAGTGACTGCCTACATAAACCTCGCACTTGTAGAACTCAAAGTACTTATTGTACCTTTTTGCAGGTACTCCCAAAAAGTGAAAGAAATGTCTTCAATTTACCACGACCGTCTAGCAAAGCCAGGCGATGAGATTGTGCACTGGGTGGAACACGTGGTTCGCACGCGTGGTAGTCACCACCTTCGATCTCCTGCTTTCTATGTACCCCTGTACCAACGACTGTACCTGGATCTGTTAGCATTAATACTGGCTGCCATATACGTGATAAAGCAACTCCTTGCCAGTTTTTATGAAACGAAATCTAAGAAAAACTCTAAGAAGAAAAGGAATTAGAAGAAATGAATATTTAACTTTAGTAAGATACTGCAAAAAAAACTCGAATAATACAAAGTAACTGCTTTAAAGATTTTTTACGATTAGTATGACGTAATACTTAACAGTAATAATGTAGTCCAAATAAAAAACAAGAAAAGATCCAAAATGTCATGAATAACTGTTTAGAAGATGATGAAATCAACACTGGGGTTAAATAAAGTCTCAATATGTTTTCAATCATTTTATTATTTTTAACCGACTTCCCAAAAAGGAGGAGGTTCTCAATTCGACCGTATTTTTTTTTTTTTTTTTTTATGTATGTTCACCGATTACTCGAAGATGGCTGGACCTGTATTGAAAATTCTTTTTTTGTTTGAAAGGGTGTTCTTCACAGGTGGTCCCATGGTAAGGAGACCAGGATCTGATGATGGGATCCTGGAGAAATTGAGAGAACTCTTCAAATTCAACTTACGTTGTCCTACTAGAGCCACCCTTAGTGATATTTTGTCAGGAGAGAAGAATGATCATGACTATAAAACCTATACAACGTTGGTGCCTTTTTGTTAACTTCTTCGTTTGCTTGATTTGTGTTTCCGAATCCAACATTTACTAACACAAAAACATCTTCTGCCAGTTAACAATAACCAGTAATAAAAGAAGTTGTTATGGTAATTGAAGTCTATAGCCCATTTTGCTGTGGCAACTTTTTACTGGTTTTACTGGTTTGGCCAGCCATCGAAATTTTAAAACTTCAATCATCAACGTTAGTTACTACTTGACTTGTGAACCTGTTAAATGTCCCAAATATTTAGTTATTCACCCGCGTCCCGTGGGAACTACTCGGCGCACCCAGATAGAAAGTAGCCTATAGCCTTCCTCGATAAATGGGCTGTCTAACACTGAAATATTTTTTCAAATTGGACCAGTAGTTCCTGAGATTAGCACGTTCAAACAAACAAACAAACTCTTCAGCTTTATAATATTAGTATACATTTCAAGGGTACGGAAAATAGTTCTCAAAAAGTCGGAAAGCAATTTAGGAGGTGGTTGTTTTTTACGATAATAATAATGATATCTGGTTAAGACATACATGATATCGTCAAATGAAAAAATAACATATTATGTAGTTTTTTATAAGTACATATCAAAACTTAACTGTCATCTTGTGTAGTTAAATATTGGTCGCGGTCTTGGTACTTGACTGAATCTGCTTTATACCATAAAAAAAAACCGGCCAAGTGCGAGTTGGACTCGCAAACGAAGGGTTCCGTACCATTATTCATGAAAAAAGTACAATAGGAATGGTCAAGTGTGAGTTACTTAAGTTGCACATTATTTCTAATAGACGGCGCTACTAGTATACAATTTTTCAATTAATATAAATCAGCAGCCCTAATAATTTATTTTTTTAAGTTTTTAGTAAGTATTTGTTGTTATAGCGGCAACGGATATACATCATTTGTGAAAATGTCAGCATTCTAGCTATCACGGTTAATGAGGTACAGCCTGGAGACAGACAGACAGACGGACAGACAGACAACGAAGTCTTACTAATAGGGTCCCGTTTTACCCTTTGGGTACGGAACCCTAAAAATAGCATATTATGTAGTTGTTTATAAGTACATATCAAAACGTAACTGTCATCTTGGCTAGTTTAATATTGGTCGCGGCATAAAGTGGTCGCGGTCATTGGTATTTGACTGATTCTTCTTCATACCATAAATAAAAACATCAAAATAATGTAAAATTCGTTTTAAAAAATGCGATTTAATCCATTATTCCTATACTGCAGTCATAAAAGAATCGACTGCTTACATATGCGATATTTCGCCTTTGTCTCTGTAATGCGTATGCGTATTTCTGCTACTTCAAATACAAAAGGGGATTCTATGTATTGCAATTGGCTGTCCTTTTGTAAGGTAATCCTAACGAATATAATATAATCTGTTAACCGTAAATGTCCAATTATAAAAGATATTGTTTGAAAAATATTTCAATCTATGTGCAGACGACAGCAAGTCAACGTATACGAATCTGTCAAATTTTATCAATCAAATATTAACCTACCTCCATTATGGTAAGGTTGAAAATCTATTGCAGAAATTTGACAGATTGTGGTAACTTGATGTGGCTGTACCTAAGAATCATAAACCCTACAGTTACTAGTACAGTAGTTACAGTACCTACTTGTATACCTTCCTACAGTTCTCGTCAAATGGCTTTGCCCTTGTGAAGTCAGCCGTTGAGAACACAGCCGCAGAGTCGGTTTGCAGTTTATGCACGTTAATAATGTCTACATTTGTCTGTTAGTTTGATTGAACGCGCTAATCTCAGGACCTACTACACTGATTTGAAAATTTATTTTGTGTTAGACAACTCATTTATCGAGAAAGGCCGTATGTCACTTTTTCGGTCATTCTCCAAAAAAGCGTTCTTCTCCTAATTACCGTACCCTTTTTATTTTTCCCTGATTTGACATTAAATACATTAGAATATGAAACACATCAAAGGTACGAATCGAATAATGTATTTGGCATTTAACTATTATTGGTAGTTTCATATTCTAATGTATTTAATGTCAAATCAGGGAAAAATAAAAAGGGTATGGTAATTAGGCGAAGAACGCTTTTTTGGAGAATGGCCGTTTTATACCCGTAGGTCTTAGCGCCGGTCAAACTGCTGGTGGAAGTTAGTGCGTAGATAATATAATTAAATAAACACATCTCTTGTGTGTAATTGAGTATTGCTATGTACAGAGGACAGCGAACAACGTATACCAATCTGTAAAATTTTACCAATCAAACATTAACCTACCTCCATTGTGATAAGGTTGAAAATCCATTGCAGAAATTTGACAGATTGTGGTAACTTGATGTGCTGTTGTCTGTACATAATGAGGACCAGGCGTCATTATCAGAGACAAATGACAGACTGACATGCAAGTCATTGGCTATAATTTTCCACTCTTTGTTTGAAGTTCCGCTTCAGAAGTTATTATAGGTAGGATGACGTTACTTAATTAGTTAAACGATTTGGCTTTGGTATATTTGTAACTAGCTTCTGCCAGCGGCTTCGCCCGTTTCCTGAGGGAACTATTTCCCATACCCGGATAAAAAGCCTATGTTGTTCCTCAGGGTCTATTCTATCTCTGTACCAAAGGTGCCCAGTGAGGGCACCTTTGTATGGAAACTATACCCACGGCGGACACAAACGAAATATAACACGATATAATGTCCTAAGGCTCCGATTTACTATGGCGTTAGTCGCATCAATGTGAGGCACGGGAATCTCGAGAAAATCAAGTGTAAACACCAATTATAATCCCTATATCAATGAGGATTACCACTGTTAGAATTGGGCCGATTTGAAAAATTCTCTCTTTGTTATGTAAGAGAATACACACCGATTAGCCTCATTATCATTCGGCCAGGATCTGATGATGGAAACTCTGAGAAGTCGAGGGCAACTCTCAAATACGAATATCAAGTTTTTACTTGGTGCATGCCTACAATGCACCAAGTAAAAACTTGATATTCGTCGGTATATCGAGTGAGTCTACATGACCGAGAAGTTTGGACCTCACCTGATGATGGAAACGACAGAAAGTCAAGAGAATTCCTCATAGGTATGTAGCAATTACTACGTGTTGGGGCTTATTTAATTCGTATTGGCGAGATCTTTGCACAGAGAAAGGTTGGGGTGCCATTGTGTGACATGACAAGTTTTTACTCCATGTGTGCCTACAATTTTCTAGAGTTGCCCTCTATTTCTCAGGGTTTCCAGTTCATCATCAGATCCTGGAAATCAAAATTAAGATCTTCCTTCTTTTGAGAAGTCGGTTACCAATGCAAACTAGCGTTGTGACCTATACAATCCTCTGAAATCATTTGATTATTATATATTTTTAAATGATCCTGTACTTTCTTCTCCGTGGAATTGTAATGCAATATTTATATATAATGAAAGGTCTTCTTATTCTCTTCAAATTAAAACCATTTTCATTCATGTCCGCCACTTTTCGCAAAGCGGGTCCAATTCGCCCAATGACCTTTCATTAAAATCGGCTCACTGGTTTAGGCGTGAAAGCGTAACAGATAGATAGACAGACAGACAGAGTTACTTTCGCATTTATAATATTAAAGTAGTGATGAGCTGGACAGACATTAAGTTCTCTAGAATCGTCTCCTTTTTTAAGTTTTATGGCTAGCTAAATAAAACGTCCACTGCTGAATATAAGACGTATTCGTATTAGGTTTTACCTTTTAGCTATAACGATAACTAGAGTCCGACCAAAACTGGTTTTCCGGCCGAAACCGAAACTGAAACCGAATGTTCGGCCGTGGCTTCGGTTTCGACAAAAAATTCGGCTAATTTTATCCGCAACTTGATTTTTTGGCCTAAACTGGCCGAAACCGAAACCGTCTCTTCGGTCGGACACTAACGATAACCAAACCATAACCAACCGTGATATCGTCGATTTGACCAAATAGATGACCATCTCATGGCTGGTTAAGATTTGGTTATTGTTATAGTTAAATTAATGTCCGAGGCTATTGTAATTTAACCGATAAGGCTATAATAATAAAAAAAATCTTAGGTTGGTATGTCTGGCGTTAGAAAAAAATATTTATGGAATAACAAATCAGTCGTTTTATCCTCCACAGTATCAAACATCGATTCCGTTTCATAATCAAACCATTGTATTAATTAAATATTTTAAATGTTAAATATGAAGTAAAAATAATAATTATCATTTTATTTTAACCTAAAAAATCCATAATTGCAAAAAAAGCTTTTATTTGAATTTATGTAGGTAGGTATCAATGATTTTTATACTTTTCACGATGAAGTAGGATTATTGGTTCTGTAAATTATACCTATTACGTATCAATGTTAATTAAGTAACCTACCTACATTTAAATCTATACAGATCTATACATATTTATCAGAAATGCGCATAAATGACTTGCATCTTCAAACCAAGTGGTTGATAACTCTGTCCTGGTATTAGAATACTAGCTTCCGCCAGCGGTTTCACCCGCGTCCCGTGGGAAATACTCGGTGCACCCGGATAAAAAATAGCCTATAGCCTTCCTCAATAAATGGGCTATCTAACACTAAAATAATTTTTCAAATCGGACCAGTAGTTCCTGAGATTAGCGCGTTCAAACACACAAACAATCAAACAAACTCTTCAGCTTTATAATATTAGTATACTTAGATTACGCAGGATGCATCATCAAAAACTCAAAGATTTTATACTTACGTTATTGGATAAAATATAATGTTATTACTTTCGAGATGTTTCTATTTTCCTTGGGTTTTGATGTAATTTTTGCTCAGGAAATTAATTAAGTAACTTCAAAAACATGCAAAATTAAATTACTTTCTATTATTACAATGCCCTCTTTTATGGTTTATACTTGTCATATGGGGATGATTTTTTTGACGCTTTTTAGTTTTAGGTTTTAGTTTAAGTTTTTTTAATAATGATGCAAAAGATACAGCCTAATGACTAATGACAGAATAACAGATGAACAGCGAAGTCTTAATAATAGGGTTCCGTTTTTCCCCTTGGGTACGGAACCCTAATAACTATAGACAAGACTGTATCGTGAATCAGCAGAAAATCACAAATATTACGTCAAATTCATCATGAGCTGAGTTCACAGTGACTGCTCACAATTTGTAATATTTTAATAAGTACTTAGATAAATAATATTAAGGAAAACGCGTTGAAACAACGTGATTTTATACAGCACGTCTGGTTGTACAGTCGATAGCAAGTCAGTGTACCCAAAGTCTATCATATCTGTCAAATTTTACCAGTCGAACATGAACCTTCCACTATTGTGATAAGGTTGAAAACCGATCGCAGAAATTTGTCAGCTTTGTGTACACTGACTTGCTGTCGGCTGTACGATGAAATCTCACGAAAAACAACTGAATTTGTATCATTGTAACCTTTTACTGTATCTTTAGATATTACTTGTGGAGAAAATATGTATTAAGTAGGGAACTCCGGCCGAAATGCTTTCCACATGGTCATGTTTTTGTATGCCAAATTCAAAAACTGCTATTATGCTTTTGGCTGTAATCGACATATAAAAAATACTGAAAAACTATTTTTGATCTGTAAAACAGCCTTTAAAACAATAACGAGTAATATCACTGGAAAAAAATAAAACAAAGATAGAAAAACTCCACCTATTTTAATTAAAATAGATAAAAAAATATATGATAACGCTTAGAAATAATAAAAAAAAATATTCAATTAATACAATGTAAAACCATGAAATACCATTCGGGTGCTCTGAAATGAAAAACAATTTTCATTCATACAAAGCTGTAACGTATAAAAATATCCATATAGTAAAAAAGTAAAAAGCATTTTATTTGCACGTTTTTTTTAGTGCAGTATCAATTCGAACGGCTGTGTAATTTATTTTCAGTAATGACTGCACTGACTGTAACTTTTGAGAAGTAGTATGAATTTTACCATTCACAAAATTTTGATAATCAAAATTTAAAAACATAGGTAGATATTTTATATAAGATAAGAATAAAAATCTAAAGAACTGTGTCAATGAAAAGAAAGATCGCATCACAGAAATAGATGCAAGGTCAGCTGAACATAATCGTCCATCAGTTGTTTGATAGCGTTAAACAACCAACGACGAGGTTTTCTTAAAATATTGACGTTAAATCAACAAACTGTTAACGGATCACTTCGAAATAAATCCAGTTAAAAATATGGCAGAAAATCAATGACTTTTAACTAATAAGAAAGAAGGAAAATACATTTATTTTAAGCAAGACGAAGAGAAATGCATTCACCAGGCCGCACACTGGGGATTTAGCGGAAAAAAGTCAAATTTGCAAAATAACACCTACGTAATGTTTAATGGTATTTCTACATTTCAGAATAGAATCTACAATAAAATCGAAAAGAATTACTAAGTTGCGACTTGCAGTTTTTTTTATAGCTACGTCAAAAGCATAATCTGCTTGCAGTATTAAACTGGTTTAAAAAAAAAATCAAAAGTCCAACGTGGTTTTTTTTTCTTTTGCTGAAGCCGACTTACAATCTTTAATTTTTTCTTCAAATAATTTTTAATTAATTTTACGAAAATAAAAAAAAATCGTATATTTTCATATTTTTGGATCTGCAAGTTGAGCTACATTTACCTACACTCAGAAACTAGTACCAAAGTGTTGCTTAATGGCTACTCTTTCGATTTAAATCAATTTCAGCTGCCACCAGGTGCCACCAAATTTTTTTGGCAATTACAGTAACTAAACATTTTCTAGTGAATGCGCATTAATAACGAAAAACTTTTAATTTGGATGTGATTTTTTTAATAATAATGATTTGTCATGTATCCTGAGACTTCTATTAATATTAATTCTATTAATAATAATCTGTAAATCGCAATAATAATAATATTTTATTATATTTTAATAATTAAAAAAAACTATTTTTTAAGCATGTTCTTTCCATATAGAAATATACACAAGTGCGTTAGTAGTAAATATGTAAATATTTATGGAGATATTTACTTTATTCCGCACCTCTATACAAAAATCCCCAGTGTGGGCCGTCTAGTCAGCCTTTAACATAGAGCGATATATTTGTGAGAAAAACCGCAATCTGACCTGCTCTTTATTTAAGTGCAGTAAACATAAATTGCAAATACCAAGAGCCTGGGTTAGTTATATTTGTAACAACCATCGATAACTTGACGCTAGCCAGATTCATCAAGAACATTAACAGTGCTTTCACACCAGCGGATTTTCTACTCGATGTTTATACACACAACGCATTCCGAGCGACAAAAGACTTCAAAATCGTTGGAACAGTAGTTTCATTTATTTGCTGTTGCAGTTATTCTGGCGGCCTTATGATCCCTTCGGAAAATCCGCTTGTGTCAAACGCCAAAGTAAAACGTCGAGAAAATCACAAAAAGTAGCCGAAAGAAGACTTTACCCACCAAAAACATAAATGTAAAAAAGGAAAGCCAAGTTCAATATAAGACCTATGCCTGGTTGTGGGCTTCACCGCAAAAAGAACGGAGATCTAAATGAGTCCCAAGTTCTGTACAAAATCCAAATATGTATTTATAGGAACAAGATGTGACTTGGCCAGTTTTTATAACCTCAGTTATTCTATAAAGTTATTAATAAAATAAATCACTTTTTTTATCCTTATAAAAACTAGCCAAGTCATATCTTGTACCCACGGACNACCTATGCCTGGTTGTGGGCTTCACCGCAAAAAGAACGGAGATCTAAATGAGTCCCAAGTTCTGTACAAAATCCAAATATGTATTTATAGGAACAAGATGTGACTTGGCCAGTTTTTATAACCTCAGTTATTCTATAAAGTTATTAATAAAATAAATCACTTTTTTTATCCTTATAAAAACTAGCCAAGTCATATCTTGTACCCACGGACGTAGCTATAGCTTTGACAAGGGGGGGGTCCCCAAAATAAAAAACAGAGCTTTAATGCCAATTTAATCTATCATTTACAAATTA
>NWSH02000605.1:8800088-8826398 GCA_002382865.2 Heliothis virescens | reverse complement strand
AGTCAAACTGCCTTTGGGTACATTTTTATTGTATTTTCAAAAAATCAATAAGTTAAGATCTACGAGTATAATATTTACAGATCCACTTAGGTATACTTGATAATGATATACCTAAGTAGTATATAGTACCATTAAAATAACGTTTTACAGAATCAAATAATATTACCTATGTATTTTTATACTTTTTCTAAAGACAATATTAACTATTTGAGTGTGTTGAATATGACAAAAGAATGAGGGAAGATGAAATATTTCCATATTGAACTGTGCAATTTAACTCAATTTACTAACAAATATTGGGTATGTATGTACATACATACAATTTATTATGGCAGTGTGCTTATATTTATAAAAGATTATACAATTTACAACAATTTTACGCACTTTTTAGTTTTAAGTTTTGCCATTTAAATGAAAATAAAGATTTGGTTTTAGTCTCATTATTATAAACTATATTAAGATAAGTAACTAATTATTAAGACAATTCAACTACTAACTAAACTAATATTTAAGGAGCAAGAACGTTGTTAAATAATTTTAGATACGAGAGTAAAAAAAGAATAAATTACTTAAGATCTGCTATTCAAAATTGGTCTTAACAAAATTAATTTAAGGTCTAAAATTCTTCACTTTCATGTTCCGCCATTTCAGGAGATGTTTTAACCCATATTGTCACCAAGTATAACCGTGACTGGGACTTGGAACTGGGGAACACGGCTAATAATCTTTATATCCATCACATAAATACGAACTTAGAAGTAGCAAATAACAACATTTTTAGTTTTTCTCCATTTTCTGAAAATTAAATTCCTTCTTTTTAGTTTTTTGCAAAAAATATCTCATTTTATTTTTAAAACGGTTCTTATTTAAAATTTAACGCACCAGCTAATTTTTTTTCTAATATTATTAATTACCACGCAAATATCAAGCTTTTTATTTTTTATTAAACTTATTTTATAATTTCCGATTTTTAAATCATTCATTCGCGACACGAAACTGGTCACGACCGGGAAGACACCGAGTGGACTGTTTAAAATTTAGAACCAACACGTGCGGGACTCTCATTTCATTCAATAATAGTAAGCTGTTCTCCGCATCGATATATTATTAATGCTCACTTGTATAGGTACTACGCTTTTGGGTTCGCTAACTTATCTAAGAAATTCTAACATCATTATTGTTATGATAAGATGGACGCTTACTGTGCACTTTTTAGAATTTAGGAAATAAAAGGTATGGCTGCCTTTTTGCAATATTTTCTCAACTTATTCTTAATCTAGCTATTACTAGCGGTTTCACTAGAGAAAAAAATAAGATAATAATTATACCTTTCCGATCTAATACAAAAGTACGTGCCGTGACTTACATAACAAATAAATATATCCTTTTGGAGTACAATACAAAATAATAGATAGGTAATTATAAATGATTATATATAAAAAACGATAGATTACGAAGTTGTTGCTGTGACTACATGTATGTCCATTTTAAGTAAGTGGGTAGTCGTTAGACAAGCAACACGGTGACACAGCAGTTTACATGTAAGACGAAATTCACAAGCATCATTACGTTGTCACTATTAAAATGACTGAGATATGCATTTATATTTTTGGCGTATCTAGCTATAGGTACGTTTTCTAATACTACCTACCTATTTATAAAATAACACCCTGGTGAGTAACTAGTGCGTAATTCCTATATAGCAGAAAATAGGAAAGAACAGATGATGAGGGCAAAATAAAATGGAAGTCATACCTACTTATAACTTTTATGCAATAGTCTAAGCCTTAAGGGCACTTACACAATTACGCCACAGTATTCACCACCAACGCTGCGGCACCTCTGCACTAATAACCTGAGAGCTAGTGAACCCTCCGACTAACGGTCAGCCTGTAGGCTAGAAATTTATGAAGTGATGAGTCATGTACACCAAGGCCAACAGCAAAGACCTGGCAGGCCTCAGCCCTGCACATCATCATGAATTTTATTTTTCAAATGTCAAATTATTACGAACAAAAAACTTCCTTCTGTAAGCTTCAAAATTTAATAGAATATAGTTTATTTATTGGTAATCATGGAAAAAAATTGCCAGGCGATTTGAGATAAGCAGAAGTATTCTGCCAGGCGACTCGAAGGTGCATAGAAATAGCTAACATGAATAATTGTATACTGGCGCCATCTATGAGAAAAATAAAAAAAAAATAAGAAAAAAAAACTTACTTCTGTAAGCTTCAAAATTTAATAAATATAGTTTATTCATTGGTAATCATGGAAAAAAATTGCCAGGTGATTTGAGTAAGCAGAAGTATCTGCCAGGCGACTCGAAATGTGCATAGAAATAGCTATTAATAGTGAAATAATTGTTACTAGTAGCGCCATCTATTAGGAAATAATGTGAACTTGTTACTTTGATTTCATACAAATTTATGAATAAAAACCGGCCAAGTGCGAGTTCACAGTTAAGTGCACATTATTTCTAATAGATGGCGCTACTAGTAACAAATTTTTCATGTTATAGCTATTTCTGATGCACATTTCGAAGTCGCCTGGCAGATACTTCTGCTTACTCAAATCACCTGGCAATTTTTTTCCCATGATTACCAATGAATAAACATATTTTATTAATTTTGAAGCTTACAGAAGTAAGTTTTTTTTCTTATTTTTTTTTATATTTCTCATAGGATGGCGGGCTACTAAGTATACACAATTATTTCATGTCTAGCTATTTCTATGCACCTTTCGAGTCGCCTGGCAGATACTTCTGCTTACTCAAATCGCCTGGCAATTTTTTTCCATGATTACCAATAAATAAACTATATTCTATTAAATTTTGAAGCTTACAGAAGGAAGTTTTTTTTTCGTAATAATTTTACATTTTGAAAAATAAAATTCATGATGATGTGCAGGGCTGAGGCCTGCCAGGTCTTTGCTGTTGGCCTTGGTGTACTATGACTCATCACTTCATAAATTTCTAGCCTTACAGGCTGACCGTTAGTCGGAGGGTTCACTAGCTCTCAGGTTATTAGTGCAGAGGTGCCGCAGCGTTGGTGGTGATACTGTGGCGTAATGTGTAAGTGCCCTTAGAGGCTTAGACTATTGCATAAAAGTTATAAGTAGGTATGACTTCATTTTATTTTTGCCCCATCACTGTTCTTCCTATTTTCTGCTATATAGGAATTACGCACTAGTTACTCACCAGGGTGTTATTTTATAAATAGGTAGGTAGTATTAGAAAACGTACCTATAGCTAGATACGCCAAATATAAATGCATATCTCAGTCATTTTAAATAGTGACAACGTAATGATGCTTTGAATTTCGTCTTACATGTAAACTGCTGTGTCACCGTGTGTGCTTGTCTAACGACTACCCACTTACTTAAAATGGACATACATGTAGTCAACAGCAACAACTTCGTAATCTATCGTTTTTATTATTATAATCATTTATAATTACCTATCTATTATTTTGTATTGTACTCCAAAAGGATATATTTATTTGTTATGTAAGTCACGCACGTACTTTTGTATTAGATCGGAAAGGTATAATTATTATTTCTTATTTTTTTCTCTAGTGAAACCGCTAGTAATAGCTAGATTAAGAATAAGTGAGAAAATATTGCAAAAAGCAGCCTACCTTTTTATTTCCTAAATCTTAAAAAGTGCACAGTAACGTTCCATCTTATCATACAAATAATGACTGTTAGAATTTCTTAGATAAGTTAGCGGAACCCAAAAGCGTAGTACCTATACAAGTGAGCATTAATATAATCGATGCGGAGAACAGCTTACTATTATTGAATGAATGAGAGTCCCGCACGTTGTTGGTTCTAAATTTAAACAGTCCACTCGGTGTCTTCCACGGTTCGTGACCAGTTTCGTGTCGCGAATGAATGATTTAAAAATCGAAATTATAAAATAAGTTTTAATAAAATAAAAAAGCTTGATATTTGCGTGGTAATTAAATAATATTAGAAAAAAAATTAGCTGGTGCGTTAAATTTTAAATATAGAACCGTTTAAAAATAAAATGAGATATTTTTTGCAAAAAAACTAAAAGAAAGGAATTTATTTTTCAGAAAATGGAAAAACTAAAAATGTTGTTATTTGGCCTACTTCTAAGTTCGTATTTATGTGATGGATATAAGATATTAGCCGTGTTCCCAGTTCCAAGTCCCAGTCACGGTATACTTGGTGACAATATGGTTAAACATCTCCTGAATGGCGGACATGAAGTGAGTAATTTTAGACCTTAAATTAATTTTGTTTAAGACCAATTTTGAATAGCAGATCTTAAGTAATTATAATCTTTTTTTACGTCTCGTATCTAAAATTTATTTAACAACGTTCTTGCTCTTAATATTAGTTTAGTTAGTAGTTGAATTAGTCTTAATATTAGTTACTTATTCTTAATATAGTTTATAATAATGATGACTAAAACCAAATCTTTATTTTCATTTAAATGGCAAAACTTAAAACTAATAAAGTGCGTAAAAATGTTGTAACTTGTATAATCTTTTATAATTAGTAAGCACCTGCCATAATAAATTGTATGTATGTACATACATACCCAATATTTGTTATGTAAATTGAGTTAAATTGCACAGTTCAATATGGAAATATTTCACTCTTTCCTCATTCTTTTGTCATATTCAAACACACTCAAATAGTTAATTATTGTCTTTAGAAAAAGTATAAAATACATAGGTAATATTATTTGATTCTGTAAAACGTTATTTTAATGGTACCATATATACTTAGGTATATCATTATCAAGTATACCTAATGGATCTGTAAATATTATACTCGTAGATCTTAACTTATTGATTTTTGAAAATAAATAAAAATGTACCCAAAGGCCATGTTTGACTTTTTGTATACAAACAGACATCACTATAGAATTAAGTTAACTTAGTTAAATAATAGCTAGTTTAGACCTTGACTATGACCTTAGAGGTTGCATTAAAGAGTCATTAGCAAGGAAATAGGCATATCACCGGGGTTAAGTGTCAATAATGAGATAACAAATTCGTTTTACTTTTGTTTTATAAACGCAAAGGAACAATGTTCATTGATATTTGAATTCCGAATTATGATAACACCTGTGTCCACTAACTGTAGGATCCTATGTTTATACTTTCGAATTTTATGGTAACAATAGTAATGGCCGCTTTTCAAGCACAGTGCATGTTATCTGTAAGGAGATCAACACCTGCGCTGGACATATTTTAGTGAACAAACATTTGCATAGGCACAGGTGCACTCTCTATTTTTTCACTCTCACACCCTAATGGGACGGCAATCTCGCATTTAACGCAGAGAAATAAGGCGCGGACAGGACCATCCTTTATATGCTCAGCGATGCATGGATGTATCAATCACCAACTTCCAGTTTCTGGGGGGTGATTTTCTAACGCAAAACATCTTTACAACCAAGAAATCATCGTTGCAACATCTATAAGTGCGCGATCTCAGCGCTTCAACGATGTTGACGGCGCGACATAGAACCAAAATATGGTTCCAAATGTATGAAAAATCATCCTCGCCTTCGACGACAACGACGACTTCGCCTTCGATTTTATCCTTCAAACCGAAAAGCTTGTCATTTGTGAGGTCGTCGTTGTTGTCATCTATGATGTGTCAGTTAGAGAATCGCATGGCTGGTCAGGTTTATGTCTTAACCAGCAAAGCTGTTTAGGCTTGATCCAGGAATTGAACCAACTATGCAACTACTCTGTAGTAGTTATATATCTATGCCAGACATACTAAAAGCTTGATACTCCCTTTCGCTGGTTTTCGCAATTTCATGATTTCCCATCCAAACAAATTGCATTGTCTATCAATATGCACTGTCTGTCAATCCCGGTGCATTTCCGTGTATTCAAGTGCATACCACTTATAAATAAATCATTATCGGTTGATAACTGACTCACACTTGTGACTAAAATAGTTGAGTACGACAACGTAAACATTGTGTAAATGAGTAGGTAGTTCATATTATTACGTATTATAAAAGTTCAGTCACGGTTTCAGTAACATGTAAGTGGGTCGTGAAAATCATGTCGGTAATCTGATAGAAGCGTGCCTAAGCAAAGATTACCTGATGACATTTTTGTAAAACATTGTTTGTTATAAGTGGCGTACAAGGCCGATTGTCGGCCACAGTGGCTGTTGTCATATAAGAAAATCAGCCAGCTGCGCAGGGCATAGTATAGTGCACAAGCATTTGCGCAGACACAGGTGCACTCCCTATTCCCTCACTCTTATACCCCGATGGGACGGCTACTCGACACGACCACGACATTAATGTGCTCTCGTACGTAAAACGTATGACCTCTATAACCTTTTTAAAACAATAATGAAGTATGGTTATTACTTTGTTTCACATATGCGTGTTAATTAGTGCTAAATGCAACATCCTATAAATTATTTTGTTCACAGGTAACATATGTCACGCCTTTCAAAAATAAGAATCCCCATCCAAAGCTGCATACAATTGATGTGTCTGCAAACACCAAACTTTTTGACCGTAAGTAATATAATGAGTCAAATACTCCATCACTCCTTTTGTTCAACTACTAATCTTCTGCTAAAATAAGACAGCCCAGTCTTATTGTGGTGTAAATGTGGCATATTGCTCACGAAAACCAAACAGAACCCGGCAACAATAGAAAAAACGATTAGCTTCAAAATCACACAATCCAGAAAGATATCATTAAATTCAAGGACAAAATTCTTCGTACTCATTTACTGGATCTTACGAGCATAATAAAGCCAATAAATGTTTCTAATAATAGTATCTGTAATGACCACATACGAGATTTTATTACTTTGGGACCAATAGCTATAGAAGCTGACGTAATCACAACGTTTCTGACACACATATGTACACGTAAATTCAAATCCTGAATCTAAAATTGTGATGCAGACTACATCATGAAAATAACCTCAAAGATCATGATGCCTCCCAAAAAAATATGATGTACTACGGTCCCAGAATTGGAACTGGTATGATGGTCACAAAAAGCAACCATAATTTCTACGATAGTACATTTTACAAAGAGGGTATTTCGGCTGATGGTACCCCTAGTATAGTTCGTTCAGACTCAATGCAGGCAGAACTGATATGGGAAAGATCATGCTAGTCGGTTCGCACAAACCATTTTTCGGTTTTGGGAAAGGGAAGTGAAGTGCTCACAAGCGCGTACTTATGCTCGGTAATTGCAAGTTGCCGTGTAGTTGCCGTGGCGAAAACTATGCAGGATAAAGTCAGAAATATACTTAAGCCCAAATGTCTTTACAGCGAATATGTTGGACGTGAAGAAGATATTAGATGGAGACACGACGATGCAAGATAATGCACTCATGTTCGTATTGATGAACACCATTGCAACATCAACGTTGGGCAATCCAAACTTTCAGAAGATGTTGAAGGATCCCAATACAAAGTTTGATGTGATCATTGGTGAATTTATGTTTTCTGATTTATATTCTGCGTAAGTAAAATTTCTAATTTAAAAGCTAAGGGTTAAACTGAAGTCTAATTAGTGATGATAATTTTGTCTTCTAATATTTTTCTTGATTGATATTTGAACAACTACTCCATATTGAACACGGTTCCAGTGACACAGTGATCAAAATTACAAATTTCGTCAGTCTGATTTTCTATTATCTTTTCTTCTTTAACTTCACAGCGTGTTGGCTCCATAACAAGTCTTCATATATTTTTTAAATTATAGATTTCATTAAGTCAAGGTCTATCATTCTTTCAGGTTACCAGCTGTACTTCAATGTCCCTTCATCTGGTTTTCTACCATTGAAGCTCATTCGATGATCTTAAACCAAGTACACGGCCCTCTAAATCCGGCTTACAATGCCGACTACCTCGTGGCGAGGATTGCTCCGTTTTCTTTCTCTGGAAGAATACATGAGCTATGGACGTTATTGGTGGGCCTGTATCATCACAGCTAGTGAGTATCAGAATAGAAAATCTAACCTCATCCTTAAATCAGCTTTTGGCGTATGGTTTTTGTTAGGAAGTAAAACTACGAACATATTCTCATAAAAAATATCAAATGGGCCTGTAAAATCAAAGTCATCGTTGTTTGGTTCTATTTGTACAAAAAATGAATATCTTGCACTATCATTAATATACCACTGTGATTGTCATCTCGGGATGTTTGAAAATGTATTATTATGCAATATTTTTTTTAGAAAATGAGAGTATATTATAACATTTCGTGTATAATTATCAAAAACCACAACATTTAGCGCTGAGTCAGGAAATGATATAATATCAGAAGTACAAAAAAGCTTTACCCGACCAAAATTCAGGGTCAGGCATGATAAACCTATGTGTTACCAAATTCAGTGTGTCATTTTTTAACGTCAAACGAGTTTGATCATTTATTTTATTAAATTAATTTTATTTTTTTCATAATGCGATGGTTTATCTTCGACAGTAACAAATGCATTTTTATTAATTATCATTTAGATTAGGAATGATGCGACCATATTTATGTAGACACCGTGATTATGCAGGATTTCTATCAGTGTATTTCCTTATTACACGCGAGTCACTGCATAATTGTCCTGGTAATCTTTTGTATCGCGAGACGCCGTGATAACCTTGTAGATAAGCAAATTCTCTCTTTTCATTTCAGTGATTATCACGCGAAAGAAGTTTCTGATTACGAGACATTGATAGCCCCGATTGCAAGGGAGCAAGGGAAGCCTGTACCTGATTTTAAAGTACTGAAGTATAACGCATCTCTTCTGTTGGGTAACACACACGTTTCTGTTTCAAACGCAGTACCTCTTCCACCGTGCTACAAGCATATTGGAGGATACCACATTGATGAAGAGGTCAAACCTTTGCCTGAGGTAGGTACTCTTGTCATTGGTTATTTACTTGATATGCCTTCTCGAATATCAGCTCTCGCTGTGTTCAAGTGTTCAAATTCGAATAAAATAAACCAATTATAAAAAGAGCGTAGAATTTGGTTGCCTTAACTAAGCTATATTCTTAACTCATATGTACCCATTTTCCAGGACTTGAAGAAAATAATGGATACTGCCAAACACGGTGTTATATACTTCAGTATGGGATCAAATCTGAAAAGTAAAGATCTACCAGACGACTTAAAGCAAGGTCTATTGAAGGTGTTCGGTGGATTGAAACAGACTATAATTTGGAAGTTTGAAGAAAATCTGCCAAATACACCGAAAAATATCCATATAGTTCAGTGGGCACCACAGCAAAGTATTTTAGGTGAGTATGTATGATTCTTGAAGGAAAATTGGGCTGACAACTAATTCCGACTACGTTAATAGTGTATTATAAGAACGATACATATATATAAAAAGGTACATAAGAATATAAAGAAGGCCATTCTTTGAAGAGGGCATACATTTATACCTCGTGAAGGTGATTTTAATTGACATCAATCAACGATTGAATTCTCATGTCTACTGCTATCTAAGGAGACAAATGCTCCGACGTCAAATCGTGACTTGCATTTAACAAATTAGAGGGACAGAATGCTTTTTAATAAAGTTTCATTTATGAAGTTGATGATTTTGTGTCTTATCCAAATTAAGTCTAATTGCAATAATATTTAAAACTTGTAGCTTATCCACACTTGTAAATTAACAAAAGAATTGTTTTGATATCTATCGTTATAATTTATCTTCTGTTCTATTCCAGCCCATCCCAACTTAGAACTCTTCGTGACACATGGTGGTCTCCTATCAATCACTGAAGCTGTCCACTTTGGTGTCCCCCTGATTGCCATCCCAGTATTTGCCGACCAGTATCTAAACGCCAACAGGATCCAAAAGAAAGGATTCGCGGTTAAAGTCGACCTATCACGAAAAATGGACCAGGATCTTAAAATTGCTTTGGATGAAGTACTTGGTAATAAGAAGTAAGTAGAATACAGATTTTGTTTTCCAATAATTTAATTACTGTTATTTTTGGTATCGTTCGATTATCACGTCAATCTACTGTCAATCTGAAGTCCTACTCTAGGTACTCACATTACCGACGGCTGCCTGCTATATACTTCTCTGCTCATAATATGTATATCAAAACTTTTTTGAGAATATTTTCTGGTCTTTAATTAGACTTAATTTCCAACAGCAAAATCCACCCGAAATTCGTCATTTGCTTCAATTTATTTCAGTAAGAACTCATAACTAAACAGCATTTCTCTATCAACAGATATGCAGAAACAGCAAAGGCATTATCAATAGCGTACCACGATCGTCCCCAAAAGCCGAAAGACGCGTTAAACTTCTGGGTGGAACACGTCGTGAAAACGCGCGGCGCTCCTCACTTGAGGTCCATCGCGATCGACATACCTCTTTACCAACGAGTGTACTTAGACCTCCTAGCTTTAATCCTTTTAGCTTTAGCAGTATTATTGGTGCTAGTAAAGAAGATTGTCTGCCTTCTGACATCAAAGAAAAGTGATAAACAAAAGAAGAATTAGATTAATAGACATTTATGGTCTTACTACAAAAAAGTTAAACACGCGATCGTCACTTGTTTTAGAAAATTCTCTATAGGTACAAAATTTTAGTAAGACCCTTATGGTCTTAATACAAAAAAGATACACACATCCAAGACGTATTTAAGAAAATTGTCTGTATATTTTTTTCTAAAACGCGTGTTGAACATGTGTTTATTTTTTGTAGCAAGATCCATAGTGCTGTGTGAAAGTGGATTGTGAAAGAAGATAAGACAGACGTATTTGACGAAAAATAAATTCTCAATATTTTAGTACTTAATTTTTTTTAATTACGTATGCAGTATCGTTTAAATGAAGTTGGCATTCCAGTCAAGGCCTTCTTTTGAATATTGTAGTGTTACCATGTTTAACCTTGTGTCCTCAGAGATAAGGTTCAAAGTGATCTATAGCAAATTATATTAAATGGTGTAGGTGTAAAGTTCTTCTTATTGTCAACTGCTGGTCCGTTGTATTATTATAATTCTTCCTAAAATAGAACCAAAAAAAGCTTGTTCGGTTTCGTCAAGGTTTCGTCCATTTGGAAATGCTCACTGTAGATAATAAATAATTATTTGGATTCCTCTGACCAGTTTATAATAATGACTAAGCATAATATGTGTTAAAATCTGGCAATGAAATTTGTGTTGTCTTTGGTAAAATAATGTTTGATTGGACGTTGTGAATAGTGACTGTATTTTTGTATTGTGTAAATATAATATTTTGTTACAAAACGACAGTATTTTCTTCACTGGATATTTTTCATTTGGGGGCACGGCTGTGCCCCCGCCAAGTCGAGCGCAAAGCAAACACTACTACTACAGTTAATGTGATATGACTGGCCGTTGAACATTCTTTATAAGTAATTCAGGGTACAAGTCAACGGCCAGTTATATAACATTAACTGTTATAGTAAAGAAATCGCAGTACCTAAGACTCAGCACGACTTTGTANATGATTCTTGAAGGAAAATTGGGCTGACAACTAATTCCGACTACGTTAATAGTGTATTATAAGAACGATACATATATATAAAAAGGTACATAAGAATATAAAGAAGGCCATTCTTTGAAGAGGGCATACATTTATACCTCGTGAAGGTGATTTTAATTGACATCAATCAACGATTGAATTCTCATGTCTACTGCTATCTAAGGAGACAAATGCTCCGACGTCAAATCGTGACTTGCATTTAACAAATTAGAGGGACAGAATGCTTTTTAATAAAGTTTCATTTATGAAGTTGATGATTTTGTGTCTTATCCAAATTAAGTCTAATTGCAATAATATTTAAAACTTGTAGCTTATCCACACTTGTAAATTAACAAAAGAATTGTTTTGATATCTATCGTTATAATTTATCTTCTGTTCTATTCCAGCCCATCCCAACTTAGAACTCTTCGTGACACATGGTGGTCTCCTATCAATCACTGAAGCTGTCCACTTTGGTGTCCCCCTGATTGCCATCCCAGTATTTGCCGACCAGTATCTAAACGCCAACAGGATCCAAAAGAAAGGATTCGCGGTTAAAGTCGACCTATCACGAAAAATGGACCAGGATCTTAAAATTGCTTTGGATGAAGTACTTGGTAATAAGAAGTAAGTAGAATACAGATTTTGTTTTCCAATAATTTAATTACTGTTATTTTTGGTATCGTTCGATTATCACGTCAATCTACTGTCAATCTGAAGTCCTACTCTAGGTACTCACATTACCGACGGCTGCCTGCTATATACTTCTCTGCTCATAATATGTATATCAAAACTTTTTTGAGAATATTTTCTGGTCTTTAATTAGACTTAATTTCCAACAGCAAAATCCACCCGAAATTCGTCATTTGCTTCAATTTATTTCAGTAAGAACTCATAACTAAACAGCATTTCTCTATCAACAGATATGCAGAAACAGCAAAGGCATTATCAATAGCGTACCACGATCGTCCCCAAAAGCCGAAAGACGCGTTAAACTTCTGGGTGGAACACGTCGTGAAAACGCGCGGCGCTCCTCACTTGAGGTCCATCGCGATCGACATACCTCTTTACCAACGAGTGTACTTAGACCTCCTAGCTTTAATCCTTTTAGCTTTAGCAGTATTATTGGTGCTAGTAAAGAAGATTGTCTGCCTTCTGACATCAAAGAAAAGTGATAAACAAAAGAAGAATTAGATTAATAGACATTTATGGTCTTACTACAAAAAAGTTAAACACGCGATCGTCACTTGTTTTAGAAAATTCTCTATAGGTACAAAATTTTAGTAAGACCCTTATGGTCTTAATACAAAAAAGATACACACATCCAAGACGTATTTAAGAAAATTGTCTGTATATTTTTTTCTAAAACGCGTGTTGAACATGTGTTTATTTTTTGTAGCAAGATCCATAGTGCTGTGTGAAAGTGGATTGTGAAAGAAGATAAGACAGACGTATTTGACGAAAAATAAATTCTCAATATTTTAGTACTTAATTTTTTTTAATTACGTATGCAGTATCGTTTAAATGAAGTTGGCATTCCAGTCAAGGCCTTCTTTTGAATATTGTAGTGTTACCATGTTTAACCTTGTGTCCTCAGAGATAAGGTTCAAAGTGATCTATAGCAAATTATATTAAATGGTGTAGGTGTAAAGTTCTTCTTATTGTCAACTGCTGGTCCGTTGTATTATTATAATTCTTCCTAAAATAGAACCAAAAAAAGCTTGTTCGGTTTCGTCAAGGTTTCGTCCATTTGGAAATGCTCACTGTAGATAATAAATAATTATTTGGATTCCTCTGACCAGTTTATAATAATGACTAAGCATAATATGTGTTAAAATCTGGCAATGAAATTTGTGTTGTCTTTGGTAAAATAATGTTTGATTGGACGTTGTGAATAGTGACTGTATTTTTGTATTGTGTAAATATAATATTTTGTTACAAAACGACAGTATTTTCTTCACTGGATATTTTTCATTTGGGGGCACGGCTGTGCCCCCGCCAAGTCGAGCGCAAAGCAAACACTACTACTACAGTTAATGTGATATGACTGGCCGTTGAACATTCTTTATAAGTAATTCAGGGTACAAGTCAACGGCCAGTTATATAACATTAACTGTTATAGTAAAGAAATCGCAGTACCTAAGACTCAGCACGACTTTGTATAGATTTCATTACTTTTTAGAGATAAACAAGCAATTCCATAGAGACTTGGCTAGTTTTTTACAGTATGTTTTCGGTGGGATATAATTTATAACAAACATTACGTGCGGAAATAATATATTTGATGTGGTATGTCTTCAACTTAACCTTCACTGAGTAGTTCAAATAATAATGAATGATAAATTACTCATTAGTATTAATTAATTGAGTAATTTATTCAAATAGATTGCGCCCTAATGTCCCGTCATAACAACAGATATTAAATCATTAAGTGTTATCATTAATTAAGTATACATTACCGGTTCCTGCAATGCAAGCTATAGTTATATAGGTAGATAAGCTTCAGAAAACAGTATTAAATGCCATATTTTCATTTCTGAAATTAACTAACAATAAGGCACAAGTTCACGACTAACATGTTTTCGCACACAAAGGTTGCAATTTCGTGGACGTTTTAAAAATGTCCGCACACAATGTAATACGCATAGCTGTTTGCTAGAGCGATTAGACCAGAAGAAATATTTTTGTGTGTCACACACCGGTAGTATCATGTCTTTATACATTTTCTCGGTACTTTTGCTAAGTAAGGCTACCAAACTGACTCTTGATATTCTAACTGCCCTTAATCTATAAAATACTAGTAGATCAAATAAAAGTGAATAGCAATGACGTAAATTATTTTTGAAGGCTCATATTGTTCTTATTTCTTATCTGACTTGAACAGCTGAAAAATTTGATCAAGCGACGAGACGTCTCCATCGTCTACATCCATTGCATCAGCAATATAAGCTAAAGAAGTTCGTTCAAATTACACATCTGTATTGAAGACAGAAACCTCAGGTATTTGTGCCAACAATCAAAGAATTTTCCTCATGATTCAACTAACCAACAAACATTTGACTAAGTATGGTAACGTTCTCTGTGTGAAGGTGAGCATGGGCCGTAGTTTACTTATTTTCGGCTTCAATCGCGTCCCAGGGGAACTTCTTGCCATACCCGGACAAAATATAGCCTATGTTATTTTGAGATAGTCTTGCTTTCCATCAATGAAATAATTTTTCGAATCGGTTTGATTGATGGCATCCTAGCCGATTGCCGGCCACGGCGGCTGTTCTCATATAAGATCAGCCAGCTGCGCAGGACATATTATAGTACACAAGCATTTGCGCAGACACAGGTGCACTCCCTATTCCCTCACACTCATAACCCGATGGGACGGCAGTCCGTCACGACCGGAGAGAGATCAGGCGCAGGTCCGACATTAACTTGCTCTCCGATGCTCGAATCGGTTTAGTAGTTAACGTAACGTACAAAAAGAATACCTCTTCTTCTTCTAGCAGCTATAGATTATTATGACCTACGTTTCTGCAGGCATGTTTAAATATCTACGTTTTATGATCGCTTTGAGCAAATACTAATATTGTTTGCTACTATGTACTCGTAAGTATTGTATTTGTTTTAGGTTCATGGTGAAACGTGTTCCTTACGTGTCTAGTCTCAGTTATCCGTAAATTCATACTAGGTATATAGACACAAGACACAGCATACTGTTGGTATATTTATTCATGACAAACAGCTGACAACCGACCACAAATTTAGCTGTTGCTATATTGCCTATAATAATTTCCCAGATGTTCCCCGTGAGGTATGCTTGAGAAAGTTCTTCAATAAGAACCTGCAAAAATGCTCTTTTTATCCTGGCACTCGGGATGCCGATGGAACAGGCCCTCGGCGACACGGGACACGGGTAAGCTTGATCAATATTTCTGGTTACTCCCCATAAGAATGTTATAATACGTATGATTGACTCGTGTCATCATCATTAGCTTTTTTATCGTCTCACTGCTGTGCTGCGGCCTCCTCTCACACAGAGAAGGATTGAGCGTTAATCACCGCGCTTGCTCAATTCGGGTAGGTGATTAGACTTTGTAGTCCAGGTTTCCTCGAGATAACTTGTGTACCATACATAATTTATAATTCTAAACAATTCAGAATACTGAGTGGATTTGCCTTGTAATTTTTACTCGACAAACTGTACAAAAATAAGTGTTAAGTAAGTATAAAGTTTCCTCCTACATTTTCCTTCCCGTTTGTTACAATGATGACTACACCAAGTGTGATGTGTTTTGCACCACTGATTCCATACGGAGAAGGTAGTGCCCCTATTGCACACAGGGTGAAAATCAACCCTATTTGAAAGGATTAGAGCTGATTATTCAATAGCAATGAAGTTAGTAGTCTTGGTACTATCCACGTGTAAGTATGAAATTAAAATAAACTAAAACATGGATATTAATTATACTTTAGTATTAATAGGTCAATGGTCAACAAAAGTTTATCATACTGCTTGGTGTCGTTATGTTGCTATACTACGAGTGGAACACAGTTTCTTTTATCAGCTTATAAAGATGCTACATTTGTTGACAAATCAGAAACCATGATATCATGATGTTATTCATACACAAGAAGTCTGGATGAATTTTTATAATTATGAAAATTTAAAATTCAGCAGATACACCGCAGTTGGGATGCAGATGGGTGGTCAGTTGACCTCCATGGGTTAAAAAAAGCATGCCTTTCGAACGGGCTAAAACAAAACAAGTTCATGTCAACGAACTAAATATAACCAGAACCAAAGAAATATTTAGACCTTATTCGCCTGCAACCGATGTCGATACTAAAACTACATTAGACATTTTTAGGGTTCCGTACCCAAAGGGTAAAACGGGACCCTATTACTAAGACTTCGTTGTCTGTCTGTCTGTCTGTCTCTATGCTGTATCTCACTAACCGTGATAGCTAGAAAGCTGAAATTTTCACAAATGATGTATTTCTGTTGCCGCTATAACAACAAATACTAAAAATTAAAATTAAAAGTATTTAACCTGTTGATTTATATTAATTAATTGCAAAATTGTATACTAGTAGCGTCATCTATTAGAAATAATGTGCAACCTTAAGGAACTCACACTTGACCATTCCTATTGTACTTTTTTCATAGATAATGGTACGGAACCCTTCGTGCGCGAGTCCAACTCGCACTTGGCCGGTTTTTTTGTTTGCCTCACAAATTTTATACGTATTCTGTTTCTTGGTTAAATTTTCCATAAAACAACAACTGCTTCTCGTAAACACCGATGGGGAACGTTTGGAACAACTGATGGATGTACCTTATATTCATAATATCTCCCAAGTGGGTGCTTGCTTATACCAGACCAGCCTCACGGAATCGACATGCTATAAAAAATTGGAAGAACCTACATGCAAGCTGTTGATTTGCATCCTGGTCAAACTCAAGGACGTAGTTATGCTAATGATTCCCGACCCAAATCAACAATAAAATGAGTAAGTTTTTTTTATTATTTAACGAAATCTGTCAGTGTATACTAGCCGTATTTGAATGTGTTAGTAGACTTATTACCCGTTTTTGTTTTGTTTTGGCAACATTCGGCAGATCTTCGATCTTCCGCAGCACTGTTTGTTTCAGTTGTCCAAATATATTGAGCAGGTCGAATCTTTCAAGTCGTCCAGCTTGCGGAAAAAAATGAAATAGATCAGTCTGTTTTTGGCGCTCATCAGTCAATAAAATATTTACACATAATTTTAGAGTATAAAAGGCTAAATATTATAGTAGGTAAGTAATAAGTAGTTTACATACATTTATTTATATAAACTTATATGAACTACTTAATTGTGGAGATATCAGGTAAGTACGTGTCAAAGAGATTGAATCCACTGGAGCATGGTAGATGCTATTTTACTAATAAATAAAATAATGGAATATTGAGCATTTTAGAAAAAAATTGCTTTGCTTTCATTGCTCATTTGTAATTTCTTAGTTCAATTCTTCATAAGTAATTATGTTTGTTTATTTTTATTTACTTGTATTTATATATAAGTATATGGTTATACGTGGCTACCGCTATTTTAATTATTTTACCTTGATTGAAAAATGGCCAGTCATACTCGTAGGTACCTTAGCGATATCTCAGTATCTAAAATTATTATCGTATATGTATGTATATAAATCAGATTATAAAGATATATTGCTACGTGACACGTAGTTTTGTTTATGTATTATCATGATTTAATACAAATTGATAACATCATGATTACTATTTTTGTATAAATATATACGTGACGAGAAAACATCATTATATTATATCAGTTAATCTTATTATAGGTAAATCTATAGATTGCAAGTCAGTGTTTTCGTCAATAAACGCGATAATCTCAGGAACTTCTAGACTGATTGGAAAAATTCAGTATCAGATAGCTCTTTCATTGGAGAAGGCTATAGGCTACTTTTTATTCAGGTGCGCGGAGTTGTTTTTACGTTTCCAGTTGAAACCGCAGTATACAGCTAGTTGGTTATAAAAATGGTTGCTAGGTTACCGTCTTCTACTAATTTGAATTCAGAACACATTTTGATGCTAAACTTAATTTTACTAAATTCATATAAAGGTCAGTTAAGACCTGCTACTTTGTTAAAAACAAAGAAGTGGAGACTCCACAGTCTAATTAGTCCTTAAGAATAATGGGCAGGACATGACGTCACGTTCGAAAGTTAAAGCCTTAGCTTGAGTTTCGAAGTCTGAACAGGTCTGGTTTTGACCTACTTGCATTCCGGCCAGTCAACTTCGAACATATGGCACGAACTATGGTATTAAAATTCGAAGTTGGTTATTGATGTCCAAAATTTTCAAATGGAGGAAACTTTCAATATATTAAAAGTGACTTAACTTTTAAGAGTATCGGCGATAATGTTACATACGAAGTCCTTGGTAGGTAATATGTGTTCAAAAAGATTTTTTTATAATATTATTATATATACAAAAGTACCTACAGTTAGTGTCAAATAACTTTCAAATTCTAAAATTAGCGCCTTTGAGCATACGGAATAGTGTACTCATATATATTCTTTTTAACATTTATTTAGGTGGAGTCGATAGTTGCCGATTTTGAACAAGCAAAGCTCCGCTACAATATCTGTATGAGCAGATGCAAACAGTTTTCGCGCACGCCAGAATTACTGAAACGTTTTAAATGAAATTTCACACACAGGTAGTTTGGACAGAACATAACGAGAAAAATATACGGAGTTATTTCACTTATATCTAGGTACTTAGTAATAATAAGTTAATCTGTCTAAATATCAATCTTAGATTTTGGTTATTACGTTCATTCATAAATTCAAACAACGTATTTCTCATTGGGAATCTGAATGAAACCCGAGGACAGATATTGACATTTACCTACCTATAGATTCCAGGTAGGTACAGACAACAGCACATCAAGTTACCACAATCTGTCAAATTTCTGCAATAGATTTTCAACCTTATCACAATAGAGGTAGGTTAATATTTGACTGCTAAAATTTGACAGATTTGGGTACCGTGACTTGCTGTTGTCTAGACTTAGAATGCAGACTATAATCGATAACCTCCGAACGATAATTACTCTACTTACGTAAAATTATCGAATAGGACATATATTATCGGTAATGAAAATTCTATTTATACTGTCTAAAGATTAAACCACCTGTAGGATTTAAAGATCATGTCTTTCAATCTATCGATCGATCAACCAAAAACAGCGATAAATATAATCTAGATGAGTCAGTTGTAAAATAAATCATACCTTCTAGACTATTTTCGATAAGATTATCGATTTTGTCTCAATCCTAATAATAGATCGTATGCAAGTTAGTTGGTATGTTACCTTTTAAAGTTTTCACCTCAAATAGCCTAGAGACCAATCTAAATACAGTAGGTACAGGCGTTCAAAAATATAGACTTGTTTCAAAAATATAGAGTTGTGGAGGTCAGATACGCAGTCGCTTCTTGTAAAACACTGGTTCTCAGATGCATCCGGTTAGACTGGAAGGCGACCCCAACATAGTTGGGAAAAGGCTAGGCAGATGACACTCCGGTTGAGATTCATTTTCTTTATTTCCTTTTTTGGTAAGAAAACATATTTAAATGTATGTGACTGCAGGTAAATAAACGCAAGCTTTTGCCATCCGGTGAATGACCTCTTCTAGCCAATTCCAACTTCAGACATTCAAAGTCCTACGAGACCAAAATGCAGACAAAAACTCATATTATTAACTAGATAACTTTTCGACAGTTTCGTTAATATGTAGATAAATTTGTACGTTCTTAATTATTCCCTCTAAAAATATTATCCTGTATTTTTTAACAATATATTTTAAGATTTTTTATCAACATGAAAAGGTATGGGTACTTTGGATGGTGTCTGATAATCGCATTAACTATTTGACAAATGATGACGTCTTTGTATCGTATATATCGATAGTGAGTGTAAATTTTTACTCGTCTGTCGCCAACGTCCATACCACGTTGAATACACCGGTTCTCGTCCGATCACCGAAGTTAAGCAACATCGGGCGCGGTCAGTACTTGGATGGGTGACCGCCTGGGAACACCGCGTGACGTTGGCTTTTTGTTTTTTTTTTATTCAAATCAGTCTATGAAAATTATTTGGCCAGTATTTGTTTGTATTAGTTACGATCTCGTCTCGACATGCTCATTGATATTATTTGTACGGTCTACGGACTTACTGCTACTGCTGTTGTGAGGACCAAGTCATCTCTAGATCCTATGAAGGAAACTCCTTTACTTTGATAAACTATGTATTGATAGTTTGGAATCAGGTTGATAAAAGTAAAGGAGGTTCCTTCATATGATCTAAAGATGACTTGGTCCTCACAACAGCAGTAGCAGTAAGTCAGGTGTAAAAGGTGGGGTGGATCCTTTATAAAAGCAAACACCAAATAAAATCAAAATTACCATTTAATTCTTCTTCTTTTTGCCAACTACCTTCACTTTTGTCTCTTTCTGCTTCTTAGAACATACAAGATTACACAAAAACCTTAACAGTATAAAAAGCACTAGTAGGAGAGCTGATAGTAAGCCTAGTAGGTCTAAGAATAGGCGCTGGTATAGTGGGACATGAAGTGCTGGGGATTGTAAGTGGAGGGCACCTTTCGTGTTGATAACGTGTTGTACCCAATGCAGCAATTCTGCTCCCGGCTTTGCAATACGATCGTGGTAGATGAAGGAGAGCTCTTTCACCTTTTGTCTGTATCTGTAAAAATAAACAACAGGTTAAAGTCTACTCCAAAACAATTTATTTGGAAACTGACTGCAACTAGCAGACTCATGTCTTCATTAGAATTCGGTTAGAAAGTACTACCAGGGTTTTCAGCCACCCTATTTGCAATTGTGACTTACTTGGGATTGTGAAGTATCTCTTCGATAGCAGCTTTTAAGTCTGTAGACACATTGTATGATAGATTGACTTCCAAAGCAAAGCCTTTCTTGATAGCTCTTTTAACATTGATGAACTGGTCTCCAAATACAGGTATGCCGATTATAGGTACACCGTAGTGGGTTGTTTCTGTAGTGGATAGGAGACCTCCATGGGTTATGAAGAGCACGCATTTTGGATGCGCTGAAATATTAGAAAAGTATTAATAATGCTGCAATATGTGATTAAATCCAGCGAGGCTGAAGAGTGACTTTAACTTTAGCCAAAGACTTCACGCCAAGTTGCCAATCTAAATATGCAAAAACCTACATAAAATACTTGGCTGTGGAGCCCATTTTAAGATGTGAACATTTTTGGGCACATTCGGTAAATCTTCTTCGAACTTCCACAGTACTGTTTGTTTCAATTGTCCGAACATGTCAAGTAAGTCACGTTTCACCTTCTCCGGCCAGTCTTTACTCTTCAAGTTGGATCCCATGCTGAAGTATATGACTCCGTTTTTGGCACTCATCATTATTTTTTCCAAGTCCTGCAAAAAAAACATGATCATTTACTACATGTAGTAGTTGTAGTAACAGCCTAGTGGTTTGTGGACGAGTCAGAGGCATTGAATTACTTATTTGATGGCCTCCTAGCCGATTATCGGCCACGGCGGCTGTTCTCATATAAGGAGATCAGCCAGCTGCGCAGGACATATTATAGTGCACAAGCATTTGCGCTGACACAGGTGCACTCCCTATTCCCTCACTCTCATAACCCGATGGGACGGCAATCCGACACGACCGGTGAGAGATCAGGCGCAGGACCGACATTAACGTGCTCTCCGATGCACGGGTGTATCAATCACCAACTTCCAACTCCGGGCTGCTTTGTGAAAGTTTCTAAAACCCACAAAGCGATTTCGGCCCGTCCCGGGAATCGAACCCGAGACCTCGTGATCAGCAGTCGGCTATGCGACAACTAGACCAACGAGGCAGTTGTTTTATTACTTATTTACTGCTCCAATGGTATTATAGAGTTACCTGAGGTAAAGGCTTCACATCCTCGTCGATGTGGTATCCTCCAACAGGCTTGTAGTTTTGTGGCAATGCAAGAGCCTGACCCATAGAAACGTGTGAGTTTCCCAAAATTAAAGACACGTTGTACCTCACGTCATAGAAGGAAGGAGCCTGGCGACCTCTCTGCTTAACGTAGGGCATAGGGATTGCAATCCGGTACCATTTTCAATCCGGCCGGATCCGGCCGGATTGGCGTGTATCCGACCGGATCCGGCCGGATCCGCCCGGATTAGCAAATATGCTAAAGTGTATATGTACTTCGCCCTCACTTTCTGCATGACGGGTCCTCACCGAATACGGTTGCTTCGGGAGGTACCTGCCTGTCTCCGTGGTGGCAATTGGCGGTGCCGACCTCTCGCGCCCAGCCCTGGTTTAAGCCATGGTGAGGGGTGAGAGGGAATGGGATGCCGTCGCCTCCTTCTGCGGAGCAGTTATGCTAGAGAAGGAAGCGGCGGAGCGACTTCGAATTCGCACTGCTCATCCCAGCCGCCGCGGTAGACCTGGTGGACAACACGGCCACCGGGTGTCGAGAGACGCTCCCGCGCACCGTAGGCGTGGGTCTGTGGGTGGTGAGTTTTCTGGTGGCTCATTGTCCTTCCGTCTCCTAGGAGACGGCACTCCCGTGTCGGCGGCGCGCGTTTTTCCACGCGCTCCTCAAAGAGGTCAACAAATTCCAGCGGGGCCCACTAGGGCCAGAGCCTGACGGGGCTGCGGGATTGTTAGAAAGAGTTACCGCTGCTTTGGCACACAAAGGGCTCCAGAAGGAACACGGTGGGTTTTAGTCAAAGTCTGAGACTTTTTTATTTGATAGGGTATACTTCCCAGGAGGTCCCATATTCGTCAGGTCAGGATCTGATGATGGAAACCCTGAAAAATCGAGGGCAACTCGTGAAAATTGCAGACAAGCATCGTGTGAAAACTTGATATTGAAGTGATAATGGCTTAATTATTGGTTACGAGCTTACGACTGCCACAGTGGGTATAAAAATATTTAAGTTTTAGACCCAAAAACTGAAAAGCATAAAATAAAAATCTTTTTACAAAAAACAAATAACCAACTTCACAAAACACTGAAAGGGACAAAATTAAACTTATCACATGGCTCTAGAAGTCGGTGGCAAAATAAACACAGTCAACAGACCTGCAGACACCGACTTCTAGAGCCATGTGAAAAGTTTTATTTTGACCCTTTTTTTCTCCTTCTATTTTTTACGAAGTCATTTATTTTTTAAGTATTTCCTCATAATCTGTTTCCTTTTACTTTTGACTCTGCGATAACCTTATTTTTCTTGTAGGATTTGACTTACTAGTACCTCTTTCAATGTATTTTTCGCGATTTAGAATTTTACCGGATCCGGCACCGGATCCGGTGCGTTAGTGCCGGATCCGGTAGGCCTAGAAACATGCCGGATCCGCCGGATTACCGGATCCGCCGGACCGGATTGCAATCCCTAGTAGGGCACTATTAGCCTCTCGTAAGCATCCGACTCCATACGATCAAACTTCCTACAAAAATACTATACATATGAAACTACATTTCGTTTGATGTTAAACCATTGTATTGATATTTTGGCTAACTATAGGATCTACTAACGAGAGTCCGTAGTATTGTAATTTGATTCTAGTCCACAACTCTTCAAGTCTCTGCAAGAAGGTAAACGGTGGCATATTTGGAGATAATGCATCACTTGAATGCGCAGGATTGGGCGCTTCATCAATCAAACTGATGACTAATGAGTTGACTTCCACAGGTGACAGCCATATTAGAGGACAACCGAAGACTGTTGCTAGGCTGGAACAATTTGAAAAATAAATAAATAAATTGGAATTTGTTTGTAATATTCAATTTAACAACAAATTACACACTATTGAGTGTTAACTCGATTAAAAACTGGCAGGGTCTGTCAGCAAATTTGTTTTGTAAAGTGCCGATACTGAGCCTGTACTGTCTGTCTGTGCGTCTGTATGAACCGAAAGAGGTGAAAGATGAGATCACAATATTTCTAGTTTGTAACTTCGCAACATAGATAATAATCTAACTGTATTTATAATCTTATGGTGACATTATACAACTAGTTTTTGTATTTTTCCTTCTTATAAATACATCGTTTAATATGAAATTAGATAGCTATAATTATGTTATGTTACTTTTAAAGTAAAAAAAAAGTGAAGCATTGTTTGAACCCTTCAGGCAAGCGAAACAAAATATGTGCTATCATAATAATTATACCCCTTATTGCATACCACATATACTCTTTGCAAATTAATAAATATAAAATGATAGATTGAGCTCCGAAATAAAATGATGACTAGCATTACAAGCAAAACAGCAAAAAATAAATGGGAGTTTCGTGTCACACAGATTTATGAAATTCCTACCGAGGCAACAAAAAAATGGTTTTCATTAAAACACGAGATCGACAGACTATTAGCCTAACGGATGAATCGAAGAATATAACTATAGAAAAGCTTTTATAAAGTCGAAGTCCCAAGAGCAACCAAAAGTTGCTTTCAAAGATATAAGATAGGTTGTTGCTTTGCATTGACGTCGACAATTATTTTATTCTGTGCGTTGGAGAATAATCGGACCTTTGAACCATTTAAACCTGTTGGGTGACTAATGTACAGACGACAGCACATCAAGTTACCACAATCTATCAAATTTCTGCAATAGATTTTCAACCTTATCGCAATGACGGTAGGTTAATATTTGATTGGTAAAATTTGACAGATTCGTATACGTTGACCTGATGTCGTCTGTACGAACTACTACGGTTTAAATCATTGACATGTTTAAATCCATTTTAACTATGTAATCTTCCGTGTCACTATCCACATCAAATGTTCACACAGTTATATTAATTTGGGAGCACGGCAGTGCCCCCGCCAAGTCGAGCGCAAAGCAAACACTGCCGTACCATCCTTTACTGGAACCATTTCGACGCATTTTCAGGCCTCTGTTTAAGAACCTCTGGATAATACCAGATCCCCATTTCGGAAAGGTGAAAATGAAAATCCTTATATATTTTTTACGAGGCAGATGACTTTTTTAGTAACTGTAGTATGAAAAAATTCCTTAATTTTTATAAAGTTAATGAAACGATCTATTAATTTCTACTAGAGTTCACTGAGAGATAGCTGATATTACAAGAAATCAGGATTGTTTAAGATGTTAACAAATTACGAGGAATACTGTCCAGTGTAACTTTTCTGCGTATACAAAGTCTTTGACAAAAGCTAATTAATATTATGTAGTAAGAAATAGTAACGAATCAACCTACCCAGCAGTAACATCAGAAAACATCCATTCAACGATCACCACGTCGAAATTTTCTCTGGGATCTTCTAGAAGCTTCTTAACATTTTGATGTTCTACTGTTTTAGCAGCCAGTTGCACCATCATCGTTCTCACTATGCTATGGTCATTCATTGTCCCATTTTTTTCCATAATCTTTTTGATGTTTATAGCATCGGCTGCAAAAATTAAAGTACTGTTGAATGGCAGGTATTTTCTTCTATCTAAGGTTTATTTAACAACAGTGAAATATAGAACATACCTGGTAAGAAATCAATATTGCTACTGACATCAATCTGGCGAAGGTTTGGTGGAGGATTTTTATACTCAAACACTCGAATGTATGTCACCTGAAATATTAAGGAAATAACCATATTTTTCAAGACTTTTACACCAAAGTAACTACTTGGCTACTAGTAAAGAGACCACACTTTATTAAAACATGCGCTTACATATTTATTGGAAGACATAAACACAGGTCTCTCAAATATAGTCCGGTTTTTCCAGAATTAGTGAGCAATTTTAAAGGAGACATAATTTTCTTCTCCAAACAAATAAAAATATTGCCAAAAGTACCAAAGAAGGCAATTCACCAACCTCATGACCTCCCTTCAGCAAGTTTCTCACAACTCCTTCGCCCAGGTTCGCATGACTCCTGGACGGCATGCCAAACACCACCAGTATCTTCGAAGCCTCGCATGACGAACTTAATAAGATGAATAGCAAAAAGTATATTGCCGTAACCATTATCTGAAAGCAAATTTGTATATTGCCATTATTTGTGCGGTCATAATTTTAGATTGTAAGTGTATACGCCGGTGCATATTTTTTATGTGAAGGGCAATGACCTGATGTTGAGTTTTTGCGTCATAACGATCTATGAAGTTGGGCAATTGCTGGAGTTTCTTTACCACTTAATTTGCTTTGGTTCAGCGATTTTTAAACAGATCTTGAAGAAGCGTCTACAGTAGGATATTATTGGGCATTCTAATCCACCTTCCGTTCCTACGGCTCACTCCGTTCGCCT
>NWSH02000605.1:8781268-8799988 GCA_002382865.2 Heliothis virescens | reverse complement strand
AGGCGAACGGAGTGAGCCGTAGGAACGGAAGGTGGATTAGAATGCCCAATAATATCCTACTGTCTACGCTCATAAAACGCGGGTAGGACAGGGTCCTCAATGTCTTGAGTGAGATACTCAATCAATTACACAACGTTTACGTTGTCACACTCGTCAATAATGGATAAATTGATAATAATTTATTTATAAGTGGTACTTCGAATGCATGCATTTTGTTCCGATGATCGATCGACCAATGCCACTGTTACTTAGCCAAAATATCACCATTGCTGATAAAATCTCACCTTATCATCAGCGTGTCTATTATTAGTTCACTGTATGTGACTAACATCACAATTATTGTGCAGTATTCTGCAATTAGTGACCATTATATTCTTGGCAATTAATTTACCTATGGATTTTATTACAAGGATAATCATTAGGAGACCAAAGGAGTAAATTGCAGTAAAACAACAGGACTCACGTCCTATTACTGTATTTTATATGTACAGCCTGTGTTTTCCTATATTTCTTGCAGTATTTATCTTCTGACATAACCAAATTAATTTATACTCAAGTTTAATTAATTAGATGACACTAACTGAAGGTCGGACAATGTTTATTAGTCAACAAGCGTCTATCGTGTTCAAATAGAATAATAATGGAATTTAAGTAGATGTTAGTACCACCTTTTGTGAATAGTCCTCATGTTAATGACCCGACCCACACCAATCAGTTAATTCACATAATATATTTATTAATTAATAATTAGAAAAACATGCATCAAACCCATATTATGTATTTTAGAGACAATTAATTGTTACGTTTCTTAGGCGCTTATATAGTTAAAGTAAATGTTTTTCAATTTTTTTTCTTGTGAACAGAAAATCAAAAATCTATTTTTTGGCTGTAATGTAATCAACTGAATTTGAGAAAAATATTTTTTGTAAGTTTTATCATAAATTGCCTAGCTGTTTAGTTACTCTGATAACTTTTGACCTACCGGTTAAAACACAAAATTTTCTTTATAGAGCTTAATTGTAGGTAGGTCCTAATCCTAGCTATTGTTTAAAAAATAAGGTGTCTATATGTTATTATTTTTAATTTAATTAATTAAATACAATTTAAGATATTACCTCTGCGTGCTTTCAATATATTCAAACAACATTCATCACTTCACTGTCATGACTTAGTATCAACTGTGGCAGTGATGATCAAGGTACCGTTGTTTAGCCGGGATCGTATTGCTGTCTCATTCTTGCAGCCTGCTGAGGACGACCTTCATCTCTCTCGCTCTTTGGTATTATAGACATTGACACTTTGAGAATGTGTGGGTTACTGCGTGTGTAGTCGTGAGTTCTCCTGTAGATGCGTCAGCGCGTACGCCTACTACATTATAATTATTATTATAATGTAGTAGATAGATATTTTATCTCACCACATACATGTATTGCTCAACTGCTTTCGTACGAAAAAACATACATAATCCATATCCTATTATACGTCATTAGTCGAATAGTGTATCCTAATTTGACTTGTTACATCGCCAACGTCCATACCACGTTGAATACACCGGTTCTCGTCCGATCACCGAAGTTAAGCAACATCGGGCGCGGTCAGTACTTGGATGGGTGACCGCCTGGGAACACCGCGTGACGTTGGCTTTTTGCTTTCTAATGTTTTTAAACATACATAATTTATTATTCTATACTTTACTTGTATATTTTTGTATTTTACTTTCACTGCCATCAGGAACATATTCAGATCTATAGAGTCAAAGTTGATTGCCTGTCCATTTTCATATTCAAAACTTAATATTGGTATACTTTTGTGTCTGTATAATTTTCCTAATTACGTATATTTTCGCATAATATCATTTCAAACTATGGCAAAGTATTATTATGGCAAAATAACTCATACCAAAATCGTTATGCCAAAGTATTATTATGCCAAGGTATTATTATGGCAAAATAACTCATACCAAAATCGTCATGCCAAAGTATATCAGTGTGATATTAGGAAGAAATCTGTTGAACAGAATGACGCAAAAGTAAGAGATCCTATCGAATTTCCAGGTTTACTCTCTTTCATTCGATACCATTTTTTAAACATCTTCTAACAAACAAACCTTCCGCACTAGGTATTTTATTTTCAGCAATTTCTAATCTGTTTTGTGAGTTCTCGTTATTACTGCTGGGTTTGTCAACCCTACAAAGACATTAATTATCATTAAAGAAGTTTTGAGGTCCGGAAAAAGAACTAGAATTTTCTTTGTCATTTTTTATTAGTTAACTAATAAGTTTAACATTAACAAATATTACAACAACATTACAAAATAAATAACAAAATAACTCCTAATTATTCTTTTTGGAGCTTTTTGACTTTCCAGAGCGGTAATACCTCCACGCACGTTTTAATAAAATGTATACAACTGTTAAAAATATTGTCAGGACCACCGCTAGGTCCAGGAACATTTTCTGGTAGAACGGAACGCCCAACGCCGGGGAGCGGAGGTGGGGGGCGCCACGCGTGCGCAGGACATGGTTCACCCAGTGAATTAACTCGTCTCCCGGCTTCACGGGTCGGTCGTGATGGATGACGGACAACTCCTTCGCTTTTTCGGCGTATCTGAAATTATTATTCAATTAATTATGTGAAGAGCCTATTCATTTCATTTTTTCACTCCCGTGACTTTCTTTTAGTTCTCTGAATTCAAAGTCTTACCTATCGACCACAGACTATTATATCATTGAGTCGTTATTAATTATAACATATTTAATTATTGCCTCTTTAATGACTTACTTTTTGTTATTAATAACTTCAAATATGGTTTTCCTAAGCTCATCTGTCATTGTGTATGATAGATCCACCTTTCTCGCAAAGCCTCTGTTTTGTGCTCTGTGGACATTCACGAACTGGTCTCCGAAGACTGGAATACCAATGATCGGTACTCCGAAGTGGACAGCCTCAGTCGTTGACAGGAGACCACCGTGAGTTATGAACAGGCGAAGGTTCGGGTGACCTGAACGAAAAGGGGTTTATTGAGATAACTAATACTAGAAGGATTAGAAAAGAAATCCCATGACCCCAACTCATATAAACTAATAATTAATACTCCAAGTCCAGACACAATCTAAATAGCTGATAGAAGGAAACGTTAAAAAAATGGTACATTAAAGCCTAAACGTACTTCAAAACGTTCGTTTTTTTAACAAACATACCAAGAATCGACTGCTGTGGTGCCCATTTAATGATGTGAAGATTTGGAGGTAGGTTCGGCAAAACCTCCTCAAACTTCCATAGAACTGTTTGCTTTAGAGTTCCAAACATCTTCACCAAGCTAGCCTTGAGCTCGTCTGGCATGTCTGCACTCTTCAAGTTTGAACCCATGCTGAAATAGATGACTCCATTCTTAGCTCCGTCCATCAATTTCTGCAAGTCCTGTAAAAATGATACGTGCTTTAAGACAACAATTTAACAATTTAGGTTTAGTTTAACGACAAATCAATCTAAGTAAGTATAGGCCTTTTGCAAGTATACTTTTGCTCGTAATTATTATCATTCATTTCAGAAAAACCTCACAAATATCTTATACATTATTTCTTTTATTTGTAATTTTAGTAAGTGATAATTTCTCAGAGTAAATTCTAATTTAATAAAGAAATTTTTCATACCTCGGGCAAAGGCTTCACTTTCTCGTCGATATGGTAACCTCCAATGTACTTGTGGCTCTGTGGCAAAGATAATGCGCTAGAAGTGTCCACATACGCGTTGGAGAATATCATTGAGATGTTGTATCTCATGTCATCAAATGTCGGTACGTTTCTTCCACGCTTTTCAATAAATGGAACTAGATGCGTTTGGTACGCACTTTCTTGAATTCTGTCCAATATTCTGCAATTGACACAATTTAAAAATCAATGTGCAAGGAAAGAAAGACTGGTTGAATCAAATATCTGTAGTGGGATGATGATAAATTGAGTTTTGGGCATAGTTTTCTGAAATTAATTGCAAATGTGCTTACGCGTAACTAATAAAGGAATGTGACAATTGAGTCCACAATTCTGAAACTCTCTGAATGAAGTTCAGTGGTGGTGAGTATGTGGACATGATGTCAACCGTGAACGCGGGGTTCGGCACCTGGTCGATGAACCGCAGAAGTAACCAGTGAATTTCCACAGATGATATCCAAATAAAAGGACAATCGTAAACTGCTGCAAATCTGAAATGAACGATAGATTAGTCGAGGCTATTTCAGAAGAGAAGAGAAAATCTTAAGACATCCTGACAGAACATTTGTTCTCGGTAGCTTTATCGCCAGAAATTGTCTTAGTTTTCATTATTATATTCTATTTGACTTACCCAGCAGGCACTTCACTCATCATCCACTCAGCTATGACCATGTCAAACTTTTCATTGGGGTCACTCAAAATTTTCTGCACGTTCTCGTTTAGTACTGTTGCCTTGGTCATTTCGGTCATCATGTAAGTCATGACCATTACGTTTATATCCATAGCATTCCCTTCCATCAATGATTTTAACGTAAACATGTCCTCTGGAATATTGTAAAAAGTTTTTTTGTCTCAGATGGTTTTATACTCCTGAAAGGGCCGCCCATTTAGGTAACAGTTAAAGTTAAATTAAGCAACCAAGCCTTAGAGTAAAAATCGACGAATTGTTAGTCATGACCACTTTTCATAATAAGAAGATATCAGGTTTGCAGCTTTTTCAGATAATCGCTTTTTCCTAAAAACGGTTTAAAATGGATTTTGTTGCATTTCTTTGCTAGGACCTAATCACAATAGAAGTAACCCAGAGGTACAGTGGAAACGGAGACTTACTCGGCATGAGGTCCAAGTTACTACTGACATCGATCTGCCGAAGATTGGCAGGAGCATTCTTGTACTCATATGGTGTGATGTATGTTACCTGGAAAAAAACAAAGAAACACTTCAATACTACCCATTTTTGTACCTAACTTACTTTTGAATTAATTAATAAAGACCACATTTCGAAGAACAAGACTGTATCGACGTATGACGTCAGTCAGAGAAATTTGGAAGAAGAGGACATGCTGCCCAAATGGCGGAGGTAAGGGCAGAATGATGACGATGAGCGATAGTTACCAGGTTAGGATATCAAAGAGTTTTAAAATAGCAAGACTTCATAAGGTAGATAATACAAAAAATAATTATGTTAATGCAATTATCTAAACAAACAATAATGGCTTCATAATCTCATTACTTCATTTGTTTGTACCGGCTGTCTGAAATTTTGTTATCTAGAGTGATGAGTGATCATAATTTCGGATTGTAATTTTCATGTCATGAAAGACAAAAAATATTTTCTGGACATCTTATAATATGTATTTTGAAGTAGAATAACTTACTGCCGATTGCTAAAGAAAAAAAAGCCACTTATAATTAAAAGGTAATCATGAGATGACTTCTCATTCAAAAAGCCTCTCTTGCTATGGATGGAGCAGGGCAGAGGGCTTAAACAAATTTTTGTTCTTTCTGGAGTACTACGGCCATGGTAACTCTTTCGAAGAGTCCCGCAGCCCCAGCAATACTTTAAGTTACCATGAGAAAGTTCGTATTTACCTCATGGCCCGCTTTCAACATATTCCTGACAATGCCATCTCCTAGGTTTGCATGACTCCTGGATGGGACGGGGTATATTACCAGGATCTTTGATGCATCACTTATAGCCAGCATGATGCTGAACAGCACCCAGCATATTCTCATCTTCTCCATATTCTGGAAAACAATTAAGAGTTGTAACTTATTATTATTTGAATTATAAAAATGAGTACTTAGGTACTTCTTATTCTATATTGTCGTTAAAAAATTTCACGACTTGATGATGATGATGGCGTCCTAGCCGATTATCGGCCACGGCGGCTGTTTTCATATAAGGAGATCAGCCAGCTACGCAGGACATATTATAGTGCACAAGCATTTGCGCAGACATAGGTGCACTCCCTATTCCCTCACTCTCATAACCCGATGGAACGGCAATCCAACTCGACCGGAGAGAGATCAGGCGCAGGACCGACATCAACGTGCTCTCCGATGCACGGGTGTCAATCACCAACTTCCAACTCCGGGCTACTTTGTGAAAGTTTCTAAAACCCACAAAGCGATTTCGGCCCGTCCCGGGAATCGAACCCGAGACCTCGTGCTCAGCAGTCGGCCATACAACTAGACCAACGAGGCAGCACGACTTATGAAGAGTACGACATTCCTATGTTCATCTTTGACCGTGATCCAGCGTAGTCAGAAGCCAAATATGTTTTACTTGGTAACTGAGTTACGTGGAAATCAATGCCAGAAATGTTCAATAATTCAGAAAAAAACAGTGTTTTTATTAGATTTTGTAGTTTACGAAGCGGATAAAACTTAAAAAAATATATTTATAGAATTTTAACTAAATATCAAAATCCTTGTCCGCGGGAAGCATCTTACACAAATTCACCCAATACCCTGTCTGTTGTATTGAATGCACTAAGAATATTCATTTTTTTTTTTTTATTTATTTATTAAAAGGTACTTACACTTTAAATTTTATAATTTACATAGTGTCCAACAAAACTATACATATAGTTTGTCTGTTGGATCAATGTTGTTATTCTTAATGCATTATCTTATGAACTAAGTTTACAATGACATATAGTAATTATGTATTTTTATTAACTATTATTATATGTATAGATAAATATCATATAGTAGTATTGTTTTATGTTATATATTAAGTATGTATCGTACTTATAAGCTAGGTTTATTAGTATTATATTCTATTAGTAGCTATATATATATTAGAAATACTAGATCGACGGCGCCCACGCAGAAGGTCGGAACATAGTTTTTAACGAAAATCGGTTTTATCATTTCATTTCATTAATATTTGACATTTTGACAACAATTTTGAATAGTAGTCTATTGAATAGTAATCTTTGACATTTTGACAACAATTTTGAATAGTCGTCTATTCAAAATTGTTGTCAAAATGTCAAATATTAATGAAATGATAAAACCGATTTTCGTTAAAAACTATGTTCCGACCTTCTGATTTAGATATGATATTAAGTATGTAGGTAAGTATGAATGTTGTAAATTAAATACAAGTATAGACATTTTGTCATATACATGCGACGATATATGCCTTATTTGAAAAAAGTAAAAAGAAGGTCGTCTTTATTGTAATTCAAACACTCTGCTATTCATCAAAACAATATAATTATATCAGAAAAAGAAAAAAAATATATTTTGTCTTTTTAGCATCTAGTAATTACAAGGTTTGGCTGAATTAAGTAACTTATTTTCAAAACAACTCACCCAATACTATTTTAAATCTATACATACACAAATAGATCACAAAATACACCCACGTTCCTAGCTCTTAAAAAATAATACGAGCACTTATATTAATATCAACCACTCATTAAAAGTTTTTGTTGAAAATCACGCGTACACAAACGCAGAAATCAAGTATCGTGAATGTCATAACAACTGTGTGTGCTATATATGTTGCTCCCTGTATTATCATTAGATAAGCAGATAAACTTCAATTAGTATTACAGATAAAGCTAGATAGATAACTTATTAAAAACCGGCCAAGGGCGAGTCTGACCTGAGCTCGAAGAGTTCCGTACAATTTTTTGTAAAACGAACAAAAAATCACGTTTGTCGTATGGGCGCCCTAAAATATTTATGTTATTCTAGTTTTCTATATTTGTTGCTAAAGGGTTCACATCACATCGGCAACATCAGCAGTTTCAGCAACCAATGGACAATACGTCATCTGATTCTGTGTTTCAAGTATCTAACTATCACGGTTCATGAAATACAGCCTGGTGACTGACGAACAGCGAAGTCTTCGAAAAAGGGAAAACGTCTTATAAACGTTTTTCCTTTTCGGTATTGAACCCTAAAAATTACCTACAACCTACGGTTTCAACCATATCGCGGGGGTCTAATTTCCGTGCACATTAATAAAAAGCCTATTATTATTCTTGTGTATAACTGCCAAGTTACTACAAAATCCTCAAATGGATTTTGTGTCGGTATCTGCAGATCTGTTGACTGTGTTTATTTTGCCTCCCACTTCTAGAGCCATGTGAAAAGTTTTATTTTGTCCCTTTCAGTGTTCTGTGAAGTCGGTTTTATTTTTTTTGTAATGAAGGTTTATGCTTTTCAGTTTTTGGGTCTAAAACAATATTTTTAGTACCCACACTGGCAGTCGTAACCCATAATTGTGGAAAGTTCTTATTATAATATAAATAAAACATGTGTAAATATAAGGTAGCTCCTCCTTTTTTTTGAAGTCGGTCAAAAATTTAATTAAAACTACTAATTTAACTATTTTAAAGTAACTGAATTATTTGTTTGGAAAATGCAACTGTAATAGAAATCTGTCATAGTGAGATTGGTATGTATTGCCTAGGCTTCATAAATGAAAAAAATAAGTTATTTTTGACAGCCCTGTGATCTCACATTTTAATGTAGTTTAATGGTGATGAAGCTTCCTTAAATTTGTTATCAGTAATTTAGTTTTGATTAATTATAATCGCATTGTCATAGTGACAGCGCTTTAACACTGATTTTCTGCTCGGTTTTTCCTGTAACAAGTTATATAGTCTGTACGCACCCTAACAATGCTCGATTTGTAGGGGCGTTACGCGTGACAACCATCATCTGCCTAGCCTTTTCCCAACTATGTTGGGGCCGGCTTCCAGTCTTACTGGATGCAGCTGAGAACCAGTGTTTTACATAGAGCGACTGCATGTCTGACCTTCACAACCCAGTTACCCGGGCAACCTGGCACCCCTTGGTAAGACTGGTGGCAACCATTGACAACTAATGCAACCGACATTTCTATACCTACCGTTTTTTTTTATAATAAAAAAAATATGCAAAATATAATAATATTTCGAGTAACATTTGAAGTGAACGAACTTTCGGAGTTAAGTAAAAACATCAAAAATTGCTTTGAGGTACCGAACGATAAGATCACGACTTTACTTAGGTAAAACATCAAAAAAACAATGTTTATTTAAATTACCTGCTAAGTGTCGAAGCATTTACCTAATGCTTCTTCTTACCACGTGTGCTGTGGATTTAATCTCCTCACAGGCCGTAGTGTCTGAATGTTCTACTTATACTTACTACAGTCGAGGATTAATTATCTTCTTCTCTTATATATAAAAATGAATTACTGTTCGTTAGTCTCACTAAAACTGGAGAATGGCTAGACCGATCGGGCTAATTTTGGTTTTAAAATGTTTGTAGAGGTCGAGGGAAGGTTTAAACGATACGAGGTGGTACGAAGTTTACCAGGTCGACTAGTTATTAATAATTTTGAGTTGAGGTTACACACAAAAGAACTAGAAATTTTATTGTCATTTTTTTTATTAAACTCTTAACATTAAAAATTCTTAGAATTAAAATTTAATTTAACAAGAAAATAACCCTTAATTATTCTTTTTTGAACTTTTTGACTTTCCAGAGCGGTAATACCTCCACGCACGTTTTAACAAAATGTATGCAACTGTTAAAAAGATTGTGAGGACCACCGCAAGGTCCAGGAACATTTTCTGGTAGAACGGAACGCCCAACGCCGGGGAGCGGAGGTGGGGGGCGCCACGCGTGCGCAGGACATGGTTCACCCAGTGAATTAACTCGTCTCCCGGCTTCACGGGTCGGTCATGATGGATGACGGACAACTCCTTCGCTTTTTCAGCGTATCTGAAATTAATATTTAAAGAATTATGTACAAGGTTCTCTTCATAAATTAGGTGACAAGGGTTTCTTCTATAGATTTTGGCAGAATTAGATAACAATGACTTAAAAACTCGCCTCGCCAAGTCTTCATGATTATTTTTTAGTTCTCCTTATTCTTGGATCTTATCAATTGATCACAATCTATATCGACGCGCCTAAGCTCGTTGTTTTTAAATAATGCCTCTGTATTAACTAACCTTTTGTCATCCACAACTTCAAGTATAGTTTTTTTAAGCTCATCAGTCATTGTGTATGATAGATCCACCTTTCTCGCAAAGCCTCTGATTTGGGCTCTGAGCACGTTCACAAACTGGTCTCCAAAGACTGGTATACCAACAATTGGTACTCCGAAGTGGACAGCCTCAGTCGTCGACAGGAGACCACCGTGAGTTATGAACAGGCGTAGGTTCGGGTGAGCTGAAACAAAAAGAGGTTTATTGAGACAAAGGCATTAGAATAGTGGCATCCAAGACCGATTGTCGGCCAAGGCGGCTGTTCTCATATAAGGAGATGAACTAGCTGCACAAGAAATATAGTGCACAAGCATTTACACAGACAGAGGTGCACTCACTATTCCTTAACTCCCATAGCCGGATGGGTCGACATGACAGATCAGGCGTAGGACCGACATTAATGTGCTCTCCAATGCACGGGTGTATCAATCACCAACTTTCAAACTCCGGGCTGCTTTGTAAAAGTTTATAAAACCCGCAAAGTGATTTCGGCCCGATCCGGGAAATAAACTACTTACAAGCGATGGATTTTTTACAAACATACCAAGAATAGATTGTTGTGGTGCCCATTTAATGATATGAAGATTTGGAGGTAGGTTCGGCAAAACCTCCTCAAACTTCCATAGAACTGTTTGCTTTAGAGTTCCAAACATCTTCACCAAGCTAGCCTTGAGCTCGTCTGGCATGTCTGCACTCTTCAAGTTTGAGCCCATGCTGAAATAGATGACCCCATTCTTAGCTCCATCCATCAGTTTCTGCAAATCCTGTAAAAATATTTCCTTTTAGTAGTTCTTAAAGACAACTATTTCACAGTTAGTTGTACTACTCTGTAAAGCATTTTAAGGTACAGCGGATGGCGTAGGCGCCACTATAGGCCTTATGCGCGTGTTTTTGCTCGTAATTGTTATCATTGATTTCAGAAAAAAAACTTGAAAGTAGGTCATACGTGGATTCTTTTATTATTAATTTCAGTCAGTAACCATTTGTCAGTGGAAAAAAACTACTTTAGTAAGGATATATTTCATACCTCGGGCAAAGGCTTTACATTCTCGTCGATATGGTAACCTCCAATATACTTATGGCTCTGTGGCAAAGATAATGCGCTAGAAGTGTCCACATACGCGTTGGAGAATATCATAGAAATGTTGTATCTGATGTCATCAAATGCGGGTACTTTTCTTCCACGCTTTTCTATAAATGGAGCAAGGTAGGTATGATAATTGTATTCTTGAACTCTGTCCAATATTCTGTAAGCAAAAATATAAATCATCATTATCTGCCTAGCCTTTTGCCCAACTACGTTGGGGTCGGCTTCCAGTCTAACCGGATGCAGCTGAGAACCAGTGTTTTACATGGAGCTGACTGCCTGTCTGACCTCCACAACCCAGTTACCCGGGCAACCTGGCACCCCTTGGTAAGACAAAATATAAATGAAGATACAATTTTTTTTCACTAGTTAAATGGGTAATATCTGTGTGTCTGGATCGCAAGTTGACCACATCGCAGTAAGTCCAAATCGCAAAATGTCTGAATCGTAACGTGACTACATCGCGAAAAGCGCACACAGTTTTGTATGTTTGTATGCGCTTATACAAAGTTGATATTTTATCACATTTTTTTTTAAGAACATAATGTCAACATCTTCTTATTTTTGTAAGGTATTCGCAAGGACACTTAGGAATCTCATGAAATTAATTAAAAGTGTACTTACACATAACTAAGAAACACATGTTTGAATTGGGTCCACAATTCTGAAGCTCTCTGAACAAAGTTCAATGGTGGAGTGTATGTGGACATGATGTCTACCGTGAACGCGGGGTTTGATGCCTCGTCTATAAACCGCAGAAGCATCCAGTGTATTTCTACAGATGATATCCAAATAAATGGACAATCGTAAACTGCAGCAAATCTGTAATGAACAATAGATAAATGGAGGTGGTTTAAAAAGTAAATATCACCAGCAGATTTTTCCAGAGAGGACATTAAATTCCTAAAAGCCCTTGGTGGATGATTTTGAACATATATCGATAGAAATTGTCGAAGTTATCATATTATTCTATATCACTGCCTCGTTGGTGGTCAGTGGTCGCATAACCGACTGCTGTGCACGAGGTCTCGGGTTCGATTCCCGGGACATGCCGAAATCGCTTTGTGGGTTTGAGAAACTTTCACAAAGCAGCCCGGAGTTGGAAGTTGGTGATTGATACACCCATGCATCGGAGAGCACGTTAATGTCGGTCCTGCGCCTGATCTCTCTCCGGTCGTGTCGGATTGCCGACCCATCGGGTTATGAGAGTGAGGGAATATGGAGTGCACCTGTGTCTGCGCAAATGCTTGTGCACTATAATATGTCCTGCGCAGCTGGCTGATCTCCTTATATGAGAACAGCCGCCGAGGCCGGCAATCGGCTAGGGTGCCATCAGTGTTCTATTTAACTTACCCAGCAGGAAGTTCACTCATCATCCACTCAGCTATGACCAAGTCGAACTTTTCATTGGGATCACTCAAAACCTTCTGCACGTTCTCGTTTTGAATTGTTGCCTTCATCATCTCAGACACCATATAATACATGAACATTACGTTTATACTTATATCGTTCCCTTCCATCAGTGATTTTATCGTCATCATGTCAGCTGGAATAGTATAAAAGATTTTATGTTATTCTCTTAATATGGTTTTGATATAAAATATTTTTTTTTACTTTGCGTCATTACCCTCAACACTAGTTTTTCAAAAATGTGTATCGTATAAAAACAATCAAAAATTATATTTTCTTGAGAGAAAATATTACCACACCTGTGTGGTCTAGGTACTATCAGTGTGGACATTCTTATTAGGCGCTTAGTACATGGTGCAACTTTGGTTGCGGCAATCATCAACTTTTTGTCAGTTGTCAGTTTCTTGTAAATGTTGACAGTTGCTATACGGTTGTTGCAATTTTATAGCAACACTGTCATTACTGGGTCCAGGAGGGAGGGGATGAAACCGCCCAACTCGGTCTTACCTGGCATGAGGTCCAGGAGACTGCTGACATCGACCTGCCGAAGAGTGGCAGGAGCGTTCTTGTACTCAAATGGTGTGATGTATGTTACCTGGAAGAAAAACGTAGCACTTCAATTTCCTATAGAATATATTTTACCTTCTTCTATATCCCAGTATCTTCATATACCCGAAGATTCAATAAACTTATTTCAAAATGGCCTTTGTGGGCTTATAAAACATTGATTTCGATTGAAAGTGATGGTAATGATAATAAATACATTGTAATTAGTTCATCATATTTTGATATTTGAGATTAACCAGGATACACCAATTGGATTCCTGAACTACCGGGCGAACAAGATTAATATACGTTGACGTTGCGTTCAGTGGACGTCAAGGCGTATCAAGCGACGACGCGACGGCAACGTCGGGTCTCCGCAGCGTTGACGTGTTGACGTCAACGCTCGTAAAACACCAAAGTATAATAAAGAACCACTTACATCATGACCAGCTTTAAGCATGTTCCTGACGATTCCATCTCCTAAATTAGCATGACTCCTGGATGGGAAGGGGTACACCACCAAGATCTTGGATGCATCAGCTATCGTCAGCATGATGCTGAACAGCACCGAGCATATTTTCATCTTCTCCATAATCTGGAAAAATGGGAAGTTGGTACTTGTAATAAATCTATAAAATGAATAGAAAAATATAAAAGATGAGTATAAAAATTAGTGGAAAACTGATACATTAATTGTACCTACCAGTAGGTACAATACAATATAGATACTAAATAACTTAGATCTCTATTGTGTTAAAAAAAATACTATTATTTTTAAAACTGTTATGCTACAGTTAAAAAAGTCTTTGTGGTCACAATTAATTAATATAATAATTTCTAGATTTTGTCATGGAAAATTTACTTAGAACATTAATCGAATCGGAACCACGATGCAACCAAGAAGACATACCTAAAGTTTCATTATAACATCCCAATCGGTCTCTAAGTGCAATAGCTAAGTATATTGCACTTAAACATTAATCAGTCATTATATTTTATTATCTTTGCTATTTTTATTTTTTTACCAGTTATTTACAAAAGTGCTATCATTAGGTATTATGATTACTTTAAAAAAAATCTCGACTGCAAGATAAGATAAAGAATATTAAATAAAATAAAAATTTCGGTGAGGCCATTAAGATGGAGTTTGGTATGGACAAATGTGTGAGACAAGTGCGATTATAATTATTCAATGTAGATGTGGGGATGTATCGGGATGTGGCTGCAGTAGACAAAGGTCTTATTCCACTCTCCTTGCAGGTCGAGAACTGGCCGAATGAAAAAACTGAATAATGGACGCCAATGACCGCAAGAGACTATGGCAAAGTGCTGCACGGTCGCTTTTATCAGGCCTAGTATGAACCTGATACAGACTTTAAAGTGACCTGACTATCCACTGGTGGTACAGACAACAGCACGTCAACTTACCACAATCTGTCAAATTTCTGCGATAGATTTTCAACCTTATCACAATAGGGGAAGGTTAATGTTCGATTGGTAAAATTTAACAGATTCGTACCTATACGTTGACCTGCTGTCGTCTGTACATCTCTTTGGAGAAACCAAAGCTTTTGTGTGTGCAATTATGGACGAAGTGATGATGACCAACAACGATAGGAAATATGTTATGAATGACCGTACGGTTGACATAATATATCAACCTCGACTTGTCATGCTCGACATAATATGTCCGGGTGAATCTATCCGACTTTATAATCTCGTGCTGTTCTCATATTGCCACATATTGCAAACGGTGAGTACTTGCAGAGGCGGAATCAGGTCAGGATAATACATCAGCAACAAGTTATGAGAATTAAACTCGTGGAATCGGAGGTATCATACTACAGGTATCGATCTATTATCACTGACCGGCCTGTTATCGCTAATAAATATGATATAATAGTAATTAGATCGATTAGAGCGCAATGATCGTAACACATCACCGTCTAAAAGATAAACAACTTAAATAGCCCACGAGGTTGTCACATGGTCATGAGAGTGAGGGAATAGAGAGTGCACCTGTGTCTGCGCAAATGCTTGTGCACTATAATATGTCCTGTGCAGCTGGCTGATCTCCTTATATGAGAATAGCCGCCGTGGCCGGCAATCGGCTAGGACGCCATCATCATCATCAGTCATTTCAGCCAAACAGTTTATTAGCTAAGAGCCTCGATTTACACCTAAAGAGGCTCTCGTTAGACGGTTAGATCAAGCGCTAAATGCAGAAGGCTCTAATTCTGGACAAGGCCCGCATTTCTGATGCCGATGGGACACTATTTTTTATATTGTGAAATGATTTTTTATAGCAAATATTTCAAAATATAAATAGTAAGCTACAAATATTTGAAAATAAATAAATAGAATAATAAGTTAAAAGAAATACCTAATACAAAAATCAAAATGCACGTATACAATATATTTGGTTTCAAAATTAACAAGCACTTTCTTTCAGACAAGGTTATTGGCCCATAGTGGACGTTACTACTGAAATTAAGTACATACTTTATGAAATTTAAAAATTCTGGGAATTTCGCGAAAAAAAATTGCAATACCGAATGGACAGTATAGAAAAATAATTAAAAGACAATGTTACGTTATGTTACTTCCACAGTGATTAACGTGCCGCCTTAAACATTGCAATGAATTTAATAAACAATTAACACAACAACTTACCTAATACAATTTTTAATCAGTGGCTACACAAAAAATATTGTAGATAAACATTAGCGTTCTGCAGACGCCAAACACGAGTATATTGTGAATCATAGACCAGCCACTCGTATGTTTTATACATTAAATCTTGAGTTATCATTAGATTAAACAGAAGATAAAGCCCATGGGTACTTATCGACAAATGACTTGTTAAGAATATTATTTAAAGTGATGTAATTAAATGTACATATTTCAAAAAGCAATTGAAACTAATTCTGTGATTAGGGTTTTCCCACTCGAGATGTGCTGTGCTACGTTGCTATGGATGTGTTTGATATCCGCCAATCATATTCATTGAATTGCCTCGTTTGTCTAGTGGTCGCATAGCGCGACTGTCGTTCACACGTTCGTCTCGGGTTCGATTCCCGGGTCAGGCCGAAATTGTGGGTTTTAGAAACTTTCACAAAGCAGCCTGGAGTTTGAAAGTTGGCGGTGTTACATCCCCGTGCCTGGGAGGGCACGTAAAGCGCCTCGAATGCTACTCAGTAACAGTCGCATAAAATTCCATGTCAGAGGCCGTCAGGCGGATTTGAGCAAACCCTGACACTAGGGCTTGTTAGGTGATTAACTTGCAGCTCACTCGATAAGAAGAAGAAGATATTCATTGATGCACATTAAGTATAGCACTGTAATTACTAGTAGGTATAGGTAAGAAGATGTGTGCTAGCCAATTGTTGGGGACGACGAATTTATCATCACTGTTACGAACTAAAATGGACAACGATTGGATAATTGTTTGTTTACATTTTATTGATAAATATTAACTGCCTCGTTGGTCTAGTTGTCGCATAGCCGACTGCTGAGCACGAGGTCTCGGGTTCGATTCCCGGGACGGGCCGAAATCGCTTTGTGGGTTTTAGAAACTTTCACAAAGCAGCCCGGAGTTGGAAGTTGGTGATTGATTCACCCGTGCATCGGAGAGCACGTTAATGTCGGTCCTGCGCCTGATCTCTCTCCGGTCGTGTCGGATTGCCGTCCCATCGGGTTATGAGAGTGAGGGAATAGGGAGTGCACCTGTGTCTGCGCAAATGCTTGTGCACTATAATATGTCCTGCGCAGCTGGCTGATCTCCTTATATGAGAACAGCCGCCGTGGCCGATAATCGGCTAGGACGCCATCATCATCAAATATTTATTACTTTTTTCTCGACGATGTGTACTACGTCGAAAATATCTATTTTCGTTAAAAATATTTTTACCAGTTTTGATAAAACAAATGAACTCTGTCGTGATGAGATATCTATCAGCATTCAGGAAGGAATTGTCGTGGATATGTGAAAAACCGTTGACTGATCTTGATCCAAATCACCACCGTCATCATGTCATCAAGCTATCACCATCATCATCAGCTTGCTTATAATTCTAGAATATTCTTCATCTTTCGTTCATACCTGTCTATCACAAACACAATCTTTCTCTCTCAACTGAGGGTCTACACCGAGTTTTGCAAGCTACCACAAATTAGCATACAACATATTCACACAGCATTTACTTTTAGAACTGTTCAATTAATAAAACTATCATCGGTTTTTGGTCTTATTATAACTCACTCACAAACGTTACGTTATTATTATCTGACAAAATGAATGAAGGTGCAGTATTCAAATCATGTGATGTAATATACGACTCTTTATTTCAGCCGAGTTATGATATTGAGAGCGTTAACTTGTAAAACTCAGAATAAGCACTCTGTAACTGCAGTGACTACTATGAAGTTACTACGCTTCGGGTTTGTATTTGGGAATTGAAATATGTCGAGAACGAATAATTTACAGTCCAATTAAAAATCTTGTAATGTAAGTATGTCTTCAACTTTTATTTATTCAGATCGAGACTGTTTCTCAAATATAAAACCGATTAGCTTCCTTGAATCGTAATTTCAACAAGAATGTAGTTTTGTAGGTAATCAATCTCTGTAGAATAAAATAAGCATTATAGCTGCTATCTAAATTAGAAGCACCATTATCTACTTATTGGTTCAATATTTATTAACACGTGTTTTTTGTCGGCCAAGTGGCCGACAAAAAATAGATTTTTATTGTGTCTGTGACCCATGGCGTTCGAAAAAGCTTGTATTATAAGTTGATTTATAATACAAGCACATATACTGCTTTGGATCATGTATGACTTATATTTGTAATTCTTTTATGTTTCTAAGATATCTGTTTGTTTCCCAAATAAAATAAAATAAAAATAAAATATATATTTTTAGCTGTGTGGCTGAAACGAAGTGACAAAAAAGTTGAGCTAACGCTGCAAACAGACATAGGTACAGTCAACACGCAAAAGTTCATTCCCACCGCTATGACTATTATCGCATGCACTATTCGGGCCGCAGCGCTTATACACACATGCACACATGCACACGCATATTTATCCGTGTGAGTGATGTTCCAACGCTAAAAAATAACATGTTGGGTAGCATCGCCACGAGTAGTTAATAGATGTCGTCAATGCTAGACAAGGATGTCAATACCAGTAACCTGTTTTTAAGTGTCACACCCCGCGCGTATACTAATGCAAAATTTCGACTTGTTAACGTAAGTTACCATAGCTAGGTCGGTAACGAGGCTGCGCTAGCAAATATGATTGGGTTAGGTGTGAGTTCGAATCCAAGGTTTGGATCGAGGGTCTAATAAGTAGTAAATAAGGAATAGTATTTATATAAGCGTCAGTATAAGTATATAATTTAAGAAACGTATATAAATTATATATATTATTTATTTTATATATAATGATTAATTTATATATAATGGTCATCAATGTTAGTAATTTATTCTTGTTAAATTGTTTTGAAAAAATGGTTATCACAATAAATATATTATAAAGGTAATTTATTATTATTAAATGATAATAAATAAAACAAATTTTGAACTTATGGTAACATTGTAATACATTTTACACAAAAGAAATCCTTTACACTTATGTTATTATTATAAAAACAAATTTTAGGTTACATAATTCCAGACATG
>NWSH02000605.1:8758834-8773197 GCA_002382865.2 Heliothis virescens | reverse complement strand
CTGTCTGACCTCCACAACCCAGTTACCCGGGCAACCTGGCACCCCTAGGTAAGACTGGTTGTCAGACATTCTTACATCAGAATTATATCAAGTAAAAAAATTGCTATCTAAATACATTGCACTAAAACATGAATCAATCATTATACACAATTTATTATCTATGCTATTTTTATTTTTTACCAGACATTTAATAAAAACAAAACATGCGATCTCATGATAACGTACAAAAATACTTGTCTGCAAGATAAAACAAAGATTAAGTTTAATGTAATTTATGGTTCCCAGATAATACCTACCAGGCATTTAGTTTAAAATGCGATTATTGGGCGGATCAAATACTTAAAACTATTTCATGGAATAACTTTTTCTTTTGTAGCACTAATATAGAAAAGTTAGTAAAACCCAATATTGCTCTATGTAAATTCTTTCTGTAAATTTTATATTTTTAGATGTAATAATCGCTAAGTTTGACTACCTGACAAGGCATAAAAACTGGCTATAAAAACTAATTAATTGAATAATTTACTAACAAAACAACTCACCTAATACAATATTAAAACAATATCTACACAATGTTCATAAAAACAGGTCACAAATTAAACACCCAAGTTTTGTCTCTCACAAAAAAATATAAGGACAAAACTTCTTCAACTTTAACAACTAGTTTATAATAATATACTGTTGTCAAAAATTTGCGTACTGCAGACGCCAAATACAAGTATATTGTGAATCATAGAACATCCACTCGATGTTTTATATCAACGTTAAATCCTGAGTTATCATTCGATTAAAGATAAACCCATACTTATCGACGGATAACTTACTAAGGATGTAACTCAAAGTGATGTAATTAGCTTTACATATTTCCAAAAGTAACTTAAACTAATTTAAATATTAGTTTTAGTCCGCGTTTTGACTGGAACTGACAATTTGCGTGTTGTGAATTCGGCTACCGTTGTACGTATTAGTGGCCTACTGTCCAATTTAGACTCGTCAGTGGTTAGATCAAGGACAGAGACCATTATTTAATCTACACTTATATTATAAAACTGAGAAGTTTGTTTGCGATTTTTTTTCTCAGTCTTGAATAGTTCGCTATATACTTACCTATATTGGAATAAAATATCGACTACAGTTTTCTTTTTCCCAAAGGATGCGGGTGAAAACGCTGGTGGAATCTAGTTTTCACATCTATACTATATTATAAGGCGGAAGAGTTTGTTTGTTTGATCGCGCTAATCTGAGGAACTACTACGAGGTCATATTTGAGAAATTCTTTCCGTGTTGGATAGCCCATTTATCGAGGAAAGCTGTAGGCTACTTTTTATCCGGGTGTGCCGAGTAGTTCCCACGGGACGCGGGTGAAACCGCTGGTGAGAGCTAGTGAAATATAGAATGACCATTCTTTCGCAGTTCCAACCGCGTGCCGTAATAAAAATCCTTCATGTAAAACATTTACGTAAATTAAGGGATATTCATTGTGAGTTCCAGGGAATTCCTGCTGAAGATACCTGACAAGGCTGAAAAATTGTTCAAAAGAGCTTCTATACCAAGAACGGGCTCATAGGTGAGTTTTAGTCAATAAGGGCTCCGAAGCAAAAGGGTTAATTTTTAACTTCTCGTCACAGTATTTGGTCCTTGTTTAAAACTCCGCCGGACAAAATCGTAGGCAGAAGCAAGTACGCTCTTTATTTACTCAGTACTTGAATGAATATAGCATGAGATGACAATGAATATCAATTGCGAATTTATAAAGCAGTTCACGATTTCGTATGGCGGCCTAAACAGTACACCACACATATAGAAGGTATGTACTTATCATAGTAGTGTCAGTTACGGCATCTAATAATAGATCAATTGTAAATATGAATTCAAATTACCTGCCTATTTGTTGCCTGTATATTATATGTATAACTCATGGGAAACCTTCTTGCTAATATGAAACTTTTTGTTCATTGTTTCTTTCATTTTGATTGAACGCTTATCCCAGGACCTACTGAACCAATTTGAATCATTATTTCTGTGTTGGATAGCCCATTTATAGAGAAAAGCAAAAGGTTGCTTTTTATTTGGATGCATTTTTTATATTAGTTAAGTTACATAAATGATAAATGCGTTGTCATCATTACATAGCGCAACTATTATTTATACAAAAAAATGTTCATATCTTTAAGAAATAACAAACATACACAACGCATATTACATAATTTTGATAACCATTAAAAAAAACTCTGCCTATATGCTTATAATATAGGTATCTTTTATTTGCGTCAAATGTTCAGCAGTACGTCAATATCTCTTAGTAATTAATGGTTATGAAAAACGTTCAGAAAAGTACTTTGTAGGTAAATATTAGCTTCTTAATCTAATTGAGTGAACTGCATATTTAATCACCTAACAGACTCAGTTTTGTCAAACCCATCTCACACCAATTTTAAGGACGACTGCTACAGACTGGGTGACGCTCTGGGACGCCGGGCCTATGTGCCATCTCTGGTGGCGTGTTACCAACTTCTAGTGCTTTTGAAAGTTTCATAAAACCCACGAAGCAATTTCGTTCCAACCCAGGAAACTAACCCAAGAGCCCGCGGTCAACAGTCGCGCTTACGACTGTTGAATGAATGAATGAGACAATCCATAGTCTATAAACTGCTATTACATTCTCAGACAAAATAATTAAAGCAACAGGGGTAATTAAGAACAATATTAGTAAAAGAAAAGAACATAATCTTCAGAAACCAGTCGAACAATCGTAGTTGAGGGATCTGACCTAGCCAAGAGATCACCCAACAATAACTGAAAGAACGCTATCACAGTCACAATGAAAATGTCTCATTTTCCAATTAAATTCTTAGCACATTTGCAAACAAATACCATAAGATAAGGGTCAGCAAAATAATTCCACCCGGGTTTCCACACATTCCGGAATTCCCATACTGTACAATATTTTATTGGGAATTGACAGCCAGGACAAATTGTTGGGGACGGCCAATTTATCATCACTGTCACGAACTAAAATAGACAACGATTGGATAATTGTTTGTTTACATTTTACTGAATAAAAACATTATTTTTCTCGATGAAGGGAACAATGTCGAACCATTTTTATTAAAAACTATCAGATACCTACGTTTAATATACTCGGTACTTAGCAAAATCTTCAACAAAATTATTTTTTAATTGTAATACTAGTACCATATTTGCTATTGTAGCGAAACACGAATAGCTGTTCTCACTCAATACTTAATGGAGCTTCTATCTTTCTAATTTCCCCTCTATATATTTTTGCCCCCTGTTACCTATAGAGTGGCCTTGGAAGTATGGAGCAAATGCAACAGAGGCGTAGACAGGATCATTTACTAACTTTTCGACTGCAGAAAGTGACTCCACATTCTTGTTAATTGTTACTCAGTTAATGTTACTAATTTATGTTAAATATCTTATCTATATCTAACTTACTACTTAAATCCAAAGCTGGTTATGGTTACTAACTTAAAAATACCAAATGGAGCATTGAGGAAATCCTACAAAGAATTTACATCAGACATGGAAAGTCCTTTTCAATTTATCTTTCATTGTTTTGATAAGAAATATACGTCTAGCCAGTTCAAAAATATGGATTGTATTGGTGTACAGTAAAATTAGATTTTTATGATAATATATTACCTTGATAAGGTTATGATGTAATGTGGGTGACGCATTACACATTTTTTTCTCCTACAAGCATCACTAACAAAATACCGATCCTAAAACTTAAGAAAAAGTAATATTATAAAGGGCATTTTTGTTTGTTTGTTTGTTGTACCCTAAAGCATCCGAAACTACTGAACCGATTTGAAAAAAAATCGGTTCAGTAGTTTCGGAGCTAGACTATCCTCGAGTAACGCTGGCCATATTTCATCTGGGCAGGAATGGGTAGTAGTTCACACGGGACGCGGAAACCGCGGGAAAACAGCTAGTGTAAAATATTTGAAATAAATGAATTTCCCGCAACCAGTCGACGCATTCACCGTAAATGTTATATCCATTATTCTCAATTTATATAAAACAAAATAAGCCTATTATCATTCTGACTTTGGACCCACCGACAATTTGAACGTCAGTTTTCTTACAACCACTGTTTACTATAGCTGTTTTAAGAAAAATTGACGTTAACTGTGTCGCGGTTAACTCGGGCCTAACAATATACCACAGCGACTATTGAGGAAATCGTAAAATGTATTTGCATCATGTGAAATTCTGTACAATTTATTATTTTGATAAGCGAAAGATAGCTTAACGTATAAAGTAGGTACCTTTAGGGATAATGCCCTTATCGGTGTTGTTGTTTTATATACAGCAGAATTAGATTTTGATTATAATATATCACCTTGATAAGGTTATGATGTAATTTTTTACGCAATTTTCCTCTTACAATCATCATTTAAATATGTACAGTCAAATATCTTTGCTTATCCGAAGTTAGCTATTTGAAGGCTCGCGCATGTGCAGTAGTGTTCTTCACGCACTATCCTGTACCTAGTCATTATAACCAACTTCAGACGAACTAGGCTTCTCGACAAGTTGTGTAACTCAATTTATATACCCAAACTAGCTTCCGCCAGCGGTTTCACCCGCGTCCCGTGGGAACAACTCCGCGCACACGGATAAAAAGCACATAGCCTTTCTCGATTAACGGGCTATCTAATACTGAAAGAATTTTTCAAGTCGGTAATGATAATAAAACTGCAGCATTTTATGGCTGGTTATTAGTGGTTATGGTTATATTTATATCATGCAGCCCACCCCAAGCGTTTAAGCAAATAAATTCTTACTTAAATTCTTACTTAAGTATTTGGGAAATTCACCAGCCGTCTAACGAGAGCCGTAAGGTATGTGAGATCCTATTTATTTCAGTCGAAGAACAAACATGTTACCCATTATCTTTACTAGTACAATCGACGTGCAGTTGAGGACGCCATTGTGGGTAGAATTCAATTATCTCCGCGTTTTGCATTCCATCTGCATTCAAACTGCCACGCGCCACACTGATTCAACTTTAATTAAAGATGACAATATTACGCCTCATTTTCTCTGAAGTATAGGCAATACCAGTATAATTTTGGCAGGTACCTACTCATTTTTAGAATCCGTTGCAATTCGTTCAATTGAGAACCTCCTTTTTTGGAAAGTCGGTTAAAACGGGACCCTATTACCAATACTTCGATGTCCATTGTCCCAAAACCCATCGTACGCGAATCGGACACGCACTTGGCCGTAACGAGGCAGCTATTTCCCTAGATAAAAAGTCCTTTTTCAGGGCCTAGACTAAGTATCTGTGTTAAATCGGTTCAGTAGTTTTGGCCTGAATGAGCGACCAAGGATCTTGTACCGTAGGTACAGACGACAGCAGGTCAACGTATACGAATCTGTCTTTACCATTCCAACATTAACCTAGCTCCATTGTGATAAGGATGAAAATCTATCGCAGAAATTTGACAGATTGTGGTGACTAGATGTGCCGTCGTCTGTACATATTAGACGTTGTATCTACGTAGGTACATAGTCATCTAATTAAACCTTCAATCACATAAACAGTAGGCACGTCATCAAATAAATTCGACTGCAATATTAATTCCTATATCATAAGTGGCCGATACCATGGTTGGCTAATTAATTTTTCGAGTGCGGCCCGTTTATAAAAGCATGGAAAACGTTCAATATTGCTACATTTGTCATTCGGGAAACCATTAGCAGGAATATATTTGGTGATATATAAGCCCAGAGTACCAAAATGAAGGCATTTATTGTGCTCTGCAGTGTGATTTCCATAGTTTATTGCAAAACTTTGGGACCGCATTCGAGGGTACACAAACGTAAGTTTACCAATACTTTCTTTTTCTTTTTTTAAGAATTCTGTAGGTATCCAGAGGGTAAAACGGGACCCTATTACTAAGACTCCGTTGTCTTTCTGTCTGTCTCCACGCTGTACCTATCTCATAAACCGTGATAGCTAGATCTGATATTTTCACAAATTATGTATTTCTGTTGCCGCTAGAACAACAAATGCTAAAAACCTACTACTACTACCTATATTAAGGGTCCCCATACAATAAACGTGTGAAACCGCAAATTATAACTTTGTTATTCATTTTTTTTTGTTGCCACCTCTGTTCAGTGAAATTAATTTGATGACAATGATGATTTAAATTATGTGGTGACAGATTATCGTAGGTATTGTGAATTCACGCTGACGGGTAAAAATTATCTGTTTGTAAGCGTGACAATAAGCACTAAGAACTTAGTACTAACCTCTTCTAATTACGTACAGACGACAGCAGGTCAACGTATACGAATCTGTAAAATTTTACCAATCAAACATTAACCAACCACCATTGCCATAAGGTTGAAAATCGATTGCAGAAATTTTACAGATTGTGGTAACTTGATGTGCTGTCGTCTGGATATCGCAACACGACTTCTGATAGTGTTTACCTATACTAATATTATAAAGCTGAAGAGTTTGTTTTTTTGAACGCGGTAATCTCAGGAACTACTGGCCTGATTCGAAAAATTATTTCGTTGTCAAATAGCCCATTTACCGAGGAAGGCTTTTTATCCAGGTGCGCCGCGTTAAAACATAAAATCAGACGCCTATGAATTCCTACCCGATATACCCATATGTAGGTATACCTACTTACTTATTATGTACTTTGTTTTATTACACAGGTACAAGGTGAACGTAAATACATATTGTGCAACCAACCACTTAGGTAGATGTATTATTTGTTTATTAAAGTTTACTTTGTGTTTAGTTTCAAGCAATCAACTATGTGTCAACATGTGGGACGAGGGATGCATCAACGGCCAGCTTCCTGGAGCTGGTAAGACAATAGATACAGTTCACACATTCCTCATTATTGGTGCACCTAACATTAGGTTTGATATAGACCCAGCTGAAACATCATTTGGCAACTGAAAATCAGTTTGCGTCAAAGCTTTTAATTTCTAAGTTAGCCCTTAGATTTGCATAGCATTTGTTCGCTAAGATCTTGCCGAGAAGCTTTGCTTGATTGGATGTGGAAATACAATTCACCATAATCTAAAAAGTATTAAACAAAACAGTTCTGCTTGCATGAGACGTCAAATTGCTAACTTGATAAATGGAAAGTTAATTGGCGCGTAATAATAATATAATAATATTTATTTATTTGCGTATAAACATGGTAGGTATTGTAGATGTTACAATGGGTACTTATACAATGTATTTTTTATCATACGGATAGTCTAGCTACGAAATAAGTATTTAAAGCCAGAAATTGTTTAATATCTTTAGGCAACGATGACGACTATCTGAACGGGGGCTTTAACCCTGGCAAGCGCTGTGTCAACATGTGGGATGAAGGATGCGTGAACGGACAACTCAATGGTGCAGGTAAGAACTCACCAATATCCTCCTCACCGTAACAGAAAGACAGCTAGTAGCTGACGCTGATCTTCCAGCGCCTATCGACGCTTGCGGGTCCATTTTGGTAACAGTTAAGTAAATTTGCTCCTGGACGAGTTTTTAAAGATAACTTTGCTGTAGCTTCAACCTGCTTGCTTAACGCAGGTAACTGTTACAAGTTACAAGATTGGAGCACCACCGATAAGTGTTGGTACACCAGCTATCTTTCTGAATATGAAGAAGTCAATTTATTGACACTGCAGTAACACAGAGAAATGTATCTGTTATACGTAACTACGTACTTATATAGTAAGTAATGCTGATGTGTTTATTTGTTTACACGGGCACTTGTGGTGTGTCCAGTACCTACCTACTTATACGTTTATTCTTATTTACAGGCAACGATGATAACTATCTGAACGGGGGCTTCAACCCTGGCAAGCGATGTGTCAACATGTGGGATGAGGGATGCGTCAACGGACAACTCAACGGCGCCGGTAAGATTAGAATACTCGAATCCAAACTTAATGAAAACATAAACGTCCGTTTTTCTTAAAACAACTGCTTACGTTGAAAATTGATCGATTTATGTTGTCGGTGGAACTGGGACTAAGAATAGATTCAGTCTTAACCATAAAACTAGATTGTTGTTCAGAATCTATACTAATATTATAAAGCTGAAGAGTTTGTTTGGTTGAACGCGCTAATCTCAGGCACTACTGGTCTGATTTGAGAAATACTTTCAATATTGAATAGCCCATTAATCGAGGAAGGCTATAGGCTACTTCTATTCGGGTGCGCGGAGCAGTTTCCACGGGACGCGGGTGAAGCCGCTGTCGGAAGCTAGTCCGTTAATAAAATTCAAAATCTAATTCAGTATAGTAGTGCCTACTACTTGTAGAAGTCTAGATAAAAGCTACTTTTTGAGCTCATTAAGAATTCAACCGGAGTGACTGGTGAATGAATTAATTCAAATTACCTAAGTATTAGAAATCGATAGGAATAATTCTCTTAAAGCGAAATCATTTTTTTTGCAACGATGACAAATATCTTATCTTTAGGAAGAACTAATACGTATGAAGTTCCCTAGTTCATATGTACAGACCAGACAGTTAGTTACTCGTGTGTCCAACAAAATTGTGATAATTACTGAACTGACAAGTAACATAAGTTTGTCTTCCAGGAAATGACGACAACTATTTGAACGGCGGTTTCAACCCTGGAAAGAGGTCCCTGAATAGCCTTCTACAAAAACTGCGAAATTACGAACACCATCAACAATGAGTCCATACAAAATTGTTACAACGTCTAAATTTGCAAGGCTTTCACAAAACTGGTCTCGTCACTTGCTTGAATAAATAATTTATAAATTAAACATGCCTGTTTTGTTTCATAATAACCGAAATTAAATTAGTAACTCGACACCAGCTTCGTAAAGAAAAAAAATAAGATAGGAAAGTAATTAAGAAGGAACCAGGAAAAAGAAAAATTGTCTATACTATAAAAACTTTATTATTCCCACATAAACTGAGCTATGAGCACAATATGCTTACATAGACACTTTATAAAAATATTTAAACATGTTCCAGTGTTCTCACTGTTTCTAAAACTAATTACCTATTATTTACTAAAATCTATATACAAGTGAAATAGCTACCCAATATTTTGTTACTGGACGAAGGCGTTGGCAGTTAGTCTATTTGCTTGGCAAGTAAGATAAGTCTTTGAGTATAGAAAACAGTAACAACTTACGTCGACAACGTTAATTTTAATATATTGAATTAAATTAATATCGTTAAAATAACCCATCTTCTACATTAAAATTTCACTAGTTTCTGAATAAATTTTACAGCTATGTGAAAAGTAGCCATCTAATCATTTCACATTGACTAACTAAACTCGAACTTAAAGTAGGTACTTAAAAAATAACTGCTCTCAAACAAAATTAATTTTACCTAAATGAGAAATATTATCACAAAAGCGGCGTTGTTAAATAATGATATTTAAATGTTGTTATTTTTGTATTACTAAAAGCGGTGGGCAAAGCATTGAAATTACTTAAAATTAGGGCAAATTGCAACAAGTGGTAATACTATTGGCTTGTACTTTTAACTAATTAAAACGGCAATTCAACGAGATCAAAATAATAGAAGTAACAATTCTCAGCTGGTTACAAACATAGAATTAAGATTTTGTATATATGATTACAATCGTACATAGTCTAACTCCTTATTGTCACAATATAATTGAACAACTTGCACATTGTTATCACAGCGCTAATCTTATCAATATTCAAACATATGGTTGCCATCATTCATGCAATTGTCATTTCATCACAATAATCCAGTAAAATAGAAATATCATATCAATATTTTGAAAGTCTTGTGTCACACACATTTCATCTAGATCAGAAATTGGCAGATATACCCTTTTCATTATTTTGCCACTTTAAATATGAAGATAACAATTTAATATAAGTACACACTATGAGCTAAACTGTTTAATATTATTATAAATTCTCACACCAATTCCAGTCAAATAAATTATTACATAGTAAAAACAATTTTTACAATAGTGAAAGTCATGAAGAATCCTTCAATTAGTTTGGCCATGCCAGTGTTCTTGAGCATACTGTGGCAATTCCATAGGCAATTTATTATACCCTGAATTTAAGCTTGGACCAGGATTACTTGGGACACTTTTTTGAACATTAGCTTGCCTAAATTTTGTAGAATATTTGTAAAAATCAGACATTTCAAAAGGCTTAGTCTCTTCTCTGTATGGTATACATTTTCCTTGTTCAATGACTGTTAGGTTTTTAGGTGACTCCAAGGAAACTGCACCAGGAGATAGCACTGGAGGACTTTGTGGTATCTGGTTAGGACTTTGCATGGCCGAGTGTCGACCAGTAGAGATCATGATCTCATATGCCTGCGAATTTCCTACACTGGAAGTCCTCTTCAAGCTTGAACTCTTTTTAAGAAGAGACGCTTCAGATTTTGTTGGTGAATCTAATGAAGTCTCATACCATTGTTTCTCTTTCACTTTCATGTCTGCTTGAGAGAGTGGTGAGAACTTATTCATGCCAACGGGGTCAAAATTGTAAGACTTTGTGCTAATTGGAGTTAATTGATCAGCATAGTGTCGTCTATCATCTCTAATATAGTCGTCAGTAGACACTTGAAGTTGCATATGCATAGGATGTTTGATGGTATTATGTTCCCGCAGTGGCAATGTATTTGGTACTACTGCAGTTCTTTCCATAGGCATGTGTGGCTGCTCTTGAATGTCAGGCTGTGACCTATGCTGATACATCGCCATTGGTGCTTCATGCTTCATATTCTCTAAATGTAATTGATTATAATCACTGTGGGACGTTAAATGGTAAGTCTGAGTCCTCTGCAATGTATTGCGTCTAACACCTTCTGCTCGCCTCTTAGATTGTTGCATTTGATGCTGATGAGCTAATCCAGTAAGGTGCTGGCTCTGTGCTTTCAAATGTGAAGCATATTGGTACAGCAGAGGTGTATTACGCATCCCATTTTGTACTGGGTGAGGAGCCATACTTCCATGAGTGTAATGTGTAGTTATGTCAGGATGGCTAGAGCTAAAATGAGTTTCTCGTAATCTTGATACATTATGAGCTTCAGGAGTATTGTTGCAATAGATTTTATTCATGTAATCATTTGTCATGGTATGGTGTCTGTAGATGGTGCCTTGCTGCATATCATTATGAAGGTTTTCATTCATAGGCTCATGTCTTCCTGCCAGTGCAGGGTATGTATGCGATGTATGAATAGAGAATGTATCAGTGTTCCGTTCTTGTGGAGGGGAAGGGAAGAAGTTAGAACAACTAGTTTCTGGACGTCGAACATGTCTTGAATGTGCACTTTTTGTAGAAACTCCGGATATTGACGGAGTCGATAGTCTATGTGAAAGATTTTTACGTAAGTTAGCTTCTGCTTCCATCGTACGGTCACCTGTGGCGGCTCTGAGGCGCCTGGACGAGTTATCCGATCCATCTTGAACGTCATTGCCGTCTGTTGACCTATCGACACTTTTTATACTTCCTAATCTTTCTCTTTGAGGCACTTCGGGACTTAAAGGCGCTTCTGGTGGCATTATGCCAGTTAATTGCACTTCTTGAACACATAGCTTATAAAGTTCTTCGTTTTTAGCCGCAAGTATCTGCTCCAATTCCTTCTTTCGAGCTTGAAGCTTGAGCAACTTGTCCTGTTTATCAGAATGCAAATCACTTCCCATTGTGCTCGTACCCATATTAATAACGTATCTTAATACACATAAAACATAAGTCAACGGAACGTCCACGGAAATGAATGTAAATAGTCAATGAATAAGTAAAATAAACAAAGAAAATTATAAATTCTTGAGCGTTGACACATTTATCACACGCACATCCGCACCCATGTTTGTTTGTAGAAAAAAAAGTTACGTTCCAGTTTAATGATTTTGGTGTATGATGTTCCTGAATTGTATTTACACCAGAACTATAGATCAAGTTCTGCGCATTTTAAATATCAAATTATTATATTTTTATAAGGGTATAGGATACTAAGAAAAAAAGTTATTGAATTTGAAAATATGAAATACATTGAATGCATTTTTTACATCTATAGAGTTGCGATTGCGAGCAATAAAAAAAGGCACCAACAACTACAAAAAATATTGTGCAAAAAAAATGTAGTTCTAATCTATTGGTAATACGGTCAATATTGCACAATTTTATTGATCGTCTAGGAAGTGCCTAATAAAACACCTTAGATCATAGAAACATGAATAAATTTTCACAGACACAGGACACCATAGACACGAGACAGTGGCAGCCTGGTTTTGTTTGTGTTTAATAAACTGTCAGTCAAAATATGACATTGACAGCGGTATCATTTTTATCACGACACGACTGCCTCGGGCTTTCAAAGTATTGCCTCGGCTGCTATCAGTGCCATGTTTTAGAAAACATTGAAAAGTAACTCCGTAACTATCTTCCTTCCCGTACCTTTGTACCCCACATAGAAAAACCTCTACCTCAGCTCAAACAAACCTTGCAAAAATGTCGAGAGTGTACAAATCGATTGTAACTATTGCGGACAGGTTTGTCCCAGGTTCCATGCGTCCTATGTGGGAACATCCTGCTGGTAACTATAGCTTATATCTTCGGAATAAAATTTTTAAAAAAATCTGTATAATTTACGTTTGTTTTTCTGTTTTAGGACCCAAAACAATATTCTTCTGGGCGCCTGCTTTCAAATGGGTAAGTAATGCGGACGTAAATTCAAGGTCACACTATTTATATTAAAAAGACCTTGCGTAAGGGCAATTGCGCCGCGCATAAATTAATATTATCTCTTTACTGGAAAAATGTGTTCTAAATAGTAGAAAATTACTTCGCTTTTTCTACTAAAAATATTAGCTACTCAATGCTGCCAAATTCAATTTATTAAAAACACTTAAGTATATGCATTCACAAGTGCTTGAAATAATATTGGATATTAATATTTATACTGTATGATTTAACAATTTTCACTTCATCTTATCAACCGTATACCAGCAAGCATCTCTTTCAATCTCTTTGGTACAAAGTTATGTAAACTTTGTACCAAAGAGATTATAGTTTATCTGAAGAATCAGTTTTTATGACATAGAGTAATCATTTTATGTTTTTATTGCCTGTTTAAAGTGGCATTCACACACACTCGGATAAATTGATAACAGGATTGTGGAATCATTCTTATGGTGCATGTATCTATCATTTTCAATATAATTTGTGTCACTGGACCTGATACTGTAATGGTCTACTAAAAAAACATTAAAATATTCTTGACGTAAAAAAAAACAAGGATAATGGTTAAAAAAAAACATTTTGTGTTTCTGACTCTGAGACTGTTCTCATTCTAATATCTCATCTGGGTTGTTGGGTTGTCTGAATAAAACTGACTTCTTTTCGAAAAATATTGCATTGACATTGGGTGGAAATATTAACAATTCAATTTCAATCATTATTATGTATTAATGCAATTTAATAGAAGCTTATATAATTTATAAAGACTCGAATAATGGCTTCCAATAACACTGAAATTGCATTCTTCAAGTTAACAATATTATATTACACAAATCAATGCAATCAACAATAGCTCATAAATCAGGCAATATAATTTAATTCCATTGCTTGGCAACAATAACACAGAAGTCAGTTTAATTCATAACCGAGTTACTATGGCCTTGACTCATCTCATCATTATCACTTTCAGGGTTTGGTGATAGCTGGGTTGGGTGACTTGAATCGTCCTGTCGAGACCTTGTCTATCCGCCAGTCCGCATCGCTAGCGGCCACCGGCATTATTTGGTCCCGATACTCCCTAGTTATTATACCTAAAAACTACAGCCTCTTTGCTGTCAATGTATTTGTAGCTTGTACTAGTGTATACCAATTGTCAAGAGCTTATATGTATAATAGGGAACAGCAATCGAAATTAAAAGATGCCCCAGCGCAGTAAGTAGTTAAACCTCTTTTGGCCAAGTGATTTTGCTGTAGTACAAATGTATGCAGCACCGAATGTCACTGGTCAACAAGTTTTGTCGTTGGTTAGGTCGATAGTTACGAGATGTTACATGGTGCCACTCTAGTAGCCTGGGCCTTAGTAGTTCATTTTTTTTTCAATTTAGATGTGAGATTTTCATGTCTCCGATAGCTAGATTCTATCTACTTCAACATTGACAACTATTTATTTAATTGTTATATATGCTAGGAAAGGGTTTTAATTTGTAATTAGTTTGTTCACTATTTATTTAGTTAATTGTAGATGTTAAATATTATGTATTATATATTTTGGGAAGGATAGGAATATATTTTTTAACCGACTTCCCAAAAAGGAGGAGGTTCTCAATTCGACCGTATCTTTTTTTTTTTTTTTTTTTT
>NWSH02000605.1:8706572-8756489 GCA_002382865.2 Heliothis virescens | reverse complement strand
AAAAAAACTTTTTACAAAAAAAACAAAACCGACTTCACAAAAAAACACTGAAAGGGATAAAAAAATAAAACTTTTCACATGGCTCTAGAAGTCGGTGGCAAAATAAACACATTCAACAGACCTGCAGACACCGACTTCTAGAGCCATGTGAAAAGTTTTATTTTTTTATCCCTTTCAGTGTTTTTTTGTGAAGTCGGTTTTGTTTTTTTTGTAAAAAGTTTTTTTTAAAGTTAGTTTATGATATAAGTACAAAGCCTTGTACAAGTTTGGATCAAAATTATATGTTGGATGTTGTTATAAGTAATGTATAACGGAATCTATATGAAGCATTAAGTTCAATGCAGTCAGAAAATATAACTTTGATACTGATAGTTCACAGAATTTAATTTTTTTTTTGCTTGATAACCTGCTAATGCACTGGTTGGGTCAATCACATGATTAGGTATTCGAATTACGAATACTTTTTGAATGTTTAGTTTATTCACTCAACTGCATCCGGCGAGACTGGAAGCCAACATAGTTGGGAAAAGACTAGGCAGAAGATTATTCTCAAATGTTTAGTAAATGAAATAAAAAATGCTTTGTTTAAAAAAAAATCTTTTGCTTCAATCATAAATTTCTCATAATACTTATAATTCAAAATCACATCGTTCTTTAATGGCTTGGATGGTGGTCAATGTTCATGTTCTATTTTGTGACTGCATTGTGACTACCAATTCGTTAATTATGACTTACGAATGTGGTCATAAGGTCATTCAAATGTTAAAGCGCCATTAAATGGCAACACATTACTGCAATCACTGGCGGATACAGGTTGGGAAGTTTCTGGAAATTCAGCTTGGTGAATGCCCGTTAATTGTTATATGCATTCCGTGAATGACATGCATGCTTCATGGCCCAAGGCTCGTATATAAAGTAAGTAATTCAGATTTGAGTGCGGAAGAATGGGCTCGTCCAACTTTGTTAGAAGAAGGATTTGAAAAAATACTCTTGTAGTTCATCAACATTTACGTTTAGTAAATGATTTTTGACTATTAGAATTATAACGGTATTTTTGCAATCAGTCTTAAAATCAATTCGATACATTCCCAAATAAATCTGTATTCGTCACACTTTTGCGATAAAAACGCTGTATTCATTTCTGTTACAGCGTGATTCTCTTTTGTTATCATATGACCTCAAGTCGAAATGATCCGTCGTTTAATTAACGTGATATCGCAACGATTAATTAAGAAAGACACGAATCTGTGACAATGTTGATAGTATCTGTTATCATGGCTTATCTAAATTGAGAATAGGTGCAGAAAAATTCTGATTAGGGAAACATTTTTCTCATAACTGTGATATTCTTAACGTAAATGTGGTTGTAGACCAACCAATTGTTTAGTATTGTTATCCTTGTCATATCACACCGTTCATGTAACATGGCGTTATTAAATCATAGTTTTGTAAAAGAACACTTTGTCTATTTTTGTAAAACCTTTTTTGGATTTGTGGAAATATATATTTTTATATTTCGAACTTTTCTTGTTTCTATTTACTTTCTCTTCTCATTTGTTACTAATTGTATTCGTTTGTTCCATTTAATTTCTTTTGGCGTTCTGTCAGCGTTGCATGTGTGTGACTGTTAAAGCGTTTACACATTTGCCGTAGCAAATACTAGTATACAAGCACTAGTAGTAGTAGTAACGCTTGGATTTTTATGAACCCTTACACAATGCGCCGCGCCGCGTTGGCGGCGAATCTGTGTGTCACTGTGTCACAGCGGTAGCGGCGACGGCGGTGCCGCTGCCGCTGCGGCGTAATGTGTAAACGACCCAAGGGTTCATACAAATCCAAGCGAGACTAAATACAGCGGCACCGTGGCGGCGGCGGTGCCGCTCCAGCCACGGTAATATTATCTCCAGCTGCGGCAAATGTGTAGGTAGGTAAACAACCTTACATATTCACACCATAGGTAAAGGTACAGTTTGAAAGCTAGCTCCTAACTGCAACTGCCGACCGCACGTGTCTACTGGTTTGTATGTTTATAAATGAAATAGTTTTGGATCGCAGTCAAAGTCATTTTTTTTTATTTCAAATAGACCTTATGAAAAGTAGGTATTTCTTATGAAAAGTCAAGCTAGTTGCGCGGTCCTATCTAAAATACTGTTTCAAATTCTTCTTAGACCTGAATAAACATTATTTCTTGTAGAAAAAATTGGCAACCCTAACTCTGATCTGCTGCTGATAATGTAAAATCATCTCTGCGCAGCTACTTGCACGATTTTCGGAGCACATAACCGCATGGTTTTGTAGCTTAGGTAGTGCTTTAGCATTGTGTGTGCACAGAAATCGCACGTCGGTCGCACTTATAGCACAGCTTATAGGTTGGTTAACACTTTCACTGCCACCGCGGTTTTTACCGCGTCCTTAGCGATGCCGCCTACAAATCGCCGAGAACACACGGCTCGTGTATGTGACACACCAGCTGTGTCGCCGGCATCTCGACAAAATTATGGAGAACACACCAGGTGTGTCAGTGGCAGTGAAAGTGTTAAGTATTGCACGGATAAGTTACGCATGTACTCTTCATTTCGGCAGGCTTACGGCATACTTTTTTTCGACTCACTGTACATCTTAATAGATGGACCTTCAAATAAGTCAACGTTGACTTCCTATTATAAGTTACTAGCTTCTGCCCGCGACTTCGTACGCGGATCATGTCGCTTATGCCAGCGACTACGGGGTCGTCAAAATCAAAGATCTGAAGCATCTGATGTCGTATTCTAAGAGCCCGGGAGCGACTGAATACGCGAGGCGATTCAGAACTTTCATTTTTGTAAGTCAACCCACCAGACTCAACAACTTTTGCTAAGACATCATTCATACACGTGTTATAGTAGGTATAGCTGGGCTCTTGAAGTTCCACATAAGGTGTTCTAGATCTTCAAATTAATTATCTCAGCAGAAAAATTTCATCACGTGGATAAATTTTTACAATGGCACCATTCTTGTATCTCTTATAGTTTAGCACCTCTGTTGCGGTTCTGCATCAGGTAAACACATCAAAAACATAGGACTTTCATACAAACTACCAACCCCCGTTTTACTCCCCTAGGAGTAGATTTTCGTAAAATGCGATGCGATGTCTACACCCTAAGGGAAACCTATCTTCCACATTTCATGTCACTTTCTTCAAAAATCATAAGCCTTCTATACAAATTACCAAACCCCTATTTACCCCCTTAGGGGTGGAATTAAAAAAAATGGTGAAACACATGTTTACTTATTTATTTCAAGGAGTAACTTCACGAAGTTTCATGTCAAAACTCGTAATTAATATTCATTCCCCATACAAAGCTTCAACCCCTATTTCAACCCCTTAGGACACGAATTAAAAAAAATCGTGAAACACGTAATTACTTATTTATTTCAAGGAGTAACTACACGAAGTTTTATGTCTGAATTCGTAATTAATATTCATTCGCCATACAAAGTTTCAACCCTATTTCAACCCCTTAGGACACGAATTTCAAAAAATCCTTTCTTAACACGCGTCAGAGTCTTAAGATGAACCTCTGTGAAAAAAATCAGCTTTATAGGTTCACGGGTTTGGGCCGTGCGATGTTGAGTCAGTGAATCAGTCAGGACTTTGAGTTTTATATAGAAGAGAAGATAGAAGAAGAAGAAGAAGTCAGAAGACTACTCGACGCACCCGGATAAAAAGAAACCTATAGCTTTCCTCGATAAATGAGCTATCCAACACTGAAAGATTTTTTCAAATCGGACCAGTAGTTCCTGAGATTAGCGCGTTCAAACAAACAAACAAACAAACAAACTCACAAACAAACTCTTCAGCTTTATAATATTAGTATAGATTAAATACTCTTAATCAACAACATTATTTATTATTTATTTGGATAAAGATTAATATTATTACGTTGGTACAACTCTTAACAAATAATGCAATCATTTCCACCAAAGATTACCATAAAAACGGTTCTAGAGAGTTAATCTTAAAAGATAGACATATACTGTCGCGGACATTTTTTTAGCTCATTTCAAGAGGAATAATTCTTTCGTACATATATTTTTGGTATCTTGAACCGTTTTCGCAGCGCACGCAACGAAAGCCCTCAAGGATGAATAATTTTTCCCGTTTTTTCCACATTTTCCCTTATTTCTTCGCTCCTAATAGTTGCAGCGTGATGTTATATAGCCTAAAGCCTTCCTCGATAAATGGGCTATCTAACACTGAAAGAATTTTTCAAATCGGACCAGTAGTTCCTGAGATTAGCGCGTTCAAACAAACAAACAAACTCTTCAGCTTTATAATATTAGTATAGATTTAGGCACAGTCGACAGCAAGTCAGTTTTCCCAAAATCTATCATATCTGTAAAATTTTACCAATCGAACATTAACCTTCCACTATTGTGATAAGGTTGAAAATTGATCGCAGAAATTTGTCAGATTTGTGTACACTGACTTGCTGTCGACTATACCTACAGTTGCAAGACTTATGTATGTACATACAAACTGCCAACGGAATTCGAAAAATAACGGTTACCTTCTAGAAATGCTCAAAGTGAGGGCTATAATAATCTGAGTTTGATTAATTATAATCAAAGTAATCTTCATACCTTGCGTCTTTTAAACCTTTTTCTTGCGATAAATCGCGAATAAAATTAATTAACCGAAATAACTGATGTATGAAGGTACACGATGATACATGTGTGATCAAGTCAAAATGTCCAGGAAAATTACTAAGAAGAACTTCTTGGAGAGTAAGTAACAACTTTTTGGTCCATTGTGGCATGGCAACCACATCTGACTTTCTGATTTCCAAGTTTCTGGCAGATGACAGGTGACTGTCTCGGCTGCAGTTTCAATGCCATGTAACGAATGAAATTTTTGTATACTTTTTATAATAAAAAATAAAATTTTACAAAAATGTCTTCTAAGCTCTACAAAAGCATTATTACATTTGCAGAAAAATTTGTTCCTAAAGCCCTCCGGCCTTTGTGGGAACATCCAGCTGGTAAGTAAGCTTTTGGCATATGCCCTCTACTTTTGAATTAAGAACGATTTACAAAGATTAGTGTCTTCATTTCAGGTCCTAAAACAATATTCTTTTGGGCGCCCTTTGGAAAATGGGTAAGTTCACTATTTAGGGCTGAAATGGGCCTGGTTCCTATAAACAAGAAACGATCGGTTTGTTGTTGACTACGAACGGTCATGTTTTAATAAGACGTATGTTGTACATACCCTTTCCAAATGATTTGTAGGCCAAGTTACCAAAATCTGTTCCCATAAAAGTAATCAATTGTGAAATTCACGAGATATTACTTAAAATTTTCCTCTGTCTACTACTCAATTAGTCTGTTTCGGGACTGCGTCGGGACCTTTTGCCGATACCCGTTCATCGACATTGAGTCCCACACACACATGTGCACAGGTAGGTAGCCCCTACATAGGCACATGCTGTCTATGTGTCGCGCGTCCTGCGTGTCCGAATCAAGGTGAACGCGAATGCGAAACAATCCAAATCGAATTCATGGCGATAGCTATGGTGCGCCGCGCCGAGTGGTTAAATAGGAACCAGGCAACATGGATGGAAAGTCTAATGACGATATATAATTCATTATCCTTTTCAGGGTTTGGTGATTGCAGGCTTCGGTGACATAAACCGTCCTGTGGAGAAGTTGTCTTTGCGCCAATGCGCGTCGCTAGCTCTCACCGGCACTCTATGGGCGCGATGGTCGCTCATTATTATTCCAAAAAATTACAGCCTCTTCTTTGCTAATGTTTTTGTTGCTACCACAGGCTTTTACCAACTGTCGAGGATATACATATATGAAAAACAGCTCGAAGAACAGAGGAAATCAGGAAAAGATAAAGATAATAAGCCAATCGCAAAATAGTAACAAACATCAGTTCGATAAAAAAAATATCGCTCCCCATTTGTAATTGTAATTTTCGTAAATTGTAACATTCTGACTCTATGATTGTGCTCGAATTGTGTTAGCTATTTACGCTGCCGATAAGCTTCCGAATCAAATCTCTCTTATGATGGCTAAGATGAATGCGTCGCCTGGAAGGGGGAAATTCAAATATAAAATGTTTTTTTCATATTTGAATTTCCCGCTTCCAGGCGTCGCATTCACCTGAAGGCCTTCAAGATGCAAACTACTTTAAGGGCTTCTTATTAAGTATATTAACATCAATCTCCTGACCTAATCCACTGTTCTTACGCAGGCCAAAGTTAAACAGTAAGACACGTGACGAGGTTTACAAAAGAGCATGCAAAAAGTCTTCGTAAAATGTTCTAAGGGATTCCTAGAAAGTTCTCCGTTAACCATAGATTATCGGAGTAAAACAATAGAGGAATAAAATGTCCCAGCATAATGTGTAAATACTTGTCCAAAAGATATGTCGTGTCTAACTGTTTAACTTGAATGGAGTTGAACTTTTTTGAATATTTTTAAGCCTGTATTGTATGAGGGGTATTACTTAGTACTTAATATTTGGCTATTACTTAATTGGTGCAAGTGGCAAGTGATTCTACATGCGAGTTTTTATAATGTTCACATACTAAAATGAGGGAATCCATGCTTAATTTCATAACTTATTAATTTTACAAATATTTATTTAATTGTTTTATGGACTGTTTTAAAAAAAATAACTTGTGTGTATACCTACTTTTAAACTAAATTATCGTCTATCACGATGAAACTAACTCCAAAATGATTGGAAGTAATAAGGCATCCTCATACAAATGAAGATTGTGAAAAGATAATAGCTTCTTTTGCAGTAATTGTAATATTTCTCAATAACCCGCTGGTGACGGGAACATTTTTCGTGAAGAAATTTGATAACATGATCATTTCGGTACGTTCATATTATAGAGACTCCCACTGTAGGTATGTTTAAATAAATGTATTTCGTGATCAGTACCTACATGGCATTGGTATTAAACTTTTTTTTGCATTTCTCGTCTTTTATTCCACTTATTCTTCTGACGGGACATAACGAAGAACTATGACTTAGGTCCCACCAAAGCAGAGAGGAGATGTGAGCTTTGTGTAGCACAGATGAGCTGTGAGAGATCGAAGGCAGCGGAGTGCGGGGTGCGCCCGCTTGACTAGACACTTCTCCGCTCTGCCGTACCGCTTGCTCGCTCGCTTGCCGCAGAAAATTCTATAGAAAAACCAGCTTAATATCCCGTTTTCTCGCGTTCCCGTAGGAATTTTGGAAAATCCTTTCTTATCTCGCTTTAGAGTCTTAAGATTTGCAAAATTTCAGCTTTACAGGTTCACGAGTTTGGGCCCTGCTTTGATGAGTCAGGACTTTGACTTTTATGTGTATAGAAGATGGAAAACCAAGCAACTACACGACACTTCACTACACTACATGCCGTTTTAACTGGGGCAACTTGAGAAAATAAATTTCGCAGTAAATACACAACAAATACCCACAAAAAGGCCTTCTGCACGGCCTAGTATCTGTCCCCTACATTTACCCAATATGTGTTCCTACAATCGTAACGCTAAAAAACTTGAAATATGGGTGGAAATCGTATTCGAAGGCCCTGACACCACCGAAGCGGTGACAAGTAGAGCTGAGCGGAGAAAGTTTTAAAATTATTCAATCATCTCAACCTGTGATTTCAATGCTATACACATCCGAATTCTCTCTCCAGTTCACTCTCCTCGTCTCCGCGTTGGTGGAGGGTCAGCAAAACAGAGACCTTAATATCTCCTAATAACTAAGTACACTACAGGAAATAAAAATAGGCATTTTAAGCCACTGTTTGTCAGGAGCATGTTTTGCACGTTTTATACATGGACCAGCTGCGAAACGCTTCGGGTTTCACGGTGCGGTCAAGCAATGGCTTTTGACTACGACTGCAAGATTGGTCTGCGTATGTTGATCACTGGCTAGTACTGCTAGAGCAGTCCAGTGTCTGTAGCGTACTGTGCAAACTAGGATTAATGATTTGCCTGACCCTATTATTTACTTGTTTCACCTAGAAATCGTGATTCGTGAAATTACGTGGATCCATTATTAAGGGACGACCCAACGATCAATAAAATTGCGCAATATTACGAATTGTACCTACATCCAATTTTATTGAATCATGATTTTAGCATATGAAACTTTATAGCACATATTTTTTTGTAATATTGCACAATAAATTTGATCGTCCGGTGTCGCCTTATACTGTGTTTGATGATGGCTGGATTTTTATGTAATAAGTGGTACATTTTATTGATTTGATTGCGATGTTTCAGGCTCTCGTGTTGGCTTCGCTCGACGCTTACACGCGGCCCTTGGACAAAGTGTCAACCACTCAGTCAGCGACACTCTCCGCCACTGGTCTGATCTGGACACGATACTGCTTAGTCATAACTCCGGTCAACTATTCTCTCGCGATCTGTAACTTTGCACTTGGCGTTGCGAATGGCGTGCAAACTGTTCGCGCATATTTGTACCAACGTCAAAAGGCTATAGCTTAAATAAGCACCGTGAATTTAAAAAGTCCGTCTTTTAGATCTGACCCGTAAATAATGGACACATATTTTTATTTTTCTACCATAGAAACAGATACCGTATAACGAAGATACAACATGCATGTTTAAATTTTATGTTACGTCACTTATAGGGTCAAACGTGCCGTCGCAAGCCCCAAATCTCAAACTTTATTCGTTATATCTAAAGTTTTTAAATATTTTTTAAAAATACCTGTCCATATTTTCTTCTAATCTAAAAGACGGACTTATTAATATCACAATTTTTTATGTTGAAAATTATAAGCCAAGAATGAAGAACGATACAAAGAATTACATATATAAAAGCCAAATACTTGCCTCAACTCATTAAACACGAGTTTAAAGGAAATACATACTAATTTACATACTTTTAAAATAATAAGTGCCATAAATATTCAAGTCAAGAGAACTACCGCTGAATTATTTATATTTAAGCGCGAACCTACCTAAGAGAATGGGTAATTTTATCGAATTTATTAATTTAGTTATACAAAATACAGTCGTATAAACTAGTCACAAATTAAAAAAAAAAACTTGCCAAAAAAGTCCCACCAGGCAGTGAGGCATATCTATTTACTTACATAAGGTGCCACCTGGACGAACAATTAAATTGTGCAATATTACACTTTTATTGTCGCCAAGTCATCAAGAGAAGCAGTTTTCAATATTAACTCTATACTTACTGTAAATAGAAATCGTAATATTGCGCAATTTAATTTATCGTCTATCTGCTCCTAAGACTTAAACCTGTAGTTTCGCTTTTTTGCTTACTTATTACTAGATAATATAATTAATGACTGGGAGCAGTACGTACGTTGCTCATAATGTTTTAAGAAATTCAACTCTTTGTGGATTGAAATTAAAAAAACATCCTCTATTTACTTGTGACTTGCTTCGAGCTCCCAGTCTAAGTTGACACTTGCTTGCTTCTTCGTCTAACCACACTGAAGGCCAATTTACATAAGATGTTATTTACTAAACACGACGTTACCGTGTCAAATTGTACCTTTATCGCATTGTACTTACCGCTAACATGTTACTAACTACCTCAATAATACCTGTTTTGCTAACAAAAGTAAGGAAATTGTATTGTCTAGGTTTCCTGTTGACACTGACTTTTGTAGCATTAGATAGGTACAGTATTTTGCCTAACAATTGGGTAAGGGCGTTTACTCATTACGCCGCAGCGGCAGCTGCACCGCCATCGCAACGGTGCCGCTGCACTAGTAAAGCTTGGATTTGTATGAATCATTACACACATCACGCGTTCGCTGCTACCGCTGCGCAGAGCCGGATTAACCTTAAGGCAGATTAGGCAACTGCCTAGGGGCCCAGCACTGACAGGGGCCCCGCCCACAGCAATGCAGTCCGCAAAAAAAGTTTTATGGGTCGTACGAAAATGATAATCAACAAAACTATTCTTTTTTTCAACGCATGTAACACTTTATACATACAAAACTATCTAATATTAGCACTAATATAATCCTTCGGAACGCAACTGGACTTCATTGACGTTGGGGAATTCCCGGTTCCGAAGCTTTCGTAGCGTTATAATAATTTGTAGCTAATAGTTCACAAACTTTTGAAATACCTATGTAATCTTTAATTACAATATGTAATATGAGTTTTGCGATTGTAAGGTAAATTAAAAAAAGTTTTAGTGTGCTCTGTGTTTGAAGACTTACGATTTTCACATACACCCAGTGGCGTAGCTACGAAGGGGCTGGCCGGGGCAGTGCCCCGGGGCCCCTGAATCATTACCAGAAAATTACAATCGCACTGAACTTTTCAAAGTTATTCTCATTTTTACATTATTTAAAGACAGGTTGCAGATCGATTTTTGCAAAAATTTCGCGCTCGCTTCGCTCGCGTCCTCTATTTACTTCCTGTTCTTCTTTTTGCCCACTCAACCAAAAAAAATCGCACTCGCTTCTCTCGCATCCTCCAATTACATCCTACTGTTTTTTTATGTTTAGTCCTTTGATACTGAGAGAACAACTTAATTTTTCAAAAAAGTCGCACAATCTTTTAAAAACTTACGCTTTTTTCACTTGCGCCTTCAGAGGTTACACGATGTATATTTATTGGGATTTGCCAAAATCCAATACAGTCTTACTAAAAAAAAGAGTTGTTTATTTAAAAATTTTAATCTTGAAACTGGAAAAATTTCGCTATTGCTTCGCTCGCAACTTTTGTATCATGCACTTCTTTTATAATGTTTACCTTTTCATCTCAAAACTAAAAAAAAATTCGCGCTCGCTTCGCTCCCTCCATTTCAATTCCAAACTTTTTCTTCTCATTTGTGATGTGCCCACAACGTTTTTAAAGGCTGGGGACTACATCTAAAGCCGAGGCAGGCAAATTTGTCTCCCACCCCCGGTGGCGGATAGCCACGCTACGCCACTGTATGAGACGAAGACTGAACAGCTATGTAGACATTTTGTGATTTGGACTTACTGCGACCTGGTCAATTTGCGATCTATTAGTCTGTCCTTTAGTTAACTAGTTAAAATTGTTTCATTGTTTTTCTACTGAAAGGCATATCCCAAACTTTTGCAACATCTCTTTAAAAGCGTTCAAAAACACTGTTTTAAATACTTTTGATTTGGTGTATGTGAAAATCGTAAGTCTTCAAACACAGGGGGGTCGCGAAATATTTCTTCATAGAAAGGGGGTCGCCATGAAAAAGGTTTAAAAACACGAATTTAAAAAAAATGGAACGCCTTTGGACGGTTTATCTCGTTTTACGTTGAGAAAATCCCCGATTCGTTGGATGCTATTAGGCAGGAGCGTTTTACGACAGCGAATTGGAAAAAACTTTGTACTTTGTGTGTGTTTAAACTCTTGATAGAAGTAGAATAGACTGACTAGACAAAAGTACGCGCACTCTACGCGTGGGCTGCGCGGCTGACTCTGTTCTGTACTAACACGGAGCCAATCCGCGTTAGGATGTCTTGTCATCCATGCCTAGATACGGAATAGTATTAAGGAATGTGGGAAGAAGTAAAAAATACATCACATGACTTACTTAGTCAGTCAGAGTAGGTAAGAAAAGGGGCCCGAAAATTGTATTGCCTACAGGCCCATGACAGGTTAATCCGGCCCTGCCGCTGCGGCACACAGACTCGCCGCCACGCAGACGCGGCGCAGTGTGTAAGGCTTCATACAAATCCAAGCGAGACTAAATACAGCCGCACCGCGGCGGCGGCAGCGTTGCAGCTACGGCAAATGTGTAAACGACCTAATACTTAGGTATATTCTATATTCCCACACTTACCTATAGTGTCAGAGGGAACCTAAGAACTTTTTAAGATTTCCATCAATTAACTGAATAACCGTCTTTACAGTATTTTTACAAATAACTAATATTTTAACCGTAACTTAATGCCATTGATTGCCAGAACAAAAATATGAATAAGTAGATATTATATTTGTTGTTATTTTTCAAAATTTTATCGAATATTCATAGAATATATGTAATAACCGTAGTTATTAGTTTTACAGATTCATGGACTGAATTTTATGAATACAGTTTTATTTTTTATCGCTTTTGCTATAAGATTATGGTATAGAAGGAATCGAAATCTACTTTTTTTTATAAATAAAAAAAATATATAAAAGGTCCATGTATTTGTGTAGAAAGTAGTTTGTAGTAAGCATGCACGCTTGTAATTGTGTTGTCTGCACGTAGTGTTATTAAATCTTGCCGCTGAATTTATTATTTTATTTTCAATGGTAATTCCTCTCATTTCGCTTTCACACTTTTCTTACAATACTCTCCCTAATGCTGGTTACAGACCTTCAGTGTTAACTGCACTGTTCAACTGTACAGTTCTCAGTTTTGGAGATAAGCGTAATTTGATAAGGGTAAGATGATAACTGGACAGTTCGACTGTACAGTTAATACTGAAGATTATTAGCAGCTTAAGCTGGAATTCCGACCTACATGTCTATCGCTTCTTACCGGCGACCAACAAATATATTCATCAATAATCACAATATGTGACAACAACGTAGTTAGGAATTCCAAGTGCGAGTCATTCTCTGCAACTCGATCCACATATCAACTTACACCATGGAACGGTGTACCAGTGTCGATAGCAAAAATCGAGACCGAGCGTCAAATAAACTAGAAAGCGGAACTTGACAGCAAGCCAACAATACAATGCCAATAAACGCAGCGGAAGATCAATTCAATGACCTTTGCAATAGGTGTCAAAATCGTGCCAACTCGAGCAAGACCTTGTTTTCTTTTAAGGAAATAAAACTCAAAAATAAATATTAATAATTTTAATTTCATAAATACTTAATCTTCGACCATACTCAGGAGTTTATCCATGCTAATAGGGCTGAAGGTCCTGCCGCTATCATTGGAATACATGATCACATTTCTTATAACGTAACACTGTAATTCTCCAATTTTGTATAGAGGTCTTCCTTCCCTGGTCTTTCCAGCAATAGGTACGAAAGTAATGCCTTTTTCGATACACCTCGTTTCGAGAAGTTCTGAGAAGCTTTTCGCTTGGGTAGCTGAGGCGATGACGTCAGCGATTCTAGAAGTTTCCTTAGGCTCGGGCATGGTGAAGCGGGGCGGAGGGGGCGGTTCCACGGACTCCAGGTCTGCGCTGCGGTTCATCATGTCTAAAGCTTTTCGGAAGGCGTCACGCACCGCCGGTTCTTTCAATACTTCTTCGGGGAACATTTTCTGGTGAAGAAATAAAAGGAATAAAAAAAATAGTTTTTGTTTTATTTATCCATCCTTTAAAATATTAAGACTGGATTATAAACAGAGACAAAAAGGTGCTTTCATTAAAGGTTTAAGTTAATCTAGAAAATCCTAGTGTGGGTTTACTAGGATTTTTTCCAGACGTGAGTGTGTTCACAATACATAACATACGCACCCTACACCGAAACGAGGAATAATTTTTGTTCTGTCATGCGAGAATGAAACCTACCGACCCCAACACTGTTCGGGCCGTTCAGAATTTCAAAGACTAGTGTTCCATAAAATTATTCCAAGAATTATTTACCTTAAAATCAGTATATGAGTTGAGTACGGTGGCGTGCGGCGGGTTGGTGTTGAGCCAGGCGGCGAGCGCGGCCAGCCAGCGCGGCAGCAGCGCGCGCGCCGCGATGGCGCCCACCGTCGCCGCGCCCAGCAGCTCCAGCCACTCCACGCACCACAGCCACGCCGCTGACACAGTGATAATCATAATGTTATGGGGATTATCTCACTAAAGCAAATGCTGCGAAATTATTGTTAAAATTCTGCGAGTCTGATTATCTTTTCGATGATAAATGTGACTGATGATGGCGTCCTAGCCGATTGACGGCTACGGCGGCTGTTCTCGTATAAAGATATCATCAGAAGCATCTCAGCCAGCTGCACAGGACATATGTCCTTTATAGTGCACAAGCATTTGCGCAGACACAGGTGCACTCCCTATTCCCTCACTCTCATAACCCGATGAAACGACAATCAGATACGACCGGAGAGATATCAGGCGCAGGATCGACATTAACGTGCTCTCCAATGCACGGATGTACCAAACACCAAATTCCAACTCCAAGCTGCTTTGTGAAGGAAAACCCACAAAGAGATTTCGGCCCGACCCGGCAATCGAGCCCGAGACCTCGTGCACAGCAGTCGGCTATGCGACAACTAAACTAATGACTACATAATTATGTGTTGACTACATCGCGGAAATTTTGGGAAGTTCCTATCCGCGAATTTAGACATCATAATTACACACCCAGCTCCTGGGTGCAACGGTACTTACTGTTCTCCCTTCTTCCTACTGGTCGAGCTTGTTGGGCACGATGTGCTGCCCCAGCGCCGGGCCCCAGGCGGCGGCCCAGGCGCCCAGGTGCTGGGTACTACGGTACTTACTGTTCTCCCTGCCGACGAGCTCGAGCGGCGCGTGCTGCAGACAGTGGTCGAGCTTGGGCACGATGTGCTGGTGCAGCAGGGCCCCCAGCGCCGGGCCCCAGGCGGCGGCCCAGGCGCCCAGGTGCTGGGTACTACGGTACTTACTGTTCTCCCTGCCGACGAGCTCGAGCGGCGCGTGCTGCAGACAGTGGTCGAGCTTGGGCACGATGTGCTGGTGCAGCAGGGCCCCCAGCGCCGGGCCCCAGGCGGCGGCCCAGGCGCCCAGGTGCTGGGTACTACGGTACTTACTGTTCTCCCTGCCGACGAGCTCGAGCGGCGCGTGCTGCAGACAGTGGTCGAGCTTGGGCACGATGTGCTGGTGCAGCAGGGCCCCCAGCGCCGGGCCCCAGGCGGCGGCCCAGGCGCCCAGGTGCTGGGTACTACGGTACTTACTGTTCTCCCTGCCGACGAGCTCGAGCGGCGCGTGCTGCAGACAGTGGTCGAGCTTGGGCACGATGTGCTGGTGCAGCAGGGCCCCCAGCGCCGGGCCCCAGGCGGCGGCCCAGGCGCCCAGCACGCCGCGGGCGGACGAGTCGGCGGGGTGCCAGGCCGACAGCGCCGCCGCCAGCCGCGACCGGATCAGCGGGTACACTGAACTGGCTAGCGCTTCACCTGTGTAAATGAATATTAAGTTTGTTGTGAATACAAGATAATGCAGATTTAGTTTTATTTACATTTATAGCGACAAGCGTATTTGGACGCTTGTGCTCTATAATGTCTTGCGCAGATGGATGATTTTCTAAAACAGCCGAGTTATTTTTATAATTATTCATATATAACCATATATAACCTGCGATATCATGCCAGGGCAGCACCCACAGGTGCAGCGGCTGCGTGTCGTGCGTGGGGTCCCAGGCGCGCACGGCGGCCAGCAGGCGCGGCAGCACCCCGCGCGTCACTGCCGCGCGCGACACCCAGGCCGGGCACGCCGCCTGCCATGCCGTCACCGCGCGAACCATCTTCGTGGGGGCACGGGGGTTCCATGACCTGGTGGAAAAAAATCATTATATAATTTTGATCTGGTGGACAAAAATATGCTTTGAATAAAACCACAAATTCTATTTTGAGAATTAACAGAGTCGGTGAGAAATTTTGCGAGACTTTGCAGCAGGGTTAGAGCCAATTTCCGAGGTTCCAGATAAAACTCTAGATCTGACAGATGATGCCATAGAAATACTTTTAGTTTTCTGTTGAAATTATTCTGGTGAAATAACAAATAAACATTATTTGAAAGGTGGTGGTGATGGTCGTATTTATTTGGAAATACCGGAATCGACTTTTGTAAACCCAAGTAAAATAAACTTATATGTATAACTTATCTCTCATTTATATATAATATTCATTATTTATTTACGTAATTGACTTACTCAGCAGCAGCCGTCAACTGCGGCACATAATGTTGCCAGAGCAAACTATTGTAGGCCTCTTCGGTGAGCAGTTTCCTCCACTTTAAGAAGGTGGGTATGGGTTCTTCAGGCGCCTGCAGCGGGTCCCACGCCGCCAGCAGCGAGCTCAGCAGAGGACTCACGATGTTACCCGCTATCGTGCCTAGTCCGAACATCTCGTATTCTAGGGGGTAGGATTCCTAGACAAAAATACCAAGAAATAAGTTAGTTTTATATTTTTTGCGATGGTCGCCGAATAACGAGCTATAATCAAGTAAATTTTTTTTTTTTTTTCATAAGTGAACACGGGTATGAGTTTCTAAATCGTAAGCAGTTTTAACTTTTAAATTATGACAGACAGGAAACTATGGAACCCTTCATTATGCGTGGCCCGAAATGCTTTTGGCCGGCATTTTTGGTTCAGCTCAGCTCCCATTTTATATCTAGCCAATAAGTTAATAACATTTTTAAATCCGACTGGAATTTCCAGAGACCAAGCACCTTGCCCAAGGATTAAAATTTTGACTAATATATTTTGACTTAGTTTCCTTAAGTTTTAGTTACATATATTAATTTTAGCAACAACCCACCTTCAGTTCAGCAAGCACATCATGGGCAGTCTCCAGCGAGACATCAGGTTTGTTCAGCATCTCGACCCGTTGCAGGATGCCCTCCACCTTATTGATGACCTTGTCCTGTTCCTGCAGCTTAATGTTGCAGTCTTCCAAGTCTCGCTCCAGGACTACGATCTCGTCTTCCGCTGATTGGAGCTCGCGGGCGTTTTGGATTATGTCCTGGGAAAATAGTTGAACTTTAATTTCTGTGAGGATTGGGTCTGATATAGCAGGTCATGCGATGTGCTGCGGCCAAATAGTCGCCCGTATGGTGAACGTGCATCTGTCATGAACGACTACGGACAGCAGTGAACAAAACGAATTTTACAATGCTTTGTATAAAATCGTATGAAACCTCGCACATTGCGCGAGGCGAACTGGTCGAATCGTCCGAATCTGGAAGAACCACAGACAGACCCAACGAATTTCGACGACTTCATCAGATTTGAGCGACTGACAGTTGCATAGATGATTTTTTCGCGCGTTCTGCTTGCTTAACTGAGCGAGTTCTCTAAAATTCTCATATCTAGAAACGGATATCTCAGTCACGGCCCTTTCTGTCAGGTGTGCCTTCACCATTAAGGTCATAACTTCACAATCGCTGCACAGTTTTGTGTGAAAGATTTGGACCTTTGGGGATATTTTTTAACTTTTTTTCATGGAACAGAAAGACATTTTTTCATAGGAAGAAAAAACCACAAACCTGTTCACAGCATTCCACCATGAGCTGCAGGTTATGTGCCAGCTGCGGCGCGGCGAAGTTGTCGCACTTGCGGCGCGGCTCGTGCTCGAAGCGCGGCGCGGCGGCGCGCAGTGCGTGGTAGCCGCTCAGCACGCGCTTCTCCTTGCCCGTCATGTCGATCACAGGCACGCGGGACAACTCGTTACTGGAATATTCAATGCTCATTTAGATCGGTATTTTTTTAATATCTTTTTTCCTAGCCTGGACTGTCCCACTGCCGGGCAAAGACCTCCCCATATCTCCCAAACTTCTCGATCTTAAAAGCTCGCCAGTCGTGAGTGTAGGCGTCCAGGTTATCCGTCTCTTCCGGGACCTACCCAGACAAAGTAGTGTAGTATTGTTATGGCTGGTAAAAAGAAACCATGACGAACAAACATCCCAGCAGAAGAGCTGTCTATTACAATTAAATCAGTGAAATTAAAACGGAATATTATTATTAAAAAAGTTCCCACTTCCTCTTTTCGCAATTTATAATAATGGAAATACATAAATACAAGGCTTAGAACAGAAATGTTGGACTGATGAAGAATGCCTTGTGGAGTGCATCAAAGACCATTTTTTTGTACATGAAGTTTGAAGAAATAAATAAAATATTTAAGACAAAACAGCCACATCTATCCCCATTCCCCAATATACTAAATCCTGTATACCTGGTAATAGTATGCATCGTGGGTTTACCCTCTTGTATGACGTCGGCGGCGTCGCGGTAGAAGTAGCGGCCTTTGTGGGACTTCTTCCAGTTGTACGCCTTCTCCTTGGAGCCTTTATCGTCTTCCTTTTCTTTCAGTTTGCGGAGCTCTTCCTCTTTTTTGGCTTTTTGCTGTAAGTATATTACAATATAATCGTCAGTTTTTACCCGACTGCCCACAGCCAGGAGGGTAATGTTTTTGACGTGTATGTATGTATGTATCCAGATTTTCTATGTTCCCTGCTACAGCCTGAACGGCTGGAAGGATTGTATACGTATTTGGTGTCGTTAGATTCGTCTTGATAGCGCGAGTGACACTGGGTACATAAGAAAAATAAAAAAACAAAATGGCGGATTTCGTACCCCATATTGTGAGGTAAAAAAAAATTTTTTTTACCCAACCCCATCGAGTGGGGTATCAAAATGAAGAGTTTTAAATAGCGATTCCAAATATATATGTTAACGGAAATGTATGTAATCCGTCATTGTATAGAAATCCTAGGAAATGTATGTAATTCCTAAAATAGCCCGGAAATGTGTGAAATAAATTATATTAGACACATTTCCTAAATAGCAATCGGAAATGTGATTTTTGACGTTTTAATTAGTAAGATAATATGCAGTGCAGCAGGCATGATTTCTGTCATGGCTCCGGCGCTGCGGAGCTCCGGCGGTCCCACGCGAGTTTATCGTCGCAGATAGCTTTAACGCTCACCACCTTAGCTTCGGCTTGCTGGCCGGCTGAGCCGGCCAGCCTCAGCCGCGGTGGCGAGTGTTACAACCACCTGCTCCTCAACTCGCGGGCCGCCTCGCCCCTCCGCGCCTACGCGATTTTGAATTACACTCTAGGGGTAGGGCAGACAAGACTACGTGGAGTCGGATTTACAGCGATTCGTTTTTACAGAAAGCCTTCTTTTTATACATTTCCTAATACGATATAGGAATTATATACAATTCCTAGGAAATGTATACATCTCCCAGGACGGCATCTGCAGGCGGGACAAACAAATTACTCAAATATTTACAGTAGTTTACTTTTCTACAAAAGGGTTTAAATAATGTTCGACTAATGCTAAATACAGATTGTACTAATTGTAGATTTGTTTGTCCCGCCTGCATTAATTTTTACTTATGTTTAAATTATATTTTTAATACATTAAAATATATCTTTTGTTTATGTAAGTACTGAATAAAATATAATGTACGGTGTACTGTATACTCTTTACACTAAATTATAGAGCTTGTTTTTCCCTTTTGAGTTTGTGGTTATTTTTTGCAGTCGGGTTTTTTGTTTTTTTAGTAATAACTTTTTTCTTAATACAACTGTTTTAAATTGAACACGATAATTCATAGTAAATTGTTGTTTTAAGAAAACTGAACAGCAAAAACACTTAGGAAGTGAATGTCTTTAAACTTTCGTGACTTGTACACATATTTTAGATAATCAACATAGGAAGTGATGAAGGGTCTTTTGTAAAAATTGACCTTCAAAAAGTGCTGATATTCAGCCTACTTTGAATAAATGACTTTTATTTATTTATTTGACGCTTGTGTCGTCAGTTAACTTGGGTCTTAGTGCTAAAGGAAAAATGATTTTGTTTTTTGTAAAAAACTGCTGGTAAGCAACACTAGTTGTGGATGTGGTAATTTTATCTATTTATGGCAAATTCTCTCAGGACAAGGTGGAACCGCTGGTTTTTTTTTCTTCTTTCTATTAACTGTTACAAACTTATTTATTTAATACTTACCGCTGCTTTCTCAGGTCCATATGCACCTATAGCACCCCTTCCTCGCCTGACGGTAGCCTCCACTGGTGCTGAGATACCCTGGAGGTCTTTGCCCAAACCCATGCCTGGTTGGTAACCCATCTGTTGACATAAAAAATGATCAATACATTGTTTACGAGAAGTAAGATTAAAAATCCTAAGACCCATAGTTAGGTGGAATTTTATTACTTTGAACTGTCTCTATTCTTTGCAAGTTGGTAAGTTGCTTGTGGGAAGTGCAATTACCAAAACAATTTTTAACACGGCAAATAAATTATTTAAAGATTGTTATGTAACAACAAAAAAAAAACAAAAGATTGATCATGGTAATAACAGAATAATCTGCTTCATAGACCTAATTACGAAGACGAGTGACCATAAATTACAGAAGAAAGTTCTACTGACCTTCAACAAGAGCTTGGCTCCAATACCCTTGGTGTGTTTCTCCCAAGTGCCCACATTGCCACCGAGGTTGACCGGCCTCATGCCTTGCCCCTGTCTCCTGATGCCAGCGGTCTCACTAGCATCTGGAGCATTCTGTTCCTCCTCATCAGAACTGTCTGCAAACTTGGGACGGGATGTCCCAGCCTCCGATGATTCTATTTCTGTGATTGAGTGACATACTTGAAATTCTAATATTTGAGAATATACATTAACCATCATGCTTGCTCAAGGTTGGCTAGTGATCTCATATTTTATATGTTCTCTTTGATCAAGACTTTCCTTTTACTCTTATTCTTTGTTTTGCTTATTTAAGAGTCAGATTGACATTTGATTGATCTACAATTGAGACAGGTCCTTTAACCACTAAGCTGCTATAAATCGAGTTGTGCTTTGGTACGCAGACAGAAGGAACACTGGAGACCTAATAAAATACTCTTATGTTGGTGTACGAAGTAGTTCCCTCAAATACTGGCAAAAAATTGGCTAGTTTTGTATAAAAAAGTAAATAAATAGGTTGTATACCTTTACTTTCTTCTTTTTTCTTTCCAGCCTGTTGCACTCCCCCGGCCACAAAGCCAATGGGTGCTGAGAAGTCTTTGGGCTTGCGAGATCTTTGCCTAATATTGTCTTCGTTGTCATCCTCATCACTGTCTTTGGCCCAGACACCTGAATAAAATGAGAGATTTTCATTGTTATTGGTTTGTTTAACAACTACTTCTGATGTTATGAAAGAGAAACAAGTTTATATCTTCATACTTTTAATCAAACTTCCCCAAAGATTTCTTTATATAGAATATGTTTTAAATATAAAGCAATTTACGTTACCATAAATCTGATGTTCCTTTTTAGCCCTCCTGCTTCTGTTAGGATTAAATTCATTGTCTAAATCATAATCCGTAATTTCAAAACGCATTACTTCGTCGTCCGACATTTTGGCACTATGGGTAGTCCAGTTTGACCGTAATTATGTTTCTGACTGTTGTTTTTATAGAATTAAATCAGAAATTAACTTGTAATCCATATAATTTCTCAAACAAATCACCAGAACTCGAAAAGAAAACACGCTCCACCAGTCGCCATAGACTATAAAATATTTTTGACAGTGACGGAAGGCTTTTTTCATAGACTAGGCACAGAATTATAGGGCCATAGTCATAGTCGTATAAAATCGACTAAACTGCGTATTTAGGCGATTAATATAATTATTAATAACCTTACGATTATATTTTGATTGAAGCTCATTACATTGTATCGGCGATAGACCACCTTTTGCTAAGCTAAACGCAACTACAGGAGTTATCACAAGCAAGATGATACAAAACACAACAAAATGACTGACAATTACACAAAGTTGAGTTGGTGGAGATGGTCCGCATGTATGCCATCAGTGGAGACAGCCTATGTGGTATTCGGATATTCAAGGAAATGTTTCCTGATCGGATACTCCTATCACCGAGCGTCATGCTGTCTGCTACGCGGAGACTGCATAATCAGCACTTTACTTTATGAACTATCTCTAAAACCCGAGGTGCTAGAGCAACTTTGTGTTCTAGACTTCAATTAAGCATTAAATAATCTGTAAAGAAAGTATTTTGTTTCCTATGTTTCACATTGGAAAACAGAAAATACTTTTTTTAGTGTTTTATGTATACGTATGACCTGTTATTTGACAACAGGTCAACCTACCCGAATCAGTCCATATTTTCTGATCATATACTAACCTTCAATTTTTGGGATAAGGTTGAAAATCTATTGAAGAAATATGACAGATTGGGGTAGTTTCATGTGCTGGCGTCTGTACATACTAATAATACTATTGGGTAACAAGTAAAAAACCGGTTTGTTAATCACATTTTTTATTAAAATTCATCAATATTTTTAAGTATATAAAACTCACGTAACATTACAATCCATACTATGTATTGTGCATCTAATCCGGAGCTTGGAAAATGGTTGAAAAAGTTATAACTCCAAGTGGCAAGTCATGATCAGATTATAAGAAAGTGGCAAGTTCTGTAAAATGGTCTCTAGTCCACATTATTTACTTATAAATGTTACGTATTTTATTTGATTATTTTAAAAACTTATTTCACAACAAATATAATATTATAAAAGATATGTTAAACACCAATACGAGATGTTGCAGTTACAAACAATCCACCGCAAAAGGCTCGATGTATTTCGAAATCGTCGAATTCATGCATTTAGTCTTACAATATGATCACAGGAAATGTTTCGATAGTAAATTTTGTCTTTACTGTAAACATTTTATAAACATGTTTTGTATAATTTTGCGCGAATAACATGTTTGATATTGAATATACATAATTCACAAAATATAAATAAAATATTTGCATCCTTAGGACGGAGACGGACGACTTTAAACATTTATATACTTAGGACGTAACTTTAAGGCAGGGCTACACTTGAGTGTCGACAACGCGTCACACTTATTTTCAATTCTCTTTTGATATATTTCTCTGTTGTCTCATCAAGTGAAGGCCTAGCCTAGCATTTTGAGCGAAATAGGTTCTACAAAAATCAAATAAATTCTATCAATTTATAAACTTCCTTTTTAGATAGATACTAATAATCATTAAAACAGTATTCATTCAAAAAAATAAACAAAAAAAGAAATACAATCAAAACACAAATAATCGTTTCACGAAAATAACTAAATAATTATTACACACAATATTGCAAATTATTTCAATCAAAATATTAGAAGTCAAAAGTTAGTAAAACAATAATATAAATAGTAATGTCCCAAATATAAAATATTACATCAGAGAGTTAGTTTTCTTGTTAGTTTGTAGACAGTAGTTATAAAACGGTTTTTATATTAATATAAACAATGTCTACAAAAACAAATTGTTAAAAAACATAAATTATATTAAAATAGAATTATTAGAAAAAAACACACAGACAAAACCGTAATTTGTTTCATTTTCACAATAAATATTTACCAAATTTTTTGAACATTACATAATCACAGTTCAAAATTACATTGATGGCAATCCAGTTAAAACGTTAAAAATAATTGCAACTAATATTATTCTAGTAAAGTTAGGTACTTAGATTAAGTATGTGATGCTTACTAAAAAACTAAAAACGTGTACACTCGGTACCATCTAAAATAATGTAATTATTATGCAAATTTTTGTTCGACATCACGTCTAAGACATTCGAACTATTTATTGAACATTAACGATTTTGTTTTTTTTTATCATCCATATTTGATACTGTTCGTGCTTTTTAAATGCTTTTACAAATCCTCTAGTGAATCTGAATTAATTTCTACCATGAATACGCCAACACTGGCATGAAATACTGTTAATAATTGACATCTAAACTACTTTATATTTCAGGCCACAATGAAATGTGTCTATTACAAAAACGAGTAAAAAACCGCTAATGCTCTGATATCGTAACACATCATAAAAACGGTCCAATCTTAGTTTTAAATATTTACATAACGTTGTATACGTTTTATACCTAGAAGGCAACTCTCAACACCTACGGTGGATCATCACATGTTTCAAAAACACTTCTTGGACTATTTAGTGAGAACACGCTCACGACATTCGTGTTCACATCACTACGCATTTACCTATAAATATTTAGTCGATTACAGACTTCACTGAACCAATCATGCCAAACATTGCATAAAAATCGACTAAAAAATCGTTAGTTACTATCGAGTAACTTTATTATGGCGAATCAACGTTCGAATTTCGACGTGGATTTAAACGAATGTGTCAACTGTTTTTCCGCTGCCGGTGTTTCTTTTTACGTACATACCTGCAGCGGTGTTGGCTCTCAGTCATAAGGATACAGCTTGTATGTAGCTCTCGTCTTCGTAGTTTCCTGCTGAAAGTCTTAAGGCATGTTCTTCGCATAATGCCGCTAATTCTTTGAGCCACTCGTCGAGTATGACTGCGTTGAGAATAGAGCGGAGTGTTATTGATTGGTTCCAATATGAGTCTTGTGTGAAGATTGGTCGTTTTTGTGGACTAGCGTAGGAATTGCTTTGTGGACTGTGTGCGTTGTTTTGCGAGGGCGAAGAGGCTAGAAATTAAGAAAATAATGAAAATACACTCAGTGAAAATTACATAATTAAACTACTTATAAGAGAAAATACTTACAAGACAATCTCCTTCCGAACATATTGGAGAGACTGTTGGACAAACTTCTTCGTTTAGACTCCATGCGCCGGAATGGCGAGTCATCCGGTCTTGCTACCGTAGTATCGTGGCTGTGACCTAAAAAATGTGTTTTGCAACTTTTTAAAGAAGGGATTTTTTGTTGATGTAATTTTTGTTTCCTATAATCGACTAAAAGTTTGTTCGAGAGCCAATCGACTACTTGGCCAAGTAAATAATATGCATGTCGATAAATTACATATTGCGCAACTAATAAATGTTATTTCTTTTTTTAAACATATTTATTCAATCGATTCTTTAGTCGATTTCCAAAGACTTACTTTCATCATTAGTCGGGCCCCGCGTCTTGACTAGCGCCATCTCTCGCTGTATGAGGAAAACTCGCGCCTTGTCCACTAGCTCTCCACTGTTCTCTATGCCTTCTGTTAATTCGTCCACTTCCTCTTTTAGTTTACTTAGAATCTGGAAAATATATTCAACATTCACATTGTTTCGTAGGTCGGTAAGACAGAATGTTGTTAAAGTAAATACTTGAATCAATTAGTAGTTGGTCTAGAATTTTCGAGAAAACTTTAGGTCACAGCTTCGGATATTCCAGAATACTCGTGCACTTACTCGAACATTCTACTAAGGTCATTGACCTTCAGGTACTTACTAGAAGGTTCTAGAACCTTTTCGACATACCCCCACTACCTAAGTTTTTAGTCATAGTCATCTATACTCGCGATATAAATGAACTAGTAAACTGAAAATTTATCGAAAATTCCACAAAAATATACTCACTTGAAACAAAGAAGGCACGTTAGGCTGCAGGACAAACCCTGGGCACAGCAGTAGCGACGTCAGCAGAGGTGTAGGCAACGATGCCAACTTTGACACCACGCTGGTGACGCGGCAGTTCACTACCACGTCTGATTCTAAGAGTGCCGCCGTCTTCTTTAGGAGACTGGCTAGTAGTGGGCCTGGAAAAAAAAAGTAGTGATGTGACATATTAAAGTAGCGACATATTACAGTATCGATAAATAGCAATTTATTTTTGTTATAAAATTTTATCTTGAAGTTTATTTATTTATTTAATGTCAAATGAACATATTGGCAAATTTTACTTATAGTAAAAATATTTTAAATATCTGCTATTTTTACTTAATCTGCATAAACATCAATATCGATAACTATCCAAATCAGTAAAAATATATATGGTTTATTACGTGGGTTCTAAACGTTATGTTTCTATTCCCAACTCCACCTCATAGATTCGATATCGATACTGGCAAGAAAAATCGATACTAACCAATAATAGATTCAGCACTGGCCCTCCAGCTCCTAATCAAAGGCACTTCTCCCTCGTACTCCCTTGCATCCCTTTTCACAAAGCTCTTGATAAACAACTCCTCGGCAAATCCTTCGTCCACATCTTTGTACTTAAAGCTCTCATACCCACTACTCTCCCCCGTAGACGTCAAACTGTCATGTTCCTTCCCTTCACTCGGCTGTTCGGTCTTTACTTCAGTTTCTTGTTCATTCAATGACGTCAGACTATGTTGTTCCTTTTCTGAACTATCACTGGTTTTAGTTTCGTACCCACTGGTACAGGAAATTAAGCTGTCCTGTTCTTTAGTTGTAGGGATAGCGTCGATTTCTTTCGTGTCCTTGGTGTTGTTGTTCGTTTCTCGTTTCGGGGGCGTGACGCTATCGTATCGAGAACTCCAGTTGGTACAGGATAGGACGCGGGAAACTATTTCGAATCGTGAATCGCATATGTAGGCGTGGAAGTTGCCGTATAGTGTGTCGTTGGGGTTCTGGAATGAAATAAGTGTTTTTTTCAGTGTCTTTCTATAATCTACACAGATTTTTATAGTGTCATCGAACCAAATATCTACCATATGTCGTCATAAACTTTAACGTCCGTAAAAGATATGTCAATCCCCAAAATAATAAAAAAAGTTTAACTTGTGTAAATTTTGTGTATTCTTTATCATAGACATGATAAAGAAATACTAAAAAATCATTCATCATTTTAACACCATACAGAGCAAAATATTTCGTAAAAAGTTGGCAGAATAATTCTTCCAAAAACTTACCCCATAGTTAACTTTAATTTCGTGAACAAAATGCGACATGGCTATATCGTCGTGTACGCCGTTCACTCGACGTTCGGAGTCGCTCTTGAAGTCCAGCACACGTCGGCCGGTCAGAGCTAGGTCGTCTATCCATTGTTTTGTCTGTGAATAACCACAAAATTCATCACGAGTAAATCATAACATGAATTTAAAAGAAGAAAATTGTCTTTTTTCACCGATTTGCCAAATAGGAGGAGGTTCTCAAGTAGGATGTTTATATTTTTTTTAAACAAGCTTTTATTTAAATACTCTAAAAAGAAAAAGGTAAAACCTTTAAACCTGTGATCTGAATATTGTATTTATAGTTATTTGCTGATTCCTTACTAACTTGTCTCCGTGGGTCCTAAGAACGCGATAGCAGCGTCTGTATAAGGCTCCCGATCTGCTATAATATATTTTTAGGCAACCATGACGTGGTGACCTTTGAGGAAATAATAAAGGGGTATTACTTCTATAAATATACGAACCATTTCCATAGGCCTTGCACAGCACCGCGGCGAGAGTCCCAAGAATGCGACGGCAGCGTCTCTATAAGGCTCGGGGTCGGCTATCTTGTGCCGGTACGCGACCATCAGGTGGTGGCCGTTGAGGAGGTGGCGGAACACCAGGTCCAGCATTACGTCTTCGCAGTTCAGGTCGATAAGAGTCTCCATTAATGCTAGGGAGACTAGTGATAGCTGTAGGGTATAAATTATTATTAAAAAAATATATATTTTAAAATCTTTTTCGGTATTTTCTAGCCTAGTCTTATGTAGGGTCGCAAATGTTTTTTTGTCATTTAACTGTAGTTCCGGTGTTTACGTTTACAAAAAAGAAAGGTTATAATAGCCTAGCAGTTAGATCATGTTGATACAAAACTTTTTAATGTCTATTAAAAAGTTTTGTATCAACATGATCTTTTGTGCAAGTAAAGACGTTCATCAATTCAAGAATTCAAAAACTGAGTGCAGCACAAATATACACAAATAAGTTTGTACAAAATAGCTGTCCTTTCTTATTATCATACATCACTAACCTGAGAATTCCCCTCCAACCTGGTGAGCAGCACATCCACGACCCTGACGCCGTCGTACTCGTATACGAAGAGGAAGTGCAGCACGGCGCGCAGCAGGCCGCGCCGCGACACGCAGCGCAGCACCAGCTCCGCGTACGCCATCGCCGCCGCCTGCTCGCCCGACCCGCTCTGCAAGCGCGCTGCCTTCGTCTATCCGGGGGGGACGGCACCACGCGACAACGGTTCAGTCATACGGATTTTGAGACTTAAGGGAATGTGGTAAGGTTGGTTTTTCATTGTGTAGTGAGGAGGGGGTAAAAAATATGGTTGAAAATTTCGAAAAGTTAAAGTTTATCAAGGATATTTTTGCAGACAGAGACAGGTGTTAAGACAGAGTTTAGTAATAAATTAATAGGGAATAGAAATTCTTTAGTTAAAATTGTGCAAAAAAATAAAGTAGGATAGAACTGAGTAAAATATTAGGAGTAAAAAAATCGGGCCAAATTTAAGAAAACAAAAATTTTGGGGTTAAACTATCACCAAAATGGAGGACTTCAATCGATTCATAGCTGCACACACTCTGACAAAAAAATAAACAAACAATTTTCCCACCCAAAATTCCCAAAAAAAAAAAACATTTTCACCTGGTATAAGGCCATAAAAAAGCGGAACATATACATAACAAGTAATAAAGCGAGCGATGAATCGATCAAATGGATGGTTACCGTCACTAAACCGCTGTCGTCGTGGCCACACCGGTGCGTCCCGCGTGCAATGAAAGTCAACGATCACACGATATTGTACGACACGATTTTATATGTAGAAAAACAGTTTACGTTTTTTTGAGGTGTCAATAGTATGAACCCAGTTTACCGACAGCATAAATGTTAATTTTCATAAAACAACTGTTCAATTTTCAAAGTAAAGAGTTATTTTACGAAAAGCGAACGTATTTTTTGTCGATGAAAATGGGCCTCATAGACGATACGGCAAAAAAACGTGCAGTATAATGCCGTGTGAACGGAGCTTGACGTGATCGTATGTCGTAATACATAGTCAAAGCACATTCCAAAGTATTGACCAGTACAAATATTACAAGTTGAATGAAAAAAAAAATACAGTTGATAGCACGAAACAAACGTTGCTAATCGTTCTGTATAGATAGTAAACATAGATTACTTTTAATTGAATATTAATATTCAGAAAAAAGTCAAAGTCAAATGTTTTTATTTCAAATATGCCTTTGCAGGCTCCTATGAAACGTCACACTAGTTGCACGGTTCCCAAAAGTTGGTCTCATGGAGAAGAGCCGGCAAGTTTTCCGTAAAAAAAAAAAACAATTGTACAATTTGTTTTAAATTTTGGCATGTGCTTTTTCTAAATAAATTAAAATGTAATATGACTTTACAATACGCCGCTGTTTAAAGAGGACACAGACGACAGAACGTCAATCTACCCGAATCTGACAAATTTTACCAATCGAAAATTAACCTTGCACTATTGTGATAAGGTCGAAAATCTAATGAACAAATTTGACAGATTGAGGTAGGTTAACGTGCTCCATGAGCGCTTATAACCGGCTGCGTATTGAAGTCATCATACATTTACAACAACATTTCAATGTTAGAGTGAAATCACTTCTCAACAAGACACATATTATATTTTTTAGATCGGTGAACATGACAAACCAATAATAATGATTAAATTTTGAATGTCACAAACATGGTTATAACAAGATGCCAATCAATATAATATAATAAATATACATAATAATTATATCACAATTTTAGAATACGAGCTAAAAATATGTATTACAAAAAATATTGATCTTTTTATAGGAATAACTTTGTAATGTTAATCTCACCTGGTTTTACTGAAAGAAATACTATATTTTATCATTCATTAGTCATTAATACGGTAATTGCATGTAAAAATTTAAGTTAAAAACACTGAGAAAAATAAACATAATAAATAAAATAATATAAATTAAATACATAATATATTCATAAACAATTTCTTTAAAATGATTCTAGGAATTCGATTTGGACGCACATCATCACTATAAATGCGGCTGAGATCATGAGACTATCATGTAACACAAAATAAAAACATTCACCCGCGTCCCGTGGGAAATTTGAACTCGAATCCTATATAAAAATCGATAGTAACATTCCTCAATAAATAGGCCATCTAACACTAAAACATTTTTTCAAATCGATAAAATAGTTTCTGAGACTATCGCGTTCAAACAAAAACTCTTTACTCATCATCATCTTCCTGCCCTTATCCCAATTTATTTGTGGTCGGCGCAGCATGTTTTCTTCTTCCATTCTCTTCTATTTGCCGTCATCTCACAGGTAACATTCTTCCTAGCCATATCAACTTTCACGCAATCCATCCATCTTTCTTTACTACGCGTTATAATACAAGATACGTATACTACGTCCAAATCAAACCCCCGTTCAGACAAACCAAGACGCATACAAGAGCGCAGGCACCCACAACCGCACGGTCGCGACAAATACCTGTAGAAGTGCCGGACCCATCACGGGTACCAGGAATCCTTGGTACAGCAGGTCTAGTAGGTGCTTCTTGATTGACGGGTGGGCTACCTGGGTAAACAAAATATTTGATTAGTAATTAATTATTCAATACCTAATGATAAATTTTGCATGCCGAGTGGTAAAATATGGCTGACTCATGTATTATATTTTATTTTAACAACTTTTGTATACCTACCCATATTTGCAAAATAAATAAACTTTGACTTTAAGTTCTCGACCGATTTTTATGTCGTCACGGAACATTTAGGTACTCTATGGGTATGGGCCACATGCCCCACATGAAGTTTTGCTATTACAGATTTAATTTTTATAAAAGTTGTATCGATTATAGGAGATTTCCAAAAAAATGAAGTTGTTCACAATTTGATAAGTTGTTTTTTATGTATATAGAAAATTATTCTATGATTTGATTAGTTAATTCTTTATTTAGTCAGTAGCGAACTAACATTATCAAAAAACAAAACTATAAAGACAATGTCATATCTCTCCTCTAATGATTTTATCATAAATCACAATACTGAACCTAAGTTGAATCAGAACTGTAAAAAAAAAATGTTACAACCATACAAAAATAAAAATATTAAGGTAAACGAGTTAACATCGACCTTATTTCAACTGCATAAGGTCCATGATAAGTTCACCTACTTGTGCCACAGCATTGCAGAACTCGAGTGAATCTATGAAGAGCGTCAGCTTATGTACATGGTTGACATCGTCAGGCGTGAGGCGGTAGATCTTGTCGTTCAGTGTTCGGGGAAGCAGGGAGTATAGTCCACTTAGACCTGCAAGCAATAATGGACTTTGTTAGTCTATACTTATTATAAAACAAAGTCCCCCGCCCCGTCTGTCTGTCTGTCTGTCTGTCTGTCTGTTCGCGATTTACTCGAAAAGTACTGAACGGATTTTCATTCGGTTTTCAACAATAGTTAGAACAATTCTTGAGGAAGGTTTTAGTGTATATTAAGTTTATGTTTTGTACAAACCAACGCCGATCGGAAGCTTTCCAGGAAGCGAAGCGAGGGCGGGCAGCTAGTACCACTATAAAGTTGATATTTTGTTTTGATTACTATAATCTGCATCATCATCTACCTAACCGTTGTTGGAGTCGGATTCCAGTCTAACATGTAGCTAAGCCAGCGTTTATCATGTAGCGACTAGGAGTCTACGAGCATATCTGACCTCCTCAATCCAGTTACAAGGGCTCCTCGATATCCTTTGGTAAGACTGGCTGTCGGACTTTCTGACTGGTCTGTGATGACTGTCAAATAACATTTTGACGTGCCTTCCGAAATACGGAGGAACTCGTAATAACACGATGGGTGGTGCAGAAAAATTGGACAATTCAGTTACTTTTCTTAGTATCCTTACAACGGTTTTGCATTGCAGAGCATATTACTTAAAAAAGCCACCACTCTTCAATTGATTACTCCGAAACATACCAATATCAACACCATCTACAATTTTAATAAGATCATTGACCATTAATAATTTTAGTATTACCAGTAGCGAGAACAGGACAGGTGTTGCCAGACAGCATGAAGTCAGCGAGCTGCGGACACCTGGCAGACATTTTGGCACACAGCAGCAGAGCATCTCGCGCGGCCGACCCAGTACTGCCCTCGCGATGTACCGACGCTAAGAGGAGACGGACTATTATGAACCTGGAACAAAGTATTCACAAGTTTTAAAAAAAATATTCTAGAATTGAAATTACCTATGTGATTTTTTCTTTTTAGTTTTGTATGGGTAGCATAGAAACCATGTTTAATTCTATTTTTGTATGCGTCCCAAGCTCGGATTGTTGTCGGAAATTAGTTGAACTGCATGAGACTGATAACGGGAACATTTACTTCATGGACACCAGCGATTTACTTCACGGACAGGGATAAAAAGTATCATTATACAGAAGTTTCGAAGAAGAAGAATCCGTACACACATCCTCGCATACTTTAGGAAGTAGGATGAATTTTATGTAAGTTGTCAAATGTTGTGTAACTTACTCAGCTTGCGACCCTTTATGCGTGTGTGTAGTGAGGAAGAACAGGTCTAGGAACTTCATGTTCTGCATCAAGGTCACGCATAGCTGGTTCAGGACCGATACTAACTGACCTGAAAATATTAATGCAAAATTATAATGTTTTTCTATGATAGTAGAAAACCTGCAAAAAGTTAAAATTGGAGTTTGATAGGTAGGTACAGGTGTTTTATTTCAAGAAAGCGGGTGAGCCATACTTCTGTGTACAGACGACAGCACATCAAGTTACAACAATCTGTCAAATGTCTGCAATAGATTTTCAACCTTATCGCAATAGTGGTAGATTAATGTTTGATTGGTAAAATTCGACAGATTCAGGTACAGTGAGCAGCTGTTGTCTGTACATGCACATTTTCTTTGTGTGCGTAAGAGTCGCCGAGTCATACAAAGACAAAGTGCATGCACATTTACACACTCAACAACTATGTCTCACCCGCTTTCGAGAAATAAAACTTCTGTACCAAAGTCCAATTTATAGTTTTGCAGATTTCCTACATATATGTACATACACTAGCTTCCGCCAGCGGTTTCACCCACTTTCCCGTGGGAACTACTCGGCGCACCCGGATAAAGCCTATAGCCTTCCTCGATAAATGGGCTATCTAACACTGAAAGAGTTTTTCAAATCGGACCAGCACTTCCTGAGATTAGCGCGTTCAAACAAACTTTTCAACTTTATAATAATAGTATAGATATTCTGTAGAGAGTAGACCATTTAATAAAATAGATAAAATAAAAACATTCGAATGTTTAATTATAATTTAGCAACATCATTTTATCAATTACCGGATGGTTACTACATTTTAGCCGCTATCTATGTGAGGTACGTATTATAAACTATTTATAGCAACTCATTCCTGTACTGCAATTAATTTGTTCACAGGAGTGGTCCTTATCAATTCGACGTTGCACATTGTATATCTATCTAGACACGCGAGAGATATCTAGGTACATATTCCTAAGATAAAATTAAGCATCAAACTAAATGTCTGAAGAGCAACATTTTTTTAAAGGTTTAATATCCAAGGTGAATGCATAATTATAATTTCTTGTAGATTATTTGACAGTCAATTAAAGTCTAGAACACTGAGTTGCTATATATCAGTAACTAGCTTCCACCAGCGGTTTCACCCGCTTTCCCGTGGGAACCACTGCGCGCACCCGGATAATATAGCCTTCCTGGATAAATGGGCTATCTTAGCTATCTAACACTGAAAGAATATTTCAAATCGGACCAGTAGTACCTGAGATTAGCGCGTTCAAACAAACAAACTAAACTAGTATAGAATACACGAATGAATATTAACCCATTCACTGTCCACAAAGTAGACACAATAGCTAAACAATTAGTGTGCATCACATATGATTCACGGGACAGAGAAAGTGTAAAGTACTATGTATATAATTATTGGCTTCTTCTGAATTTTACTGTCAAATGATCTGCAAGAAATCATGTTTTACCTTGTAGGAATAAAAATGCTCTAAAACCAGTATAAGTTGTTTGTAAAAGCACTTAGCGGTACTTACTCTCAAGATTAGGCGGTGGCAGTTCATTTCTGAAGCCGCTCAGCAACTTCAGCAGTGGTCTTAAGAACGGCTCCGCTGCTATCACCTGGACAAACAATTAAAGTGAATACCAATGCACACAAAAGAAAGCCAGCTATCATTTACAGCACTATTAAGAAAAATAGAGAAGGCTCTTAGGATTGCAGCTCTATATTAGTTTGTATTTGTTAGGACGGCCTTACACTTATAAGTTTTGTTCACGTACATAGCTCGCGATAAAATTACGAATGTACCCCTTGGTAAGTCGCTTATAGCAATTTCTTAGAACATCTTATGGAACTCGCTTTCGTAAGACTTAAGAAACTAAAAAACGAGTAAGGCTTATTTTTCAGCATAACTTCATATGACATCCACTATGTATGCCAAGCTAGACTCAAAAAATAAAATTTTATGAATTTCGACCATTTTTAGGACAAAGGAAATTGCCTTCAACCAAAATTTTATCTGCTATAATATTTCAGATAGTGTGTTTAGCATGCCCTTAATGTATTTGTAGAAAATATGTACATTGAGTGATGATGCGAACATAATCTAAAGAGAGATAATATCGATAAAACACATAGGAACACGATAATTACCTGCGTACTGTAATGGCTGATAAGATTCCCGAATAGCTTCAGTTGTTCTAAGCGGACGGCATTTTCATACCTGGAAGAAAATAACAGACACAGTTAAAGCTTAAGTTTCTATACTCGGGGTATTTATTTGGCCAAAAGAAATAATGATGTTTATTTATCTATCTGTACTTATAATAAAACAAAGTCCCCCGCCGCGTCTGTCTGTCTGTCTGTTCGCGATTTCTTATAAGATCATTAAAGAAATAGATGCGTTTAGAGTTTGGCCCCTCCTTTTTCCCACTAGGTACTTTTACAACGCTACAATAATTAGGCCAGTCATCATTCTCTCGGACATGGCTCTTTTCAGTTCATTGTATTCGGGATTTGTCAGTCAGTCCTACCAAAGGGGGGAGGTTGGCCGGGGCAAATGGTCGTGGAAGCCAGATAGGCAGGCGCTCCATGTAAAACACTGGTTCTCAGCTGCATCCGGTTAGACTGGTAGCCTACCCCAACATAGTTAAGAAAAGGCTTGGAANTCTATAGCCTTCCTCGATAAATGGGCTATCTAACACTGAAAGAGTTTTTCAAATCGGACCAGCACTTCCTGAGATTAGCGCGTTCAAACAAACTTTTCAACTTTATAATAATAGTATAGATATTCTGTAGAGAGTAGACCATTTAATAAAATAGATAAAATAAAAACATTCGAATGTTTAATTATAATTTAGCAACATCATTTTATCAATTACCGGATGGTTACTACATTTTAGCCGCTATCTATGTGAGGTACGTATTATAAACTATTTATAGCAACTCATTCCTGTACTGCAATTAATTTGTTCACAGGAGTGGTCCTTATCAATTCGACGTTGCACATTGTATATCTATCTAGACACGCGAGAGATATCTAGGTACATATTCCTAAGATAAAATTAAGCATCAAACTAAATGTCTGAAGAGCAACATTTTTTTAAAGGTTTAATATCCAAGGTGAATGCATAATTATAATTTCTTGTAGATTATTTGACAGTCAATTAAAGTCTAGAACACTGAGTTGCTATATATCAGTAACTAGCTTCCACCAGCGGTTTCACCCGCTTTCCCGTGGGAACCACTGCGCGCACCCGGATAATATAGCCTTCCTGGATAAATGGGCTATCTTAGCTATCTAACACTGAAAGAATATTTCAAATCGGACCAGTAGTACCTGAGATTAGCGCGTTCAAACAAACAAACTAAACTAGTATAGAATACACGAATGAATATTAACCCATTCACTGTCCACAAAGTAGACACAATAGCTAAACAATTAGTGTGCATCACATATGATTCACGGGACAGAGAAAGTGTAAAGTACTATGTATATAATTATTGGCTTCTTCTGAATTTTACTGTCAAATGATCTGCAAGAAATCATGTTTTACCTTGTAGGAATAAAAATGCTCTAAAACCAGTATAAGTTGTTTGTAAAAGCACTTAGCGGTACTTACTCTCAAGATTAGGCGGTGGCAGTTCATTTCTGAAGCCGCTCAGCAACTTCAGCAGTGGTCTTAAGAACGGCTCCGCTGCTATCACCTGGACAAACAATTAAAGTGAATACCAATGCACACAAAAGAAAGCCAGCTATCATTTACAGCACTATTAAGAAAAATAGAGAAGGCTCTTAGGATTGCAGCTCTATATTAGTTTGTATTTGTTAGGACGGCCTTACACTTATAAGTTTTGTTCACGTACATAGCTCGCGATAAAATTACGAATGTACCCCTTGGTAAGTCGCTTATAGCAATTTCTTAGAACATCTTATGGAACTCGCTTTCGTAAGACTTAAGAAACTAAAAAACGAGTAAGGCTTATTTTTCAGCATAACTTCATATGACATCCACTATGTATGCCAAGCTAGACTCAAAAAATAAAATTTTATGAATTTCGACCATTTTTAGGACAAAGGAAATTGCCTTCAACCAAAATTTTATCTGCTATAATATTTCAGATAGTGTGTTTAGCATGCCCTTAATGTATTTGTAGAAAATATGTACATTGAGTGATGATGCGAACATAATCTAAAGAGAGATAATATCGATAAAACACATAGGAACACGATAATTACCTGCGTACTGTAATGGCTGATAAGATTCCCGAATAGCTTCAGTTGTTCTAAGCGGACGGCATTTTCATACCTGGAAGAAAATAACAGACACAGTTAAAGCTTAAGTTTCTATACTCGGGGTATTTATTTGGCCAAAAGAAATAATGATGTTTATTTATCTATCTGTACTTATAATAAAACAAAGTCCCCCGCCGCGTCTGTCTGTCTGTCTGTTCGCGATTTCTTATAAGATCATTAAAGAAATAGATGCGTTTAGAGTTTGGCCCCTCCTTTTTCCCACTAGGTACTTTTACAACGCTACAATAATTAGGCCAGTCATCATTCTCTCGGACATGGCTCTTTTCAGTTCATTGTATTCGGGATTTGTCAGTCAGTCCTACCAAAGGGGGGAGGTTGGCCGGGGCAAATGGTCGTGGAAGCCAGATAGGCAGGCGCTCCATGTAAAACACTGGTTCTCAGCTGCATCCGGTTAGACTGGTAGCCTACCCCAACATAGTTAAGAAAAGGCTTGGAAGATGATGTATTCGAGGTTTCTATATTCACATTATGTTATTTCTGATTGTTTTCTAGGAGTTTTGGCGAATTTTAAGCTTCTAAATTTGAGGGAATTTCTGGCTTCATGTTCAGCATATGCTATACTAGAATAAGCTCAAAAACGTGCTATTCTGGTCATTATAGATGTGACAACTTTTCTGCCTACCATAAAGGGGGCATTAATGTATATGTCAATCCCAGTTAAAATTTTAATTTCCTTTTGTTTAAAGGACGCTGATCGCTCCTATATTTTTTTTCAATGACCATGACCTATACAAATACGGATTGAAATATACCTGGACCTTCTCAAAGTGAAACTTAGCTTCACATCCTACAACAATTCTAGCAAATACAAACGTTATGTATTGTATTCTTCATGAGTGGCAATTCTATAGCATCAGATTAGTATCAAGCACGTATTCTTTATTACAAACACTTGAAATCATAGGTAATTGATAACAAAATAACTAGCTCTACTGAATTGACTGATTACTGGAGATAAGGATCAACAATAACTGCGAGCGATCTAATTAATAAAGTATTTTATCAATAAGTTTCAGTTTCATAAAAGATGGGTTAATATAAAATAATTTATCTTTGATTAATAAAAAGAGATAAAGGAAATTATTTGAAATGAAAGAATTGATTTTCATTAGATAAGTAAAATACGTGTTTAGATATAACTACTGTTTGTTTATGGTCTAACCAGGTCGGACCATAAGGAGGAGAGAGTCACAAATATTGTTCATTTAACAGCCTAACAACAATAAAACCACTTGCTTATTAGCATAAACTTAATGAAATGACGGCTTAGTGGATAAAGCCAACCATTCTCAAGTACGAGTGTGTGTCCGATCCCAAGTCAGACAAATACCAATGTAACTTTTGTAAGTTTTTGTATGTACTTTCTAATATCTTGGACACCAATGACTGATTAAAGGTGAAGTAAAATATCTAGAGGAAACCTGGACCATAAGTCTGAAATCATCAACCCGCATTGAGCAAGCATTAACCCCTAATTCTGTGCCCAGCAGTGGAACTAAATAAAAGGCGGATGATGATGAATGAAATAACCCAATAAAGAAAAATAAACTAAGCATGTCATATCTAATTCGTTACATAATAAAAATATTAAAGCACTAGAACTAATTTATGTTAGAATTCTTCACGGTAGCCAAACGATTCGAATCGATTAACACGAGATAAAATGTCACGATTATCGATTCACTGACTCGTAGTTTGTATTCGATATCATTCATAATGTTATCGAGAAAGTTACGACAAAGGGTCTAAACAAATATAAACTTTCTACTGTCGTTAGTGTTTGTAGGAAAGTTGTGCTGTGTTGAAATTGCATTGAACACGCGATTATGGTTGCTAGAAGTAGTATAACATTATTTTGTTCGAAGGTTTGAACCATGGGGTACATGGTAGGTCCTCTGAAGTTATTGCGATGACTAGGGCTTGTTAGGTGATAAAAACTTGCAGGCCGCAAGATAAGTAGGCTATCTCCTATAAGCAAAAGTATAAGCGTTTTAGTTTATCATACAAACATCCGAATTGAGAATCTTCCCTTTTTGGGAAGTCGATTAAAAGCTTCATCAGTTTTGCCTCGTAACCGTTATAAATTGATATTTGTATGTATGTATAAAATTTAGGATTACGCATTTGATCTGAAACAGAACTCTAGAGAAATTATTTATCCTTCAATGCGCTATTGAAATTGAATTTAAAATAATAATATTATTATTTTCGTTAGATATAATTCAGAGTTCGTATCGCAGTGCTTTGGAAGCGCTGTGAATCACGCAGGAAATAATGTTGACATTAAATGGCATGACCTGGCTGGTTCAATCATAATTGGGTAAGCAATTTAATTTCGTCGTAATAATTATAATTGGAGATGAACTAGTTTTCATATCTCGTTGGCGCCTATATGCAGGCATTGCGTGAACCAAAGGTTGATGGCAGCTAAAATTCGGCCTAGAAAAAGTTCGGTGGAATTTATTTTAAACAAAACTGCTTCGTCTACTATGTCGAAACTTTTAAAGAACCTGTTAGCAACCAACACCTAGCTCCGGGGGGTATTAGACATTTGCTGAAGAAAACTTAGGTATGTTACGCTCTTCTTCTCAGTAAGAACACGTAGAAGTGGTGAAGTTTGAAAATCGTGCTTCTCTAAATGAACTCTTCGGAGCCCTTAGTCCAGGCCGGTCGGAGACGCGGGACTGTTCGACAAAGTCACTGCGGCCCGGGTTTAACAAAGGGCTCCAAACCGTGGTGGGATTTAGTTAGTAAAAGTCTGTCAAAACGGCCTGAATGCTATTTCGCAAGATAGCTTATCGCACTAGCAGACTGTTTGAATCGTTTCTCTGTAACATGCCTGAGTCTGCAGTAGTAAATAGCTGGTGTGAAATCTAATCGGCTTTTGTTGCGCGTAATACGAGCAGTATACAGACAATAAACACTTGTGAATTGAATTGTAACACTAGATATACATATAGTACTCTTATTTCCAACTTTAATATCAATAAAACTCAACTTTAATATCATACAGACGGAAATGTGTTGCTATGGAGTTTGTTCCGCCATTTCTTCTTCCCAGCAAAAACATATAGGAAGTGGTGAAGGGTGGGCGTTTTGGGAGCTGTATTTTTTGTAAAATTGACGTTGAAATAGTGCCCATCGTCAGCCTAGTTCGAATATAAAAAGTGCTTACTTTTATCTTTAGCTAACTTTGTCATCTCATGACACTCTTAACAATAAATTCCTATCGTCAAAGTCCAAGTTTGATAAATAACATTTTTAATTTCGCAATATTTAAGACAAGACCAGTAAAGGAGCACTCAGTTCAAGCCTTACGAAATGTACGGGCGACCTTCAGAGTGACAGCATTCATTGTAAATTGATTCTCTATAGCATAAATAATTTGTGTTGCTAAAATTATGAGTATTTTTTCTTTTCTTCCTTGCTAATCCACATTTTTTTTCAATGGTTTAAAAAAATATTCCCTTAGTTTTTCGCTTAATACATCAATGATAGTTTAGATTATATACTTTCTGAAATCTTTGGACATTACTTATGGCTTTTTTGCACTCTATACCTAACCTTCTCGGCTGCTCACCCGTTACAAAGAGAAAAGAAAGATGTGCGAGGCAAAGGACCTGCCTGTAATTTTCTTTCTCGACTGTACTATTTAGTTCATTCTGCACTTATTTTAAGATTAAATGGAGATGCGAACAATACAATACTACTTACTTGCCAGTACAAATAGCCCACTCGTACAGCTTATCCAAGAGGTTCTCACTGAGTAAGTACTCCAAACAGGCGGCGGGGCTGGTGGCTGTGTTGATCTCCCTCGCCCTCGCTTCTAGGACCAGTAGCGTGGCGAGCTGTTCCAGGTGATTCACAACGCCCAATACATCGTCATGAAGGTGGTTCGGCTGGAAAGAAGGTATTACTGTTAGATATGAACTTTTTGTACAAGAACCTGCGTATGGGTCTCCACACATTTCTCGACTCGGAATCGGCTAACACCGGTAAAAAAAGCTTTTATGTCTACGTAGTAAGGGTGTTACTAATACCGAAACGAGCCGTTAGTAAGTAAGTTTTGGCGATAAGTCGAGTAGTGTTTTGATACGCACTCGGCTTAAGCCGACAAATGTCCCTTGGGGTGTGTATCTGGGGTGACTCTTAGATGTATGAACCTGCGATATGCTTAAGACTATGGAGTCCTTGAGCCAAAAAATCTAGGCATAAACAAAATTATTTTAATTAGCATGGTTTATGTTACGTTACTTGTTTTTCGACCTTTGAATAGCGTATGAATTTTAAATGTGTTCACTATTTATGTCAAATATTTGGCAATTTTAATATTATTGGTAGGTAATTGCTAACAAAATTAGATTATTTCATACCAGCCACTACATGCAATATACCATACAGTCTTGAGATTTTGCCAAAAAAGTATTGAATGCTATACTTTTTACATTTGGCAAATAAAACATTTTGAACGTTATTTACCTGGGACTTGAGTATAATATCGTGCGCTTGCTGCCAATGCTTGCAGAACGAGTTGTAGCAGGCTTGGGGCTCATAATCATGCCTCGGGTCGAGAGACCTCGACAGCTGGCGCGCGAACGAGAGGCCCGTTGAGCGAAGCCAACTCATGGTTGCAGGTTATATGAGGTACAGCATCTGAAACAAGGGTTTGCCATTATTTTATAGAACTTACTAGCTGTTCCCGGCATTCCGAGGTAACTAACTCCCGCAGTCGGATAAAATGTAGCCTAATTATGCCCGTCCATAGGCTCTAGGAGTCCAGACTGTTTGTGTACCTTTCATTTATAATTTAACTAGCTTCCACCAGCAGTTACGTCCGCGTCCGCGTCGGGAACTACTCCGCGCACCAGCAAAGTAGCCTATCTATAGCCCTCCTCGATAAATGTGCTATCACTGAAATAATTTTTCAAATGTGACCAGTACTTCCTGAGATTAGCGCGTTCAAACTAACAGACTCTTCAGCTTTATAATATTAGTATAGATTCAGTAGTCTTGTCATGAAAGCATATTAGTATTATTAAGTAAACAGAGTTCTAGTAAACATTCTTTAGAATTATTTTTATATTTGTCATCAGTTCATGACTGATTTACAGATTAACTTTGTAGACAATGACATACCTATTTGTTTTAATTATAACAAAGAAAATCATGACTGTCTCATGATAAGTGTCACAATGTAGGTGTGTTGTATATATCAGCATATATTGCGTTACCTATTACTCAGAGTGAAGTAATTTGTTTCCTAGACAACCAATCACAAGCTTATACTTCAAACTAGCTTCTGCCAGCGGTTTCATCCGCGTGCCGTGGGAACTACTCGGCGCACTCGGATAAAAAGTAGCCTTCCTCGATAAATGTGCTATACAACACTGAAACAACTCTTCAGCTTTATAATTTTTTTTTTGTGTATATGGTATTTTCCAATAAGATAACACCATAAAATTACAATCTAGCTTAATACTAAAGCCAATGAGTAATTTAATTTTAACTTAATTTGCTAGGTAGATTACTGTTAAGAATGTGTCCATTAACACTTTTCTTATTGTCTCTATTAAGGGGAAGACACTTTGTTCTTGTGTTCTTTAGGTAGCACTCACTTCACTACACTAAACTAACATTTCACTAAACTAACCCAAAGGGTTTTGTCCTTTTTAGTTATTTTAGTATATAGACAAAAAAATGTATTAGCTCACTTCTTGCTACTATTAATAAAATTATTTGGGTGAATGCTGGTCTGTATGGCATTCAACCTATGTCTAACACTCTAACATATTGAAATAGCATTCAATTAATTCTATTTACGTTCTAAAGGTAACAGTAAACCAAATATGTGTAGCCCACAACATACTATAATCATAGTATTCTTTTTACGTGACATGAATACTATTAAAAAACCGGCCAAGTGCGAGTTTTACTCGCGAATGAAGGGTTCCGTACGTTTATTGTATGGGGACCCCCATTAATATATATATTTTTGATTTTTAGTATTTGTTGTTATAGCGGCAATGAAAATACATCATTTGTGAAAATTTCAGCTTTCTAGCTATCACGGTTAATGAGATACAGCGTGGAGACAGACAGATAGACAGACAGACAGACAGACAGACGGACGGACAGACAGACAGACAACGAAGTCTTAGTAATAGGGTTCCGTTTTACACTTTGGGTACGGAACCCTAAAAAGTGTTACAACATCTACCGTCCATTTACGTAATACTTATTTTTTCTCTTTTTAAAAGTATGAGATCATACATATATGTATTTGTTTTCTAAGCTTCTTAGAAATGGAATGATAGCATTATTGGTTTTCGATAGGATTTGTAGCTAGAAGCATAATAATTCGTAGGTGCACAGTTTTGGCAGTTCTGGCGCATCACCATCAGCTTGACCTTTTCGCAACTATATTGGGATCGGCGTGCCATGTTTTACATGGAGCGACTGCCTATCAGATCTCCTCAACAATGTCATTTGGGCCACCCAATACTCTTTGATAGGACTGTACGGCATCAGACTACCCATAACACCTTCCAAAGATATACAGACCAGCTAGGACCCAAATTAATATGCCTTCCGAAACACAAGTTTCAGCAGAATGAATTTCGTAACAAATACAGACATCAAGATTCCTACAGCGAAACTGTAAACATGCTGTATAACGAGCATTTATATTTACAGCGGTGAAGCGTGCCCGTGCATTGTTCATCTATTATTGTTCCCTAGGTTCGCGCCGTAGTACTACTGGCGTTTAAGATGTATAGGTACACATAGCACCTGTGTAAGGGTTGCTACGCACAACAAGGCCGGAATTGTCGGTTCGGCACTTTATGTCGAACAACGATCCGTTCCGAAGTAATTACTACACTTTTTATCCCAGACATTCATCTACATATTCAATTTTATCGCTCTTATGTGCCGAATAATGCCAGCCCGCTTCTGTGTATGGCAACCCTTAGATGCAACTAGGTGACATGACATTACGCATCCCTATTTGTCTTTCAAGGTTGGATAGCTGTGAATTCACATGTTATACATACTAAGCATATTTATGTTGTGGATTGAGGTATCAATAAATGTGATTAGCATATCTTTAATTATTATTGTTTTTGTTAGCTTATACTGATTAATATCAGTGTTGTCTTCAAGATAGTTCATGTGCAATGCGGAATGTCTTTGTTATTGCACAATATTCAGGTTTGAGCCATAGAGAAACATCTTGAAGTTTTGATTATTTTGGATCTGATGATGGGTCTTGGCTGATATATATTTTTATTCTTTTTATTTAAATCCATTTACTTCAAGCATCAAGGCCCATATTAATGTAAAAAATACCATATTTATATAAAAACCTAAACATACTATAAACATATAGATACAAAGAAGGTATTGCACAATAATAAAATTAAATTGTAACCATTAGACATCATTATATCAAACCTTTATTGGAATATTCCCTTTTTCAATCAGCACCCAGGATATTACAATAGTATTATACAATATCTTAGTTAACACTGCAGATACAAGATAAACAGTCAAAGTGCTTTTACTTCAACTTTCACACCATAGCACACCATGACTTGTATGGTGTGAACACTACATGTACCTACTGTGTGAATTCATGAACAATGTTGGTTGTCAGTGAAACTATGCATAATTACCATTTGTTCAACGCTTGTAATTCAAACACAGATGAAATACTGATATGATGCAATCCAATGAGACCGGACTTGGACGAATTTAAATATCAAACTAGATATTTATATGTAACTGTATTTTTTCAGATTTATATAGTATTCCGTTATAGATTTAAATGATGTTACGTGGATGTGCCAAATACAATGAAAGATAATAAAATTTTACAGGTTCGGGTAGGCTGACCTGCTGTCGTCTGTACTAGTTGAACCTTTCAGAGCATTCTCTCCCGGTTAACTACTTATTTCAATCGGAGATAGAGAATTTGATTTCTTGTTTTTAGTAAAAGAATTTGATAGGCGCAGAGAGAACAGGCACTGATATGGTTTTAAGAAACTCTAACTTTTTATTGTTGCATGCTTAAATGAATTTGGGTTATCCTTGGGCGCAAATAAAGTCCGATCATATAATATGAGATGCGAACGAAGGCTATCAAAGTAAGATAAATTTTATAAATAAAATCATCATTTACATACTACTTATGAATACTTTATGAACAACTAGCTATTTTATAATTGTTTAAACTGTCCCTCGATCTCTACAAACATTGTAAAACCAAAATAAGCCCAATCGGTCCAGCAGTTATCGAGTTTGAACAGGACTAATTGAACAACAATACATTTTTATGTATAAGAGAAGAAATCTAAATAAAGGCACAATTTAATAGCACATACATTTAAGTCTTAGCTATTATCACACGCTACACACATATAAATTTTACAGTATGCTTTTGACCATGACTAATATTGTATATTGATTGCAAAATCACTAGAATTAATAGTCATTAAAAAACAATGCTGTTATGAGTAAACATTTAACATCTTTATGAGATTTTTATCGTCCTGTATTCCGAAAAAGGCCTTAACCTGATAGAAATGTAAAGTTTATGACACTATCTTTGAGGAAAACCATCTTTATTAACGAATTTGTGCTCTTAGGCTAAAGTTATGAAATTAAGACACTACATACAAAGTAGGAAGTGTTGTGGACAACAGACAGCAGAACAGATAGTGTTTAGGAATATAATATGTTATATTTTGTACCTCAATCTGCCAAGATATTAGAAAGAACCTTGACATTCGACTTGTTACTAATACACTACAATTACCACTCGTAATATTGCCCAAACAGTTCTGCTTACACATAATACTATTCAAATTCTATTCAAATATACTCACGGCCAGGAAGATTCTCGAGTTGAATAATGATGCTTTATCCCGCAAAATAAACCACAAAAGTTACATGATACGCAGTTTATGATATAGATTGAAGACGATAGACACTGAAGTTGCTTCTACACAACACTTTTACAATATTAGTATGGTATTTCTATGACTATCATTGACATTTCCTATATTGTTTAACTCTTGTTTAACTCAATAGCTGCAAAATTGTAGCAAAAAACTAAAAATCGCAGAAAAAAGAATGCAATCCCTAAAGACAACCATGCATGAATGACAAATAGTGATGTAACAAATCATACCAGACGTGTAATAGAGATGTTACTTTTAGTCGAATCAGTTATTTCATTCGGTAACGAAAAAATAATATCTTATAATTTTATTAATACCATAGATTTAGTATAATACCATTAAATTATTTAGAAATAAAATGTCAAATACGTAAAATATGAAATTCTCGTAAAACTATTTAAATAGTTTTGGTTCGCTTTCAGAAATAATTCACTAGTCTAAATTCTCACAAAATGCAAAGAACTAAAAGTTATGCAACGCTTGGAGCCGCTGCTGCAGCTGGTGCTGACGATGAGCCATTTCGAAGATTTAGGAGTGTTACGGTATTTTCCGGCACGGGTGCACTTCCTGATTATACGTCTCCATTAGATTTTGATGCATTTATTCCCTGGGTGTGTAAACAATGGTGTACATCTACATCAGTAATTATTACTTCAAAGATGCAAGGCAAGTATAAGGTTTATGCGTGGTTTTACTTACGGAAGGCTAAAATACACGACATTATAATTGGTCAATAATGAATAGATAAAGGTGGGTCTAAAGGTTCCCCTTCCGAAACAAGCATCTGCGGCTAATGGGTGAGTAGCTAATATAAAAATGTAGGAGCATATTTTTTTGTTGAAAGTCATCCCGCTGTACGTGCAGTGGGGGGGAAGTTCGAACTCTCACGGACTAAAACCCACCGTGATCCTTCTGTACCAACTCTTTGTGTACCAAGACCGCGGTTACTCTTTCTAACAATCCCGCTGCCCCGTAAAATATACTTAGGGGCTTTGAAGCCGGACGTCTGTGGTCGGCTGCGCCAGGAATCTTCAATGTGGGATGAAATTTCCTCAGGTTCCGGGTGAAATTGCAGGGAACACCTAGTAACTATTAATAATTATTTTTTTATATAAAAGCACTTAAAAACATCATGTCAGCATTTACCGACACTTTTCATATTTGTTGTAGATCAATATGTTAAATATGGCGCTAAGAGATCCAGTAAATCGAAAGTAAGGCCATCCAAGGTTGTAAAACCTCCAGAAGAAAACACGCCCCACAGCTCAGATCCATCTGAAAATAAATTGGCGGTCCTTGGAGGTAGAACAGTGCCTTTAACTGCATTCTATGACGTCAAACACCGACTCGTAGAATTATCTATTTTTGGATGCGTAAATGTAGTCTCAAGAAAAATTTTCCATGCCATATCTTTGTCTATTCCATATCACTCTTTCTTGACTCGATTTACATTCCGTAGAAGTCGGTTAACTTATCGAGTATTATACGAGATTAATAAATTACTTCCCATTTCTACCATAAGTGAAATATGTTTCGACGATACATACGTGCGAGAAGGCAATTACTATATTCTATTGGAAAACAACTCGCAATTGAAGTATTTGTCTTTGAACAGATGCAGGATCAACGATGAAGTATGCATTAAAATATTCAGTAACCTTGATATAGGTACTCAGGCTTCACAGGGGTTACAATGTTTAGAACTGGGTACTAATGAGATCACAGATGTTGGGGCGAAGTATATCGCATCTGTGCTTAGGGTCAACCGATGCCTTGCACACCTCAACTTATCAGGAAACAAGATCACTGATAATGGTTTCATACCGATCTTGGAAAGTTTAATGGAATTTAAATTGGATCCCCAAGAAAATATGGCACTGAAGCGCAGAAAACTTATATTTTTGCAGAATAAGATGGAAGTGTATTCAAGATGTTTGTCTGAGTTGAAATATGGGAAAAGTGATGATTTAGACAGCAACGCGTCATCTCGCAGGAAGTTATTAATGAAACGTATGCGCAGAAAGTCGAGGAAAATAATAGCGCAACGGAGTGTGCAAGATATTGCTGAAATTATGGCTAGAGGGATAGTTGGGGTATTTCATGATCCTTTCTCAGATAACAATGTAGAGTCCAAAGATGGCATTCTATATTCGAAAGGAAATTTAGTTATGTGTTATTTAAATGTTGCGTATAACCAAATAGAATATCGGTCGCTTGGAAAACTCCTCCAGGTCTTGAGGTATCAGGATTCATTTATTAAGACTGATAATCCGGGTCTAATTAGAATAACTATAGACGGAAATCCTCTTCCAAGTGATTGTTGGGAACTCGTTGAAATTGATCTATATTTGAAAAAGGTACTTTATCTTAGAACAGCGAATAGGAAGACCAGGACTTCATCTATATTTAAGAGAGTAGTGTCCAAAGCAGGTACTCCTAGTGGTCTAACGGGTGCTTCTTAGATTTGATTTATTAATTTAGATTTTAGTGTGACCGCCTGTCATTCTGCGACGGGCAATATTCTTATTTACGTCGACTGCTAGCCAAACGTGTTTTAGATAAATAGGAGATACTTAATTTAAGCCTGAGAAGTTGCTTTTAAGTTTATTGTTAAGAAGTTATTGTTACGATTATATGTAAGAAGTTTTAAGTTTGTTAAGTAAAGTCTGGTTCTTTCAACAATGGCTATTTCACTATTTTGTCATAAAATGTCGAGGGAGAGAGAGCTTTTATTTTTTTGAAGTTAGTTGCTATTTAGGAATTTATTGGCGCTTTTGTTGTGTCCTTGTTACTTATGTCATAGAAAGTCGTTTTTTTATTATTTAAATGTTTAATTATACCACTTCGATAGGTATCTACTAATTATTGAATTAATTGTGCTTTGTGAACAACAATAAATTGATTCCTTCGGGGAACTTACTTTAATTATTTTTTTTCACCCGCTTCTCCATCTATCGTCGTCTATCACATCCGTCGAAATGCTTCACGCATCCGGCTAGAAAATAGCCTATTCCTATGTTATTCTGATATCCGTTCGGTAGTTTTTGCGTGAAAGAAGAACAAATATGCATACTTATGCCTATATTCGTACATACCTAAATCCCACCATATACATTCATGTAAAATGTAGCCAAGAAGACCACATAAAGTTTGCCCTGTGAAAAAGATATCAGAACTCATGTGGAGCCAAGCTTCAGAATCTATACGGCCTAACTCTACAGACTCTAACTTCATAAATTCTGCAATAAGCAAAATTCATATAAAAACAATAAACCTATATAAGAAAACGTTGCCTAAATAGAATAATTTTGATAACATCCTACTATAGTCGTATTTTTAATTAGACGAAGCAAATTGACAGTAGCTAATGTCACTTTGTAGACATGTGTAAGTAATGCGAGTGATGCATCACGCGTAATATCACCCGAGCGCGTACTATAACATTGCACATTACTCGACTAAAATAAGCATCACACCATCACACTAAACATCACGCGCGCGGTAGCAGCGCAGTAGCTCGCGACATGACTCGGGACTCGGACTCGCTCGCTCGACGCTCGAACCGACCGCGCGACCGAGCCCTCCCGAACGCATCGCATCGGCAATGTTCGGATTTCGTATTTCGTCAGGTGATGTATGTTATTTAGAACTCTATTTTCACCACAAAAAGGGTTTATATTTTCTTGACACTTGTACGTTCGTAGGTAAATAGGTAGGTACTCAACTAACTGTCCTTCGTAATTCGAAATGCAATGCAAATATTGCGATATTTTTATTTTAGTTTGTTCTTCGCTTCCTGGAAAGCTCCCGACCGGCGTTGGTTTGTACAAAACAGTAAGTTTATGTTTTGTACAAACCAACGCCGGTATACACTAAAACCTTCNTAGACATGTGTAAGTAATGCGAGTGATGCATCACGCGTAATATCACCCGAGCGCGTACTATAACATTGCACATTACTCGACTAAAATAAGCATCACACCATCACACTAAACATCACGCGCGCGGTAGCAGCGCAGTAGCTCGCGACATGACTCGGGACTCGGACTCGCTCGCTCGACGCTCGAACCGACCGCGCGACCGAGCCCTCCCGAACGCATCGCATCGGCAATGTTCGGATTTCGTATTTCGTCAGGTGATGTATGTTATTTAGAACTCTATTTTCACCATAAAAAGGGTTTATATTTTCTTGACACTTGTACGTTCGTAGGTAAATAGGTAGGTACTCAACTAACTGTCCTTCGTAATTCGAAATGCAATGCAAATATTGCGATATTTTTATTTTAGTTTGTTCTTCGCTTCCTGGAAAGCTCCCGACCGGCGTTGGTTTGTACAAAACATAAACTTACTATACACTAAAACCTTCCTCAAGAATTGTTCTATCTATTGTTGAAAACCGAATGAAAATCCGTTCAGTACTTTTCGAGTAAATCGCGAACAGACAGATAGACAGACAGACGCGGCGGAGGACTTTGTTTTATAATAAGTATAGATAATGAGTAAATCACTAGAACATTGCATTACATTAGAACGCGCGATGGTGTGCTATCGCATGGCGCTAGATCATAACATCACGCGTGATGTTTGAAGTGATGGTGTAATGTAATATTACTCGGAGCGAAATGTAATGACATATCACATCACTTCGTAGTGCACTGTTTTGCACATGTCTA
>NWSH02000605.1:8669841-8703838 GCA_002382865.2 Heliothis virescens | reverse complement strand
TTTTTGTTTAATACAAACGATATGGATCCTCAACCAAGCCAAAGACAAATAACCATGTCAAGACAAAGCATGTCTCCAAGAAAGAGAGACCACGGATTGCTTTAAGCGTTTAGAAAAACTTACGGTCAAAAAGTCTACAAACACGTATTTGAGGAGAAAGCTTATTCACTATTATAAAAAGGGCTGCAACAGATAACAGCTGAAAAATGGAGTAGCTGCGAGTGTCATGTAATTAAGAAGAAGACAAAACGTATGGTTTCGACAGCTTTGCTAATGCTTCAGACAGATTTATAATTAATGTAACTAAATGCGATAGTGATAATGTACTATCAGATGATGATAAAAACATATTATGTAATAAGTGATGTTTATTCTTTTCATTTCCTACCTATAATTGTTATTGTTATATTTTATAAATCTATGCTTTCAACTAAGATGAAAATAGGAGAGTCTTACTAGTTTCCTCGCAATGTTTTCCTTGATAGTTTAGGTATGTACATACATATTATAGGAACACAGTCGTCGAAAACTCGTTGTTATTATACAAAGCATGACTAAAATTCGAACCCGCGTACCCGATATCGGCAGTTTGACACACTAACTATTCACTAGATAATCGATGGCAATTTCATGAACCCGTAGTTTTTCATTCATGCACTTTGTCACAACACTATTTTTATTTCATCAAAAACTGACAACATCGGAAACGTCAAATTACTTCGCTAATTAAAAATACGACTATAGACGATTGTTGGCCACGGCGGCTGTTCTCATATAAGCTGATCAGCCAGCAGCGCACATATTGTACTGCACACAGCTGGACATATTATAGGTACTGCACAATGCACAAACAAAAAAAAGAAAGCCCCAACACAAAGACGAAAGCGAGCATTGGGCAGTCTGTCACGGTCAGGGTGCCGCTGACCTAATAGAGTAAGATCCCAGGGCACCAGACGTCATGTTATTTTCTGACGAAGGAAATGTGGACGATTGAGTAGTGTTAGTATGTACTAAGAACGCATGCCTATCGGCTAGCTTGCTCAGACGGCCAATTTTCAGGTATCGGATAATCAAGGTACATCAAAAGATTATTACCTCACGTAAATTCTCAAAGCTGATTTTTACGTATATTTTAGGCAATATTCTTAAAAATAAGTCGCCAATACTCCAGACAGTTTCCGTCGGCCGTTTTGCTTTGCAGACGCTTTAAAGCTCCCAAAAATAATTATTAAAGTCACGTAAATTCTGATGCTCCATTTTTATATATGTCTACCAGGCAACTATTTTAAAATCTTTTACAAGTAGATAGACCGATCCAAGGGGCCAATCACCCCATAAGCTCAATTTTAATGCCTCTGTGGGTAGGAGCGCGAGGGCACTATCCACGCGCATGATCATGAGACTGAGTGAGACATGTATTAGAATATATTGACTTCTCTCTCTCTTACTCCGTTACAATTTACTCATATCAATTTATTGTTAATATAAAAAAATTGCGTGAATTTACGTGACTTAAAGTAATTATTTTGGGAGCTTTAAAGCGTCTGCAAAGCAAAACGGCTGACGGAAACTGTCTGGGAGTATTGGCGACTTATTTTTAAGGATATTGCCTAAAATATACGTAAAAATCAGCTTGGAGAATTTACGTGAGGTAAGTAATCTTTTTATGTACCTTGATTACCCGATACCTGAAAATTGGCCGTCTGAGCAAGCTAGCCGATAGGCATGCGTTCTTAGTACATACTAACACTACTCAATCGTCCACATTTTCTTCGTCAGAAAATACGTGACGTCTGGTGGCCCTGGGATCTTGGGCCATAACGTAATGCACTACTGAAAATATGGGTTGGGCCCTGTTTACACATATTACACCTCTTTTTGATGCAAAACGGCAGTTGTATGTCTTTCATCATGACACAACTTTTCACTTTTCAATAAAAAAAACGTCGTTTTGACAAATTATTGATTACCATTACATTATTTGCTATTTTACGTTTTATTTTTATATAAGTATTTTTAATCAAGCAAAACGTTGTTATGATGAGATCTGTATCATTGAGGTCATTAAAGTCGGAAACCCGATCAGAAATTACGTCTAAACTTTCCAGTGACGATGGATTGGAAAACGCGGATTTTGACGAGTTTATTCAGCAGACCTGCAAGAGATTTCAATGTCCCACTGCTATAATAGTCGGCAGGGAAATGCTACGAGGTGAGAATTATATGAAAAGCTGATTTAAGTATTCTTCTACCATTAATCACCGCTACTTTTTTCGCGAACTTCGGTTCAAAATCTGGCAAATACTTTTTCAGATAGAAATGAGTTTTTCGGTCAGAAATGACTATTAATCAAGAGCTTCTTCTCTTTTATAGAACCACCACCTAAAAGTTCGAAGCTAAAACAAGAATCTAGGAGCAAACGTAAAATGCCTGCTGCAATAGAGAAAGAGCCTTCGTTTCAAACTGTGTCAAACCTTAATCCTTTCGAGGAAAAAACTCTCCTTGTGATGGCGATATACGACAGCTTCAACCACTTGGTGGAAGTCGTACTGTCCAAGTATAACGATGACGTGATACCTCGCGTGCTGATGCAACTCATAGCACTCAAAGTTCCCTACACACGACATCTGGTGAGGTTCACTATACGACAATGTCGCATCGACATATACACCATCTACGAATTAAATAAGATACTGTCGTTATCCAATATCACTGATATATGTTTAGATAATTCTTTCGTAAAGGAAGGGATTTATGATATGCTGCTCAGTGAGAGATCGTCTTTGCGAAGTCTATCGCTTTCCAGGTGCTACATAAATGATCTGGTCTGCGAACGAATTGCTGCACGCTTACGTAAGCCAGAACCTGCGGAATCTAGTTTGCTGACTCTGAACCTGTCGTCCAATCAAATCACTGACCAGGGTATAAAATATTTAGCAGAAGCTCTCAGGACTAATAGACATTTGCGGTATTTGAATGTTTCCGACAATCATATAGGTGATGTTGGTGCACAATACTTATTTGATGTACTGCAAGAATTTCCCTTGACTTGGGAAGAAACTTTTGACAAACGTAAATGCTATTTAAAATATTTGAGGAAAAAGAGTGAGCTTTACCAACAGTACTTAAGCAAATTCGAGGATGAAAATGCTAAAAGACTTGCGGCTAAGAGAAGTGTGACAGGGAAACCTAAATCAAGCCCGAAGAAAGATAAAGTTAGTATACGTAGAGACAGCCGTCAAAGTACTTCTTCCATTATGAGTACTAAGGCGCTATCTATGGTTCTAGAAATACTGGGGCCTTTTGATCATCATTTCAATTCTGATAACGCATTGGTTAGAGACGGTAATTTGCATTGCATTGGTAATTTTACGCTTTGCTATTTGAATTTGCGGTACAACAATTTGACGTTTAAAAGTGTTACCTCTTTGTTGACGGTTGTTAAACACCAGAAGATGTATCGGACCGAGAACCAGTGTGGCCTTGTGACCGTTTTGATTGAAGGTAACTACGTGCCTGAGGAATGTTTAGAGTACAAGTTCATAAACAAGGAAATGATGCGGTCGGTGACTAGAAAGAAAGTCCCCGGAGATAAAACTGTTCCTAGTAGCAGATAGACAGCTATTTAAGCTTATTTAGGATGGCTTTTCGACATGTTTCGTACTTGCTTGTTATTGTCTCGATTTTAGATACTCGTTCTAGATGTCGCTACCTCGGCTCCTCCTTCATATTTCAAAGCTATTTGCAGCTAAAAGATAGGGTTGCAAAGAGAAAAACTATATTAATGCGAATTCAATTATTTATTTGATTATACGTAACTTCTACGTGTATTTACAAATTAATGTGTTTTATAGATAGGTTAAAGATATAGCTTAAAATTTATTTGAACTCTTTAGGAATTGCGGCAAAGCCTTCACTAGTTTGGTAACTGTCGCTTTTCATATCACTTTATCAAATCATGGAAATACGTAAAAACATCGGATTATGTATTATAATATTTACGTATCTATGATAACTAAAACTAATAAATAAATTAACTATAACATAGTATATAACATAAAAAGTCAGCACCAACTTTCGTTTGTCAAAATTGTGCTTAATACTGGCCCCCAAGTTTAGGATAGCTCCTGAACAGGGTATTTCCTTATGACCTATCGTTTTCCCCTTTTATCAGAAGTAAAAGGCACTCTACATGCAGATATGCTTACAAACTTATCGTTAAATAGTCGCTACAGTCGTGTAATAGCTGGCTTTGTTAATTTCTAGGCGGGAGATATTCTCTGTTAGGTTTCTGAGCCGGTCTACCCCTATTGCCGTTGGGGTTGAAGCCAGGCCCGCTGGGTCTCCCTGAAGGGTAGCCTTGACTACCTGGACCTGATCCTGGATAAGGTGTACTGGAACTCGGGTAGTTAGATCCAGGGCCTCCTGGACTACCAGAAGGTCCTTGTGGACCGGATCCTGGGTATCCTGGATAGCTTCCAGATGGACCCTGCGAACCTGGATAACCACCGGATGGTCCTTGTGAACCCGGATATCCTCCTGATGGTCCCTGTGACCCGGGATAACCTCCTGACGGACCTTGTGGACCTGAATATCCACTTGTTGACTGTATGCCTGGGTACGGTGTTGATGGTCCGGAACCAGGGTAGTTGGATGGCCGCGACGTACCAGAGCCTGGGTAAGATGAAGGTCCTTGCGGTCCCCTACCACCTGGGTATGATGAACCTGAATTATAGTCATTATAGTCAGAACCTCTAATGGAATAATCGTAGATCTTAGCATTTAGTTCGTATAGGCCAGGAGCTGAGTCACAGCTGAACTGGTTCCACCACACGCAAACAAAGTCTTCCTGAGAGAAGATGGTTCCATTAGGACAGAGAAAGTCATACGTTATGTTATTGGAACAAACGTGAAATACTTGGCAACGAGTCTCAACATCGGCGTAGTACCCAGGTAAAGATTGAGCCTTGCAGCTGAACGATGTTTGGGGGATGTAAGATAATATGGGATAATCTATATCCGGTTCACCAGGGATAGCCGAATAATCTCCACCTTCGTAACTACCAGTGTCGCTGTCAGAATAACTTGTAGTCCCATAATTATTTCCAGATCCAGGATAATTCTGTCCTTGTCCAGGGTATCGTGATCCTTGACCGGGGTAACCCGAGCCTGAAGGACCTCTCGAGCCTTGGGGGTAAGATGAGTCAGATTGTCCAGGGTAGCCTCCAGATGGACCACTTGGTCCTTGTCCTGGGTACGAAGAGCCGGGGTAACCTGGTCTTTGGCTACCAGACCCGGGATAGTTTTGTGGTCCTGTTGAGTATCCTGTGGTAGGGCCTCCGCCGTTGTAGTCGTCGCTTTGTGGCCGAATAGTAGTTCCTCCGGAGCCTGGAGAAGTACCGGGTCGGCTGGATGTTCCTGGCCCAAATGGTCTGCTGGGCTTGTTGTAGTCATAGCCATTTTGGGCGGCGGTGAGGGCTAGTAGCACTGAAAAAGAAGAAGTCATTATGATAATGAGTTCTTGGTAGATATCTCATTGTGCGCAATGTTATTTAAGGTTTCACTTGCTATTTTTTAGTTGATATCTATTGTTTTAATTTAAATCACGCTTTAGACTAAACTAATTTATTTTTTGATTAATCACGAAAGGCTCGATTATTTTAGTGTGAACCTACTTTAGATGTTTATATTCGTTTTTTTCTTATTGATAATTTACTCTGATATTACTTTTGCCTTATTTTTAGTATTTCTTTTTTAATTTAATAAATCTAATTTCATTTAATTACTTGTTTTTTTTTCTTAAGTGACAAATGGCATCAAAACATTTGCATTAATAGTTCTGAAACAATGTACCTGAGACTGAACGCATCCAATTGTCTAATGTACACTCATTGGCACGTAACATCTGATCCAATTGAGAGTACACCCTAAGGCACAATGGGCTGAGATGAGATCGCGTGGGATTCCCATGATATCGACGAGGTTTCGCAATATGGCCGCCATTTGGCGGGAAATAAACGTTACGATTTTGGATTAGAATGTTTTTAATTGTTTATTTTTTCTATCTTGGTTTTTATGTAGCAAGGCCTTACGACCCTGATATATTGAAGACGGTTTTGTTGCATGGTCAGGCATGGGTAAAACCAAACCAATTGCCAAGACTTGTGGGAAGGTTATGCCATGATTATGAATTTAATTTAGAAAATTAGGTTACAAAGTCAATTTAATATTGTCATCAATCAAATATTATGTACTTACGAATTTTCAATAAACAGTTGTGTTAAGAAAAACGGATATTTATACTATCGGCCTAGGAGTTTTAAGTACCTAAATTACCTATCTCATATCCGATCTATGTAGTAGCAAATTGGCTTTACAACTTAGTGAATTACCACCACAATTTCAAACTTGTTATAAATGTACTTAGTAAACTGCTTCTAAGAAGAAAAGAGCAATTTTGTTCAGAGATTCCAACTTTAATTTGTTAATTTCATACAAATAGGTTCTTAGAATTCGTTGTTGAGTTACATTGTATTAACTAAGTTGGTATTAAGTCATTTAATTTGGAAAGGTTCTTTGAAATAGAATTGTAGGTTACACTGGCCTAGTAAAATGAGTTTATCAAGTTAATAATAACATGATCCTACAGATTTAAGTGTCCCTTTTTTGGGATCTCATCAAATGTAAAGTAAAACACACTTAATTGTTCCTTTGTCATCTATATATGTTGCTATAGTCACCCGTGCCTTTATGGCACAGCTCAGCTACTAACTTTTAAGCGGGAATGGAAATATAGAACATACATGCAACGAGTTCTTCCGTGTTTCGGAGGGCACAATAAACTGGTGAGTCCCGGCTGTCATTTGGCCATCTTTAGCAATCGTTACGGGTAGTCAGCCAGAAAGTCTGACAACCAGTCTTACCAAGGGGTGCCGAGGTTGCCTAGGTAACTGGGTTGTGGAGGTCAGACAGGCAGTCGCTCCATGTAAAACTCTTGTTCTCAGCTGCATCCGATTAGACTGGAAGCCGACCCCAAGCTTATTTTCGTCAAAATACATTATTACAGTGGTGTGACATTAACAATGTATGTAGTATGTACATAATACAAAGAGTATGGTTTTTCATATTTCTGAAATAGTTCTCATTGTAAGCAAACAATTGACATAAAATACCTACTCATGTTTCGCAAAGCCCAGTAATGGCTGTTACATTTGTTTAATGGTCAAGATGCGTTCGTTTTTAGATCGCTAGGTCATTAGGTTGATCATTATCTAGATTTTGACTGAAATCTAAGTCTTCGTCATTTTATAGTAATCTTTTATTTTGTAAGCTTGAAACTTACAGTGTTACGCGGGTTATGAGAGTGAGGGAATAGGGAGTGCACCTGTATCTGCGCAAATGCTTGTGCACTATAATATGTCCTGCGCAGCTGGCTGATCTCCTTATATGAGAACAGCCGCCGTGGCCGATAATCGGCTAGGAGGCCATCATCATCATCATCATCATCATCATCGTCATCATCATCATCATCATCATCATATTGATGGAAATCATAAATTCAGTGTTCTATGTTTTTTTTTTATAAAATATATTGGTTACTTATGTCGACGGTAACGAGTGAACATCCCTATAATTTTTCAGTTTACTTTCTCTTACTGTTGAGGTTGAGAGCTAGTGTGGCCCGTTTTTGTGACCTACCTATGCATCGCATCTTATATCCTATATGATTTCCATTTTAGGCGTTAAAACATAATTTACTCCGAAATGGGAAGAGCGTTAACCACAAAGTATTCTGCATAATCAGAAATACTGGCTCCAGTTCTAAGCTCCAATTTCAAACAGGGAAGTGTTCCATATTCAAAATAGTTCGTTGCCGCAGTCTCACCACTAGATGGAGCATCTATCGTGCTTTCCGTCACGATCGCTATACAACAATGGAACAAGGAAGATTCAAATTATACCAACTTAAGAGTACAGGCCAACAATGAAAACGTGGAATTAAAATGAGACCTAACAGCAAGGACGTAAAGCTCAAACTGAAAAAGTTGAATAGTTTCAGAGCTGCATTTCGTATGTTGGTCTGATAACGTGCGAAGATGCTATTTAATTTAGTGTTACAGTTTGTGTCGCCGTTTCTTCATTAGTTGTATAAGATATTTGCAAATAGGAAAGGCTATTGTAGATGTTACTTAAGATAAAATGCACGCGTAATTGTTTTTTGGCGGGATGTTAGAACAATTGAATGCCTCATTTGTCCCATACTTTAGTAAATCGTTTACATAGTAAATGGAAAATTAATGAAAATAACGGAAATACATTGATTTGATATTTATTAAAGTAGTTTAGTGGCTGATGAAATGTGTTTTTTAGTTTCTCTCTTTTATTTCTCTTTAAGACAGCATGCGTGTAAAAGGAGTAACAGAAATATGAATTTTGAGTATTTGACGATTTGTACACTGCTCATAGTCTATGGACGGTGTCAAAATTTCGAATCACGGAAAACAGGACCAAATAATTTGATGATTGCGGATAATAGATAAAATAAAAGGACGCTTTTTCACCTTGATACAAAAATCTACCAAAGAGAACAAAATTGAGTGCAAAGCACCCGCATTACGATTGCACAAGATGCATTAAAACAGTTAATGTCCATCCGTAATGATATGGTAAATAATCTCACGGCGGGTCAAGCTTGTCAGGCAAATACTTGGAACAAGTGATACTTCATCATGCTCAGGTGTTTGTAGCTGCAGAATATGGGAAACATAATTTGGATGTTATAGCAGTTTTTTTATCTATGCTAATATTATAGAGCTGAAGAGTTTGTTTGTTTGAACGCGTTAATCTCAGAAACTGCTGGTCCGATTTGAAACAGATTCACAGATAAATGGATACGTAGATAGCCCATTTATCGAGGAAGGCTATATATAGGCTACGCTTTTTATCCGAGTGCGCCGAGTAGTTCCCAGGGGACGCGGGTGAAACCGCTGGCAGAAGCTAGTTTAGTAATACATATACTGGCAGAGATAGAAGCAACGAAAGAAAAAGATAATTATTTCATTCATATTTTCATTTCAAAGGAAGTGAATGTTTGTATGACGGCTGACGGAGAGGAATGGAAGCAGATAACATATTGCATCGACACCAAATAAATTGGAAACAGGACATAAAGAAGATGAACGAGTTTTAAAAGCGAAAGAAAGAAATAAGTATCCAAATGGGATCAAATTTGTACCACATGAAACGATTGCGGTGTGAGATTCTTTAGTTAGTAGAAGAAGTAAATAAGACTGAGCAGTTTCTGTAAGGGAAGTATTCAGCCCAGAATCTATAGCTCAGTCTAATCTTCAAACTTTCTTCTGTACGAATCGTATGGACAAAAATGCATTTCCAATCAGGAAATACGAAATATTTCATTGAATTACCTACTTAATATTTTAATAGACGATTCTCAGCTTTAATTAGACAATTGTAGTGTATTACTTAGGTCTTAATTACAGGGATTTGTAGCCATAAATTCTTAAAGCTAATTCATATTATGCAAGAAGATCTGGGAGAAATTACGTGGCTGATCCATGTTGTCATTTTCGTGATTATCCTGAGGTGAAAGGTTGTGTGTGTACGTGTTCCTATATTGGAGAATCTTTGGTGATTATGAAATCTTTATTCTTTGTTATATATTCATAAAATATCCCTATATTTTGAGTTTCAATTGGGAATTCGATCGATTGTTACTATGAAGAATGTGAGGTTGTTATTACAAGTTAGTGTAAAAGTTGGAAAGGAAACTAAAATATTTTGGAACTGAAGTTCTTACAAAAGTTGTCGTTAGATGATTACTTGCACCTACCTACTTATTGCGGAAATCAATATTCTGTCTATCTCTAGATTTGCTTACTTTTGATAGAATTTTGACATTAGCCCCATACAAGTTATGTCAAATTCCTATCTCTGGTAAGCAAATCCAGAGTTAGATAGGTTATTGGGAACGGCCGTTAGTTAAGATGGACATACTTACTGCAAAAAATTGACAAACGCAGCATGATGTTGGTGCTGCACCTTCTGGGCTTAAACTAAATCTGAAACAAATTTTATTATTCATTAATTAACGTTCTGAAATATGGTCCTTCGATCCTAGCCAGAGGCTGGAAGGACCAATAAGCTATCTGGGGCATATCATAAATTGTAACGAGGATATGGCAGAAGTCACGATATTTGCAAATACTTAGTATTCTTAGTTGTAGAACTAGGAGTTAATATTATTTATGAAATTAATGCCAATAAGCAAGTATTACTTAATCCGACATTCAGAATGAATCATGTATCAGAATAAACAATGATTAGTACTCTTGGATCCATCGCTACCAGCGTCTGTAATAATCCAATCAAATCTAATAAAAACGCACGAATGTTTAAAATTACTATAATGTGTAAGTAAGAACGGGATGTTAGTTGTCTTGTTACTATAGCTCTGTGTAATAAGTATATCATTATTTTGACCTACATCTGTGATGACTGATGAGCTTGCAATGCTAGTTAGTATTTTTTTTTATTTTAAAGGTCACTGAATTCTCATAGGGAAATTAAACCGAAGGAAATATAATGTTTGAAAAAAGAACACATAAAATTTTGGTCATCAAGTAGGTTATAGATTCTAGTTTGCAAAGATACAGAGCCAGTTTCAAAGATTGCAGATTGCATTCTACTGAATCCTTGCAATGACGGATGTACAGACAACAGCACGTCAACGTATTCGAATCTGTCAAATTTTACCAATCAAACGTTAACCTACCTCAATTGTGATAAGGTTGAAAATCGGGTGCAGAAATTTGACAGATTGTGGTAACTTGATGTGCTGTCGTCTGTACATAGGATTTAGTAGTGTTCTGTGCGGTGTAGTAGTCAAATTCAATATTCATTCAAATTAGGCTGTAAAATCAGCACTTTTCGAGCGTAAAAAGAAATATTTGACTGCTACTCTTCACCACTTCCTACTTATGTGTTTTTGCTGAGGAGAAAAAGAAGTGGCGCGCAAACTCCCCTAGCAGTCTAGTGCAGTTGATAAAAGGTAAATTTACAGAATATCTTTTTGTTTTCAGACAATTTTTGAGAGTTTTATGGATTCCTATATAATTTAACTATGTTTTGTGTTAGTGTAGAAGTTATGAGCTTATCTTAATTCTATAAAAAAATACTCGAAGTACCACAATTGAAAGTAAACCATCCCTTTTAATTTCATCGGGTTTTCTTTAGACAACTGTAGCATATGTTAGAAAATACAAACGTATCATCACGACACAACATAGCACTCAAGTCATGACAAACAACATCCGTAGTTGTTAGGCTATTACTCACGCCCTTTGCTAAATTACCTGTAGACACTAAACCATTTCAAAGAGCAGTCTCAAGAAGGCACTCTTCGCCACAGGCTGTATTTATTATAATATTGTTTTCATCATATTTGTAAAGGATTTGGTCTATTGGGTTGTGTCCTTTGTCCAAATAATTTTAAAGCTTGACAGCTCTCAAAAAAAAAAGGCTCAAGAAGAAACACGGTGGGTTTTAGTAAGTACAAGTTTGACACTCCCTCACGCTGTCACCCACAGCGGGAGGGGTCATCAGATGATATCCCATCGAAAAAAAAACTCTAAGTATAATCTCAATACTTTAGCTTTATCGGGTTAACAGGAAAACTGTCGAAGAGGTTAGATAGGCAGTCGCTCTATATAATGCACTGGTATTCTGCTACATGCGTTTAGACGGGAAGGCTCAACAAAGGAACAAAAGAAAAGGCTAGAATGCATGGAATGCATGGAATTTCAAGATTTTCTAGTACTAGTGTTTTCAATTCCTGAGACACTATCCTAAGTTATCTCTTTCTCACGGGTTACAAATATTTCTCTAAGGACCATCTTATTAGTGAGTACAGTGCCAGTACTTAGCAACTCAGTAGTACTGTGTGGCCTCAGGTCATGTTTCTAATGGTTTGTTCTGAAACTGTCGGGGTGACGGAACGTGACTGACGCATCACTGCGGGGCGTCCACGCAATGCTGTTCCCACTACCACTAAACTGTTGATGTTAAGTCCTTTCTATGGAATTTATGGGCTTTTTCACACACTATTGCAATAGAAAGACCAATATATTTGAAGGTATTTTTGCAAGATTGCCCCCGTAAAAAAGATGAGATTTTCGCTTCCTAATCTGGCAATTACTTATATGTGGAATTGTTCTTCGCGTTTCACTATCCTCTATTTAACTTAGGTAGGTACTTGTGCAGCACGCGAAGTTCTCAAATCATCACCTAATAATAATCAACGATGATGTAAAGCCCTATAAATTTGGAAAGAATACAATAGCCAGCATTTTATCCCATACTTAAGTTGTAAATCAAAATTAAAGTAAGTACCACATATTCAATTTTGGTTACATAAACTATAATTTTCGAAAAGTTAATTGGCGTTCTGCATGGGATGTTTTGTTTTGTAAATAATTTATTTAATTCGTGTGAATTACTTTCAATGATATGAGAAATTTTCCCAATATCTTGGCTACTAGGTGATGATGGAATAACTGGACCAACCTATGAAATTAAATATTTTTAGTACAACTTGTTGATACTTAGATACGAAGTGTAGCTTTTTCGAAAGGATAAGGAAAGTTTGTAGCCAGTAAATAAATTAGTTCCATAATATGATTTGTTTAGAAGGAGTAAAACACACACTGACTATTATCTTTTCGTGCCGTAATTAAAATAATTTTCAAATGATTTTTGATTTTAAATACGATCCAAAATCTATAATTAACTTTGCATGTCTGACTGTATTAATCGCTAGCAAAAACAATTAGCCCCAAACTGCCAATTTCTGTACCTATCTAATTTCATCTGGCTAAGTGTTTAATGATGTATGGAGAATCCGCTTAGCATTGTAGACGGAGAAATTATATTTTGATTAAATAATCGCACGCTATGAAAATGGATAGTTCATGAGGTTAATTTATTAATTTGAGAGTTACCTAATTATGATGTCATGTTCTTAATTTGTTTTAAATGTAAAAAATAAAAACTGGGCGAATCGAAAATTGCGAGGGGGAAATTGCCAGATGTTGGAAGTCATGAAGTTATGAATGGTGACTGTTTTCAAATTGTGATTTTCAATCGAAATTAGGTCAAGGTGTGCTAGGACTGTTTTGATAATCTCTACAATTATGTATTACCCTATGCATGACATAAGTCACTGAAAGATTTGTATGCTGTACCTTATTAAACTGATATTGATACGCACAGCCAAAGTTACAGCATCCCTGCTCATCATCTGTCCTCAACTTGTCATAATCCAATTACTTTATACGCGAAATTGTTCTAACAAATCCGGAAGCTTAATATTTTGAAACCAAATTGACACATTCTTCCATTGTAATGATGCATCAATTGCAAGGAAATGGTCGACTGAACTGACTCAGTTTAAATTGGTGGTAGCGGAAATAAAGTGTGCGAAACTAACGGTGATTACGATACGTTAATTCATAAGATTTCTGTGAAGATCGAGCTGTGGTATGAAAAGGGTTCTGCCTACGATTTTTACGTATAGTTGAAATAGGGACATTACTTGTTTATTTGTATTGAACAGCTATTCCAGATAGACTGCAGGATTCAGTCAGCAAAAACTAAAATTATTTGGATATAAAATTACTAGTTTTTTTGTGTGCTTATGTAGCATCTTTAGAGGCTTATAGCGCTCGTGTATAGAAACATATTTACTAAAAATACAGCGAGCAATAGCAAAACAATTAAGCTTACAAAACAATTAAGAATGGATGTGATTTCTTGAGATGCATTTTCATAAATTAGACACATTTAAAACTACCTTCATAAGGTAACAAATTGACTTCCAAATTCTATGAACAAACAACCATCCAAACCTACTAGTGTTACAAAATAAAACAATACTGATCCCTAAACCTGCCACCACTTCAACTCCAGCGCAGCGCAATGCGTCGATTGTTCATACATATTATTAATAGCAAAAACCTGTCATTGTCACCGCAGACACACTTGGGTAAAAACGATCAATGTGAAAAGAATGTTGGTCACATTGTCTTGGTATGAGATAGACTTTTTGTGAACGATATAATTATTGTGATTGTATTACTGGGAGGCGTTTTGTTAGGAATTTATCGCTTATTCCGAATGAGATTTGTAGGTGGCGATTTCTGTGCGTTACGTAGTGGACATGGGAACTTGGTATGTGTTATGTGTAATGTGTTGTGTACATTTGGTTGTTTTTTTCTTGAGAGAGTTCCTAGTAGAAGTACCTAGATAATATTTTTAAAATTCAAATCTACGAGTAGGTTTGCCCTACTGCAATTCTGTTTTTTGCAATCTAATCGTATGGCTACGCGATGTTGGCTCAGCTGAAACTTTAGTTACCTAGAGAGGTGTAAATAAAATACTCTATTTTTGTAAATATAAACTGTGATGGTTAATTCTTGAAAGGTCCTTCTACGATCTTACTACAGCGTTTTTACTTTGCCAGTTAATTTAATTATAGGTTGGCACTGCCAGACACTTAGGCGGAATTTCCGTTTTTGAATATGACATGCTTATTATTATGATGGATTACCGTTGTCAGCATCCTTTTAGAATAAATAAGAAAACTTTATCAAAAATAAACTCATTAACAACCATCAGGACACTTTGAAATTTAATTTACCTCTATAAATAAAGGTTAAAGTTGTATCTATTAATTTTGGATAAAGGGCCAATGTATTAGGTACCCATACTTCTTATGTTAATTCTAAATAATAATTTCGCAAAATTATTTAAGTACTAGAGTGTAATTTTTCGAATATTCTAGTAGGTATGTGCCATACGAAAACTGAAAGTTGGGCGGGCGGAAAAATTAGGCGGCGAGTTTTTAAGTTGTTTTTTTTTTGTAAATTAATTTATTTGAACTTTTCAGCGTAAAAAGGTGCAAAAGCGCGGCATTAAAAAAATAATCTAAGTACTTAATAAACACTCAATTAAATTTAAAAACTTCACCACTCAATTTGTACCAAAAATACATCTACAAAAAAATCACAGAAAGTCACAAAAATGTATCCTAAAATCAGCACACTCCATATATAAGTATTTTCAAAAACTATTAAAAAAAAACAAACTCACCGACTGCGTACGGAGCGCTAGCGCGTGCGCGCGGACTGTGACTAGGTGCGCTCGCGCAGGCTTTTATCACCGTTGCTATAGCAACCACCACCGCTTACCAAGGGATGCGTACGATTTGCAAACGTAAAGTTTTGCAAACTAGGTCAGTTAGCTTCTGCGATGGGTACCAGGTCTGTGGTTTACCGGCTTTCAATTTACTGGTCAAGATTTTCATTGTTTGTGGGTTCAGTTCGTTTTGGGTGTTTGTTTATTATAATAATTTTCTACCAGCCTAGTTTCTGAACTACAAAGTTACGCAGCAGATATAGAGAGGTACCCTTACATGTAGTCCGAGATATGACTCGAAAGATCTATTTTCCTAACATACATTAGGAGGAAAAAGTCGTTGCGATCTCTCACATTTTTGTATTCAGTACCTACAGAGCCTGAAAGTTTTTCAACCGTACCGATCATCTCTAAAGTTCATCGTGATAGCTCTGTCAAAACTTTAACCCAAATTGTATAACAGACACATCTTTTTTTCTTCTCTTTGTATATAGCGAAGTTATCGCAATCTGAATCCTAGATAAGATGCTCAGATTAGCAATTAGAAATGATACCCCGTACTTTCTACAGATTGGCAGCTATTCTAACGACGATTCCGACTGCAATCGAATCGAATGTATCGATTAAGTTCTCGATTCCATGCGATATGATGAGATCTACCACAAGAATTAAGAGTACTGAGTGCCTAGGCTGTAATTGAGCCTAGGACCTAGATATTTTTGCATTTTTTTGTAATTGAAACGCGAACGTTTTGACTTTTTGTTGAACGCAAAAAACATTTTTTGGTATTTAAGTCTTCTAAGTTTTATTTTGGAAACTGATTTTGTACAGATTATCAGGGGATCCTTTTAGTTTTCATTATCAGTTTACTGCCGCTCTTGACTTAAGACACATATTCCCTTCTTTCACGTACCCAAGGACCAGAAGAATAAGAACTACTCGTAAGTAAATCACTGGGAAAAAAAAATGTGTTATTGAAATTCCTATAAATAGCATACCTTCATAGTTAAATGCTAAACACAAGTAATTGCGTCATTAAATGTGTACCAAGCGCATTACTCTCGCATACATCTCGACAAAGGGGTTCATTCAGTGCATTCTCAATGGAAACCCTGCAATCGTATGCAATGCACGCTACATCTGCACTGATGATGTTTGTTGGCTAATGTGTGAACATTTCAGGTGCTATGCTGAAGGACTAGTACCTTTCTATTTCTATGTTGGTGTTTTGAGCAAACCGTAGGGTAACAAAAAAACAGTACCTAGATTTTTTTTCTTGTAATGCCCGGGTAACTGGGTGAAGGGGGCCAAATAGGCAGTCGCTCTTTGTAAAACACAGGTACTCATCTGCATCTGGTGAGACCCCAATATAGCTTGGGAAAATGCTAGGCCAATGTTGATATGATAAGTGTAAGAAGTAACCATTTTATATAAAGAAAACTACAATGCAATTTACTATTGTAATACCAACAACCGTCTAACTAAAGGACTAAATGTAATCCTAGTAGGTATATCTATTATACTCAGCTTTTAGCTCAAATCGTTTCACGTCCGTCACAATTGGGCAACTGGTTCATGCTCGTCTTATTTATTACTCAAACGAATGCAAATCGGGATGAGTATTGCGCAAACACGCTCAACTTTGGCCTCAGTCGCTCTAATTTGAAGAGCATGCTTTATAAAATTAATTAAATACTTAGTAATTTAGCTTTTGAACTCGAATGTATTTTGTTAGTCATATTTATTGCAGGTATTGCGGGAGTCCAAAGACGTTCCCTAGACATTTAACTTTAATAATTTTGATAGCTAAATTGATAGTCACAGCTAAAACAAAAATGGACTTCAGAAAAGGAAGATATAGAGTAGATAGGTTAATTGCTTTTTTATTTTATTTTTTCTAAGAAAGTATACGACAATCCCGCTGTCTATTGTTTATTGTTTTGAAAATGTTTCATTAAATAAATTAACGACCATTTTATTAAAAAGTGATATCTTTCGAAGCTGCAGGTCAGACGGTTATCAACGTTGTCCTAACTTTGATAACCCCTACGCGGGGTTACTTGAGAAGGCTTCTCAAGTAACCCCGCGTCCACTGCACTTATTTGCCATGTACGGAATCCTCAATACGAAAGTTCTCTCATTTCAAATTTCGAACACGTATCTTTGGTCGTTACTGGCCACTTAAAAAGTAAGTATGAGAAGATCCATCAAATAAGTCATAATACGGTCAAGTTCAGCCGACGCAATGCGTAACTACTATAATGACAGATTATAGTAAATTGTAATACCTTTGACCTTTAAGAATGTAATGTTCTGTAGATTTAATACGGATATTCTATTATTTAAGCCACCCACTTCGTTGAATCTTAGATTAGGTAGACAAACCATTAAAATCTAGGAAGCTTTTTGTGATGTTATGTATGTTTGCGCAAATGCAGTTTACGTATTTTTTTATTGATAATTAAATTTTATTATGATTGCAAGTCCCAAAGTTAGGTGTAGGTAACTCTTATTGTTGCTTGTCCAAAATTCTTAGTTTTACTGAAATTTCATTTTTAGAACAGGTCACAAGAATCGATAGATGACAATTGCACAGTTTAATTTTAAAAATGTAAAAGGTCTCATTTGAACAATCTGGCTACAATGGCCAAAGCGTTGCGTTGCGTGTTATCTCCTGACCTAGGGTTCATCTCAATCGTGACTATTTGTTTCTAATGAAAATCTTTTACAAAAGCTTGATATAAAAAATGTTCACCATTTCGTTTCACCAGGTCGCCGTATGTATGCAAAAGAACATTATTTTTGGTCCCTGCCGGGTTAGACAGGTCGCAATTAGTGCCAAAACATTACATGCAAGACTAACATTTTTATTGAATGTTGTTAAAACCTAATCGCTTGAAGCCTTCCGGTATAAGCAATTGAATTTTTAGGGCAATGAATGATTACTTTTTGTTTGGAATATATATTTATGTACACAAATTGCAGTAATGGTATCTTCAATTTTAATGGTTAGGCTGTGAGTTTAAATGCTTGATTTTTTGCATTTGGTGTGCAGTCATCGTCACAAGGCTTATGAAAGTGTCACATATCGTTTTACCTAACTTAGGTTTTGGTTCTAAGATATGACCAAAATGTCCATGCTCAATGAATATAGTAGAATTAGAAAACTAAGAATAACTAGTCAACCTTAGCGACATCCCTTCAGCGAATGAGACCTGATTTCTGAAAGACCATGTGACAGACTTCGAGCCTTGGAAGCATCATTAAAAACATATTTTGTAATATCAGAAATCTCAACCACAAACTCGTAGACAATATTCGAAATGTATTTTGTCGTCCACGAGGATGCACGTCATGGTTCACATTCAGATAAGTAAAGCATTGGCATACAAACGTGTGCATTTGGCTGAGCGGCTGAAGATGCAATCGCTAAGGACATGGATTGTTAAGCAACTGAAAGAAAAAAAATAGAAATTTAAAGCAAGTTACTATGTTAGGAAAATAAAGCAACGCTGAGGTACAGACGACAGCACATCAAGTTACCACAATTTGTCAAATTTCTTATTACAATGGAGGTAAATTAAGTTTCGATAATTCGGTAAAATTTGATAGATTCGTATACGTTGACCTGCTGTCGTCTGTATAACCTATTACAATTTTTTTTTTCTAGAATTTTCTCTAGATAGCTTCATGAAGCTTATGACCATTTGAACTACTGTTGAAGTCGCTGATATATTTCCAAAGACACTTTTGACATAAAATATCCCTGAGTCGGTGTTTATTAACCAAAAATAAATGATTATAAATAATAATAAGAACCTTTTTAAATAAGTAGATATAATATAGTAAAACAAGCTAATTACATCCTCGTTTGTGATACGAACCAGATCGCGTTGCGTGTAACGTCATTACGATCGTCGCCTGCGCTCGTCCGATATCATCTCATGAGAATAGTTCCGATTATACGCGGTGACTCCGCTAGGTGTTACATCAGTATTACAACTGATATTATGTTTAGTATTATGACTGTCACTGTCCTTGGACAAGATAATGCTTGTTAAAAACTGGGGCTTTTTTGATGCCTGATTACTTATTGTTTCTGTCGTAGAGGGGGTGTACGGGAGAAGCCCACGTAGTAGAAGGGGGAGAGTACTCATACTCATGGAGTTTAGTGTTAAAGAGACTCCGGAAAGCTTAGCCGCAAATTCTTACCTGTTATCTAAAATTGTGAGGAAATGTCCCATAGGCAGGAGAAAATTATAATTACCTACTAAGTATCTGTTTACAGCTTACCTATATCAATTTCTTTTTTCTACTATACAGCATTTTAGTCATCGTCACCTGCCTATGTTAGGGTCGGCAATAAGTGTCACAATCCAAACTAAAGTTTTACATGGTCCGCAAACTTTAAACAATTAAAATAATATCTAAGGTATCGATCAATCACGTCATGCATGAGTTCAGCTTTTACTCATAGGTCAAAATTAGATCATGTTTAATTGTTTACCGACGCCTTTGACTGCCCTTTAGGCCTCAGGCTGTGACCTACTGGGCCATAATTATATGTATTTGTAAAGCGGTTTGCTCATCATTCAATTACAATGAAATACGAAACGTGTTAAGTGAAATCAAAGAGATTAATTTGTTAGAGCATCATAAGGTACTTAATTTTAACTATTTCGGACAGAAAAATTTACTCGGATGGGTTGCACCAGTTAACTACAGCGATAACAGCTGTAAAATCGCCGATTAGACCAATGTAGGCGGCAATATCACGCCAATTTATAGTTTGGTTATCTTGATAGTTAAGTCTTGTGATACTCACCCTGATGCTAGTTACTTTTTGGAATTAATTAACAGCCTAATACTTAGCTACCTCTCTAAAGGTGACACCAATTCTCTTATTTTTGACATACCTACTTATCTATATGCTAACGACATGATAAAGCACGAGACATGTCTTCAGGCGTCAGCGTTCACTAGCCTGTTATGTAGGTACTTACTTATTGTTAAATAACAAGACCATAATTCATTTTACAATTTCTAATGAGTATTTAATAAGGCTTTGCGTTATTAGAAGGCCTACAAGTAGACAGTACCTACGTCTGATCGCACATCTTCACTGAGACAACAAAAATCATGTTTCAGACTCATTATTGTCCACCTTTTTACAACTTTAGTTACCCTTAATCCGAAATACTGTTTCAACATTAATGTAATATCTAATTATATACTACAGTTCTTTATGGATTTAACAATTGAACAATGTATCCGTATCGGGCCAAGTATCGATTTTTTATCCGATTATCGAGTGTGAGTTTACAATCGATTCAATTGTCAATGCCGTCGTTAAAGTGTTTTATGACAAGCAATGAACTTAGATAATAATATTTGTATAGATTATCTGGGAATCTGGAGGCAAACAATCTTATCGCGTTCCCTGACATTGTGGGACGAGGGAAAAATTGGTTTTCGTCCTTACAGTTTCAATTGCTCTAAGTTTCGCAACGCCAAAGGTGTGTTTACTTTAAACAAATATGGCATTAATGACACACTGTGTCTTCGCCTGTCCTCAATAAGTAAAAAAAAATACAATTTTATACAAAATCAATTTTATACAATTTTATACCATTAATTAGGTACCTGGGCAAGGGTAATTAATGGACACTAATTGCATTGTTTTTACATATAATATCAAACATATGTAATACATAAAAATTACATAAACTCATTACATTCACAAATACTTAAGTATGGCTCACCTATGACACGATATGCGTAGGAAATCCCACACATTATAGTAGCGTTTGCGACCTTATGTAATTTATCAAAATTATGAGTGACGACCGAAAAAAACTTTGATATTTCGTCTCCAAATAGTTTTCTGTGCAATCTTTCTAGATTGCAGTTTTATATGCCTAATGGTTGCGAGATGTGTCATTATGAAGAGGCTTAATGTAAGGGACTTAATAAGATGCAGAAACAAATGTAAGTAAAGGTCCTAAGATGGCCTATGCCCTGCTGTAGAATCTAACATTGATCCTAGGTTTAATTCCCGGGTATTGGGTTTCATTATGTGAGATTGCTCTATCTAAAGTTAAGGTACCTATGCCCTGTAGAAAGAAGCCTGAAGTCAGCCGATTCCCTATCACACTGCACTTATTTAAGATGCTGAAAACCACGGAAGGAAATGCAAGCAAAAAGTGTCCTTTCTTAATCTCTTTCCACGTTATTCTGCGTTTGGGCTACCATTAGGTCCATTAGCTACGTCCAATGTGTTGTGGCCTTTACTCACGTAGGGCTGACCTCAGTGTCAAGATAAAAAAGTAATGAATCTGCCATTGAGTAACTACGACATCATTGCTTAAATTATGCCTTTATTTCATGTGTTAAGCTTGCCATGATATTAAAATTGTTCTGACAGGGAAAGTTGTTAAACAGAGCTGTGATTTAATTACCTAATTGGCTGTTTGAGTCAAAATTACCAAATGAATACCGTACAGAATTGTTTCAAAGCCACTCAAGATCAAATGGTTTATCAAAGTATTGTATTAGACACGTTTGATGGAGACAGCTTCATAAGTATTAGGAAACGACAAAGAAAACCAAACTATTGTCATATAACCAATTGCGATGCATCCGATAGGTAGGTTACACACTTCACGGACCTCTGTGGACGACTGGCCCTTGGGCAGCTAACGCTGGCTACTTACCAACAGATGACCCATAAATTATCGCCTCGTTTTTCCATCAAATGTGGCACAGACAAGAACTACTAAATATCTTTCGTTAGATTATATGTCAATGTTTCGATGTAATCAAACCATTGAAAAGAAGCGTTGATCAGTGATCGATCTGTGACCTCAGATAAAACGAACATGTATCAAAACATGATCTTAATGAATTGGAAACATCGTAGATTGATGTCTGTCAAGCCGTTTTAGTGAGAAATGGCAAATGTTCTTCTATAATATTTTTTCACTTATTTATGACGATGCAAAATAAGAAAGAAGGGGTTTTGATTCTTACGTTATGTAGAAACATTTCTCATTATGTAATTTGGTTAAAAACCTTTCCTAAAGTGGGTCATGCTTAGGGGTCGCAATACCGGACCATTTAAGCAATACCGGTATTTTCGGTATTGGCTTCAGACCAAAACCGGTATACCGGTATTTTCGGTATTTCCGAGATTAAGCCAAAGTTAGCAAATACACAATGCCGGATTTTTTGTGGGACCCGTCCCCACCCTCCAATAGACTTGAAAATTTGAAACTGATGTCATCAGAAACGTCTCGTTTGGTAGATCATACTTATCATGACGATTTACTCCAAATTATGGGGCTTAGGTTAGGTTAGTTAACAGTTTTTTAAGGTTGTTAACAAATTACTAAGAGTTGGGTGGGCCGATTTTGACTATTATTTTTCTAATGTAGAGAAATTACAAGGTTTTTATTTGTTTACATTTCTTCACATCATAATTATAACAGTTTAGTAAAAAATACTTAAAACTGAAAACGAATACTAAAAGGCGTTGAAAAATTCCTCCCCATCGCTGCCGACCGGGAGCGTGCCCAAAAGGCTGGCAGCTCTTTGACCAAGGTAATAGCAAGCCCTTTGGTCACGAGTAGCGTCAACCAGCCGCCTAGAAAGTTTTTTAAATATAATGTGGGCATTCGGATCCCACGACCCGAGGGTTTCAACCCCAAACGGTTCGAAAATACAGTTTCCAACAAGGCCACTATATTTTCACCGTTTGATGTTCTCCGCAGCCGCAGCGGCAGCAGCAGCACAACACGCAGAACTTGCAAGATATGATGGCGCAAGAGTATCGACGCATGTCACGTCCCACATTGAAGGCCTACCCGTCTTCTAAGGGAATAACGTCATGCTGTCTGATCTCTTACCGTCGTCGCGTGCCAACGGGTATCGAGTTGCCCGGGTTAAGATCCATCGGGATGTGACCAGTGTTTTAAACCGACTTCACAAAAAAGAGGATGAGCTCCCGCGAGTAATTTTAATTAAATGGCGTGTAACTTTTTCTATTTGTGGTTGTCTGTTACCTATTTATTTTACTAAAACCGAAAATACCGAAAATCCCGGTTTTTGTGAAATGAATACCGGTATTAGTTAAACCTGAATTTGGTCCGGTATCCCGGTATTTTCGGTATTCGGTATACCGGTTTGCGACCCCTAGTCATGCTGCACCGTCACTGCTGTTTATCGCTCCGGGAAGTGGTACGGCCCAAACTTCTGATTTTCGGAGATCATGACCGATGATCTTCGTTCGTTTTTGGCCTACTGTTTGTACTCAAATTTTGACTTAGGTACTGATACTTTTTGCTATGACATACCAAATATTGTAAGGATGAAAAAAAACTTCCATTTTAAGTATTGTTGAGCATTATGCAGATTTTATATGCAGGAGTCGGTAGTGAAGTACGTACATAAGTCGATACTGAACAACATTAACTTCCGTATTCCACAATGTACAACCAATAAACTTTTTGCACTTAATACAAACTTTTTACACACTCGTTGCAAAGTTTAATTGACTTCAACGACTTCTAGAACCTTAGCAGCACGGTACTTAGCATAAAGTTCAATATACGAGGTGCGGACACGATAGAATGTGTGAGAAAATCATTATTTCATACCTAATGTGATTCTCGTATTCATAAGTAGTTAATTCAGTCCATTTGTTTGTCAATCACAAAATAGTAATAGAATGGGAATTGTATTTTTTGTGATACGGATGTTACATTATGGGTGTATTTTCTTTGTTCTCTTTTGAGAATGGTTTGAGATAGTTTGTTAAATAAAGACTTGGCTATAGATTGAGAAATGATTTTTATATGTGATGTTTAATTTAAATGACGAGTAGGAATCGAATCTGTAACTCGCAGTGTAACAACTGATAATTAGGTAAACTTTCTTGAATTAAAAGTGTCTTTTGAATAAATAAAAAACTAAAATATCGGAAAGGTAAATATAGGTCGGGAAATGAAACAGTAGGTATTTTTCATTACATATAAAATTTAATTATCAAGTCAAAGGTAAACTCATCGTTATCACTAATAACAAGAAATATACAGTGTGTTGGAAGGTAGACCAATACAATCATAGTTGACTCTTATTCGCATAACCATAAGGTTTAAAGTACTTCAGCAAATTTTAAAATTAAAGCTACTTTTCCATTCAGCCGCTAACACTTAGCAACTTTGTCGAAATAAATGGCGAGGGACACAAGACTTTCAATGAACCAATAGCTTTAAAATCATTGCAAACAACAGAAGCCAAAATACAAAAAACATTTAAATTTTAAATTCTAACAATCCGATACAAAAATTAATTGCTTTATTAATAACTGATGATTAAATAATAATATTAGGTACAATATATAAACATTTTAAAACTACTAAATAGACTTACGGTATGGTAAGGCCTCTTAAAATCAAAATCATAAAGTTGCTGACGGTGATACGCCACAATGCTCCTTATGTCGCTAAGCTAGAGCACATTATTGAAAGTCACCTAACTCTGTACATACGTCCTTTCTAAATTCATCGTTCCATAATATAAGTCTTTCACACAATATCACTCTTACGAATCAAGCTCTACATTAAGAGATTCAGTAATATAGTCTATTTTGAGGCCTAGCGCCACTGGGAAATTACAAAATAATTTCTATGAAATAGAACCAGAAATACTTGATTAACTTTAAGCGGTCCTTTAATTGCTGCGAGACACATTAAAATTCGAGACACAGCTTAAAACCATCACAAGTATTCAAGCGTTAATGTTTAATGTGGTCTAAATGTATTTTTTTTAATTCTATGATAAAAAGTCTATATCTAAGTTGAACTAGATGATATACGACTTAATGATATTATCTATAAAAGTTATATTTCAACATTGGCGATAGACCTCACAAAGGAAATGATAACTTTACGATACTTTAGCACCACTACTAAAATAAGGCTGATAGATATAGGTGGGTATGCCAAACATAATAAAAAGCAAATTTTAATACTATAAATCAACAACCACTTTGTACTGAAAACAGTTCACTTTTAGTATATATTCAGACTAATATAACAAACAATATTTTTAATGGAAGCATCGACACGAAAATGCAACATTTCAAATGCAATACGAATGATATAAGACTCAAAAATTCTGTGATCTAAAAGTGATCAACTTTCACAGCAACAGTATTCAAAGTGGTTGTCGCAGGGAGGTGTATTTGGTCCCAGTCTGTGCTGAGATGGGCTTCGGTGTCAGTGGCCTTGATCGTGAGGCCCAGTGAGGGCACGGCGTTCGCACAGTGAGGCAGCCGGAGCGTCACAGGCCTCAGGAACACGAGGCCTTGAGGCCCGCACATCACTAGTGGGGACAGCATCGCTTCACCTGTTATTGGACCATAGTTTAGCATATCGCAAAGAATTACGACAAATAGGTGCTTTAGTGAAATTAGAGATTTGAATGTGCTAAGTGTAAAGATTGTAATTTACAGATTAAAGTTTTTTGATAGATTTATTCTTGAGGCTAGTTAAGAAAAAGTTTTTTTTTTTGGTTTATTCAAGGTTTGGTTTTGAAAGTAGTGTGCAAGGGTTTATAAATTGGCAGCTTAGGCTGTGTTGGGCAGTAGAAATAATCACGACATCGAGTTGAACACACAAACACAAATCGCAACACATTAATGCAGTTAGTAAGCAAGCGAGGCATGACAAAATGGCGAAAAGCAAGGCATGATAGTTATGGAGTTAGTAATCATAAATATATTTTCTGTGGATTTGATAAATCCATAAGGTAGATTGGTATTTGAAGATGAAGACAAATAAAGCGAAAATTTTGAAACAAACAAAATAGACGTCATTGAATATATTGAACAGTGCACAAATATCATCAAAGTTGAGTTCAAACATACTATCATGATGGATGTAAGTAGCACAGTCGACGTCTTCGCTCTTCGATTTCTAAGTACGAGTGTATTGTGTTGCAGAAACTGCGCAAATATAAATACAATATGATTTATACAACCAATGTTAGTCTTATAAGTTAGTTTATATAAATATTTGATGAATGTGATGTGGTATTGAAGCTATTAAACTAGTGTGCATGAATACATTTTTATGAAAATTACATGGTTTTGATGTAAAGGATAATACTGTACTAGCTAAACCACTAACCGATAATAATCAAGAAGATGCTACGCTTAGTACAGGCTTAATACAAACGAATGCCCTTCATGCAATACCGTGCAATAAATAATTAATACATAAGATAACATTAATAGTGTATAAAATCCAAAACATCGAATCTAACATTCGAGACAAAAATTTCGAACAACAAATACAATTCCCAGTCTTTGTGCAATATTGCCAGATTCCAATCCATTCGCAAATATTAAATGCCAATTAGTATGTGCAGACTACGACACTACAAGGTTTTAACGCGTGCTTCGTTACAAAAGCCTTTACCGTTGTCCATATCGATGGGAGGTCCCCCCACTCGCTGGCTGAGTCGCGGGTCAGACACCGTAAAATAGATCTTTTGCTTGATTCCTGGAGCTATTGCTTTTGGCGGTATTATTAAAGACACGCCCCATTGTCTATCTTCTAGCACCCCTCCTTCGCTATCAAATATTCCCCAAGTTGTATGGGGTCCATCTGGCTCCACTTCTGCTGGTTTGCTAGTGCCAGAGTCATTAGCATCAGATGTTGAAGGTATTACTGTAGTGTTTTGCTGAATCACAGTAGTTTCATTCTGACTGGAAGACATATTTTGTGAATTTTCTGCACTGGTCTCTGGACTCTTTTCTAATATCTGTTCGCAGAATGTTACACTTCTGCTAGGCTTGTTTGTTCGATCTTGTAAGTCCTGTGAGGTGTAGGGAGTGCTTTGAGGTTTATTCTCAAAGTTCATACTACACTCTGATGCATAATGCGTTTCCATAGATGTAGTCGATTCATAAGGTACTGGAACAGTGGTCACCTTGAGAGCGTTAGAAATGTGATCCGCCTTTCCATGCAGCCTTGGAGCATACATTGGTTCACCTTTCAAGATGCTAGTTTCAATATTTTTCGACTTTTGTTTCTCAGCATCTGTTTTAGATTCCGTTAAACGGAGTTTCGAAAAGTCTATTTCTTGGAATGTCTCACTTTCTTTACCTCCCTCGGCCTCCGCTTTTGTCTGATATACGGGCTCCCTACGAGATAAGTGATTAGCATGACCGAGCTCGTAGGGGCTACTTCTAGCGCTACTGCTACTGGCACTATCATGTTCTTCAGCTTGAGCCACTTCTTTTGTTTCCTGATGAGATTCATATATTACACTCTCTTTCAAATCTCTTTTCGACACATATAGAGGTTCTCTTATCTTAACTGAATCACTGTCGTTAGCTTCTTTTCTAGTTTGATAAATCATCTCCTTTTTAGCCTGATTTCTTTGCTTTATTATTTCAAGTTTTTCTTCTAGTCGTATGCCGTAACTTGATTCTTTTTTAGCAAGCAATGCTGCCTTCTGAGATAAAATTTCTTGCTTAGATACGTATGTACACTCTGCAGAGGCAGGTCTTACATCAGGTCTCATATCCATCATTTCGTGACGAGTGCTATATTGTGTGTCAGAGCAACTAGATTTGACTTCAGCTCGTGTGGCATATGGTGACTCAGTTTGACCAAGTCGGGCCATCATTTCGGTTCGTGTGGCGTATGGAGGCTCACTCATGCATTTGCTCATAGGAGAAACTCTCCCAGGATAGTTCACGGGTGTTTGTAATCTCCTATCTGGTCTTACCCCATAATGATTTTCATTCCAAGATGTGACAGGTGGTGGATCGTATGTCCTCTTTCCGTAAATAGGTTCCTTAGAACTTTCCATTCTTTGTTTCAGCATTTCTTCTTTCGTGCTGTAGGGAGATTCGGAAAATCTCTGTCGCAACATTTCTTCTTTAGTCGCGTATGGACTGTCTGGTGTAAGCCTTGTTCGTAAAATTTGCTCTTTACTAGAATACGGAGATTCACTGTAAAGAGAATCAGATTGCTTGGATATATCTAGTTTATTTGTGTACAGACTTTCTCCGATTAATTCACTTCTGGTAGCATATGGGCTTTCTCTGATACATTCTTCTCTTGTGGCATAAGGGCTTTCTCTAACGCAATCTGCTCTCGTAGCGTATGGACTCTCTCGAACGCACTCCGCTCTTGTAGCGTAAGGACTTTCTCTAACACATTCTGCTCTAGTTGCGTACGGACTCTCTCTAACACATTCTGCTCTAGTGGCATACGGACTCTCTCTAACACATTCTGCTCTGGTTGCATACGGACTTTCTCTTATACATTCAGCCCTGGTGGCATAAGGTGGATCCATTATTGGCATTTCCATAGTATGCCTGTTTCCATATGGATTCTCAAAGCTCTGATTAGACATTTCAGATCGACTGGCGTAAGGGTTTTCTGTAGAAGTGTCATACACTGAAGTATAGGTCCTTCGAGGTTTAGGGATAGGGTCATAAACAATATGATCCTTGCTTTGGTATAACGGTTCTGGAGGTAACGGTTGTGTGGGGTGAAATGGTTCGTGTTTAACTTGTTGTTGTCTTTGGTAGATGGGGTCTATTTTGGTTATCATATTAAAGCTGGACGTCTGTCCGTAGATGCCTCTCCTATTATACTCTATGAGAGAATTCTGTCTACGCAACAGCGGGGTAACTTTCGGTTCTGTTTCTATGTCACACATGGAATTTTGCCTTCGGAGACTTTTCATGACCGGTTTAGCATCATAATCTCTGACGGTACAGATAGATCCGTTTCTTTCATCACAAAACGAACTCTGCCGTTTCAGAATTGGTTTCAATACTGGCTTTTCACAAGAAGATGAGTTGCTTCTTTGCAACATCTGATTTCTAATTTGTTGGTTTCTCATGTGTATGCTCATATCGCTGAGGTCAGACTTCTCTCGTCTTAACATCGGCATCTGAGGCATGTTGGGTCTCTGCTGCAAGTCACTTTCGCACAGTGACTTCTGTCGAGACACCTTTTGTGAATTTTTCGTTTTCGAACGGAATAGATCGAGGACGGCGTTTTTAATGAACGATGGTTTTTTAGACAATTTCTTTTTAGTTTTTGGTGAGAACGTCTCGTCGCGCTCCACACTCGAGTTCATGGCATCTGATGAACTGCGGACACCCACAACCAAACACCCTCTTAGTTACTTAATGATAGATAGTAGGACATATCAGATAATTCAACATCAAGTACTAAAAATATCGAAAATCAAACCAATAACGGAACAATATTGAAATCTCTGAAATGTCCCAATGAGCATGACAATTTTCAAAAGATGAATTTTGTGATTCTAAAAAAAGCATATTGAAATAATGATCTGGAAATATCAAAGAAACATTAATACAAATATTTCATAGATATATGGCATATTACAGAAGATATCCTTTGATGAACGGAAATGATTATTAAATTGGAAAGTAGATGAAATTAGAAGATCTAAATAAAAATATTTGAGGAATACATATTGAATTATATAAAGGAAGTGAAATAGAAAAAAGAACTTAATTCAATATGCTTTTATAACACAATCAAGTTGCACTAAAATGCAGACACGCACTGCCAATAGTTTGTTGCGAAACAAACAGCTAGATCTAATAGATTACAATGTTATTACAATTTACAGACTAACGCCCCGATATAGAGATATATGTTACAAAATATATGTATAACTGTTTATATACCACATACAATACCATAACTAATACTGTGGCCCAACAAGACAATGTTAGTCGACTGTGAAGCGATTGGTGTTTGCATGTTAGAGCAAATTGTACAGGGGCTGACGGAACTTAAGAAATGAACTTCATAAGACTTGAAAACATGCATTTTTTAAAGAAATTTAAATTCTTGACTGTTTAGACATGTTTTGTGAGATTGTAGTAATGTATTTTTGGGATTTATAGTGTAAATTCACGCAGATAATGTAGGGCTTACCTTAAATTGTGCATGTGTTGAGGTTTCCTGTAAAGCTCGAACGCTGATCCACGTTGCTCTCTACTACCTGCTAAATCTGGAAGAGTTGCGAACAGTTGAAATAAATTGGAGATTTTTTTTGTATGTGAAAAGACTGGTCGAAGAACGAAATATCCATGGCAGCATATATCCGCTATTATCATGGTATTACAAATTGATTGGTGACCCCATTTGGATCACATTAAACTTTTATGATAAAATTGTACCATATTGTCTAGTGAACACTCCCCTGAATGCTAGAGTCATATCTTTATATGATTTTATCAGATTTTTAATAACTCCCCTACCTAAATTTGAATAAATACCATTTCTTTGTGCAATTTTATATTTTATATGGTTGACTTACCTATGAGATGTGGATTGTGTGGTAGGTTGATAGCTCTGTGGTGTGACGGAGGGCCGGAGTAGGGCGGTGATTGCGGTGGCATCTGACCTCCGTACATGTTTTGCTGTAAATATATCAACCGATAAGGATTCCTATTGACTACTTATTCACAGGTCATTGTTAATTGTTATTTGTATAGGCTTTTTTATTTATTAGGTCGATTTACTCTCTAATCAAATGCAACCAAATATCACAAATGCGGGTCAAACAATATTAATAAGAGCTGCCCATGTCATAGTAAATAGATTTCTAATTTTAATTAGTGATTTTGAGTTAAAGGTGCTATAAAGTGGTGTGTGTGCATAAGTACCTGCTGATAGTTATTATGGTTGTGCGGCCTGTGCGCGGGCTGCGAGTGCGAGTGCTGGTGCGAGTAGTGCGGCGGGTACCCGCCCGGCGCCGCCGCGCGGGGGCCCGCGGGGCCCTGCCCTTGGGGCGGCTCCATGCTCTGTGGGGGTTAGGGGCTAAGTGCTGTGCGTGTACGTGTGGAATTTGATCTCGAATATTTTTTCGTGTAAAACAATAACAAATGTGCTAATTATGTAGGTAAAATTCTTTGAGTATTTAAAAAAAAACTTTACCCTCACAGTTTCTTGTACAACATGTGCGTAATAAATCATACATGTAGAAAATACCTATACTGAACAATTTTAGTTATTACGTGTTCGAAACCGCAACACTCAGCGCAGTAACCAATGCGATAAACCACTACTTCACACGTGTCGTCTCTCTAATTCGTGTAAGTACTCATAAACAAAACAGTGATTGTTGTGCATATGTGCCAAAAACTCACACTACACTATTTGTTATTAAAATATGAACACAACAAAATTGAAAACTACAAAAAACAGAATAATATTATCTTACCCCATTCCTGGGATGGTGCGAGTTGTCGGGCGGGCGGTAGTGCTTGGGTTTGGGCGGCGGCACCGGCTTGTACGGCGGCACGGCCGCGCCGCCGCGACCGCCGTAGTCCGCCTGAGACGCGGAGTTCGTACGTCCACTGTACGTCACACAAAACATATTTAATATTTACATTAATTAATAAATAATGACGTTGGTTGATTTATTACATCCCAAAAAAATCCCAGTCAATACCTACTTATACCAAAATGTCGCCTCTATAAAATTACGAAGTCTGTGGTTATTGGCCGTTTTTGTTCGTAGTTTCGATGTTTGGTATAGATATGGAGAGACTATTTCCACCCAAAGTCGTTTAATCAGACGATGGCTTGACTTTAAATAAACTGGAAAGTTGTGAATGATTTGATACACAAGATGCGTGGATCGTCATCATCTCAGCCATAAGAAGTCATTGATTTCCAAAAGGCCCGGTTGGAAGCGTGAGGCCTCCTTGCGACCTTTATCAGATTGTCCGACTGATCCTCACTAGTAACTATCTAAAACACACAAATACAAACAAACCTGTATTTAGCATGGTCATTGGTGGGCACGTTGGGCAGCGAGGGTCCGCGCGCGTGCATCGGTGTGTGCGGACTGTTCCCGTTCATCGGAGGCGGCCGGCTGGACTGCGGGCTCCGGTATTCCGGCGGCCTAAGAGATAACATATATTTAGTTGACATTATTTATTTATATATATTTACCAAAGCGTCAAAAAAATCCTCCCCATCGCTGCCGACCGGGAGCGTGCCCAAAAGGCTGGCAGTATTGCCACGCTGAATGGCAATGCTTAATCTTTGACCAAGGTAATAGATAGCCAGCTCTTTGGTCTCGGGCTTACTATTTAGTTTGATAGGTGAAGAAACACAGTTCTAAAATAAACCCATTTCCTACTAGCAAAATATACAAATAGTTTTACCCTGAACAGCTGATTAACGTATTTTCTTTAGTAATTTTTGTTTTCGAAAAAAGGTTTTAATAAACCTTTTTCACTTAATAGTGAACACGGTGTTCCGTTTTATTTATGAGCTTAAAGAAAAGGCCAAATCACAAGCCTAATTCTCGAAAATACGCTAATTAATTAGCCATAAGAAATCAGTAAGTCACAGCAACGTTACATTGATGCAATTTGAAGCCCACCTTATCCTACTGTGATTGATTACTTAACATTTATAATTATAATTGTTCTACACATATACACCTACTTTTTATTAAACTTGATCATTTTCACACTTCAATACACCAACACAACATAGCACCGTAACTTTAACTACATAGTAACATCACCAAACATCTGCCATCTCTAACTGAATATTATTGGATGCGCAAGAGCATTGTACCTAACTATACTGAAGTTAGTAACATAATAAAGTATTGTAAGACATATCCAGCGTGAAGTAGGAATAAGTGAGTCCTTTGTCCAAAATGTATTGTGAATGGTGTGGTCAGTTGACTGCAAACCTTTTTTGGGATTAAGGCTATTCTTTTGTGATTTTTTTTTTGCACAGCGTGGTATTTTAAATCGGAGTTTGTACAGACGACAGCACATCAAGTTACCACAATCTGTCAAATTTCTGCAATAGATTTTCAACCTTATCACAATAGTGTAAGGTTAATGTTTGATTGGTAAAATTTGACAAATTCGGGTACCGTGACCTGCTGTTGTCTGTACAAAGATGTAGGGGTTTTGGACGTTGTTTCAATTGAGTATCTATAAATAACATGTTGTTTGGTTTATAATTTTCTTAACATTTAAATTATTAAATCGACACCTTTGAAAATCTGTGCTATGTGGATGACTTCACTACCGATTTTACAAAATCACAACAGCTTACAGAAATGGCATTTTTTTTTAATATTTTGTTTAGTAGATAGTATTGTATAGCATACTGAAACCTAGAATAAGTTCGAGTCAGACTCGGACACGAAGAGTTCCTACCATACATTACCTATGAAACAGCAAAAAAAAATATTAAGGTCGGTAGGGGCAAGACCGAACGGTTTTTCAATGAGATGAGCAGTGTTGTGTTTGAAGACGTGTAGAACCGTACATGTAAGCGTATTCTAAAATGTTTTTTGTCATGAGTAAAGAGCAAAGAATATACTTTGGTTTCATATTAATACCTTCCTATTAAATCTATTCGAAAGCAGAAAAAAAAATAAGTTAAATGTTGTTATTACGAAAATATGTCTAGGGGAAAGACAAAAAGGTGATGGGGAAAGACCGAAATAGTTTCTAAAATCGTTCAAATGAATATCTAACGCTGTTGATGCTCACTAGTCTTTATTTTGAAGTGCCTAGAATACTCGGAACTACCAGTAGTGTCAAAATGCCTTGGCATAACAAAGATAAAACGAATTATTTGTTTTGTATATTTCAATCTTACCCCACCGGGGAAAGATTGAAGAAGAGGTTCCCAAACTTTTCACTACAGCTTAAAAATGAATTTAAAAAAATACT
>NWSH02000605.1:8653151-8667430 GCA_002382865.2 Heliothis virescens | reverse complement strand
AAATGCCTTGGCATAACAAAGATAAAACGAATTATTTGTTTTGTATATTTCAATCTTACCCCACCGGGGAAAGATTGAAGAAGAGGTTCCCAAACTTTTCACTACAGCTTAAAAATGAATTAAAAAAAATACTGTCAATCAAATAAATCCTTTTATTAATAATAATAATTAAAATCCACACAATTTGAAATGAAACTATGAGTTTTGAAATCGGGGTCAGATCGAAATTTTTATATGTTCTTCTTACCCCGTCAAATTTTTATGGGTGAAGATGGAAAGTTGTAATAACTCCTAAAATACGTTATAAAAACATATTTAGGTGTAATAACACGACAAAAAATTCAAAATAATGAGCAGGTATTCCAATAAAACACTCGTACCTACCTCATGAGTGAAGTTATGGAACCCGGGGGAAGATAAAAAAACTCGATTTAACTTCGTAAAAGTCACGACTCGGGTATTTAAGTTTTTAACACAACCAATCACTCGAAATGGCAAACGCTGAATGAGAAAGTTTGGCGTAACAAAATGGCGATTCTAATAACATTATTAGCAAATATATATATAACATTACTATCACTGCAAAATCTGCACTAAATCTGGAGTTATGGATGACATTTTGAGTTACCCCGTTTTTCATCTTGCCCCCACTGACCTTACAATAAATATTTTATTCTAGTTTTTAGTTTAATTTATTGCTACAGCTGGTATCAATCATCAAGTCATGTAGACCGTGTATTTCATCCGTCTAACTATCACGGTTGATGAGATACAGTACAGCCTTATGCCAGACGGACAGTGAAGTCTTAGTAAGGGTTTTACACCTTATGTACGGAACCCTAAAAAAACATTATAGCTAGGTATGCTTTACAAGTATAATACTAATAAATGAAACTGACCTGTATCCGTTATCTGGACTTCTGTAATCCAATGAGTTGTGTTCATGCGAGTTGGAGTTCCTCTGTGGACTCTGCGTCATGTTGCTCTGGGACATTGCCGTGGGATTCGGAGGAGGAGGTGGTTCCATTTTACTGCAACAATTACACAAATATTAGCACATCATCCATCTAACCCTACTAAGTTGGTCGGCTTCTAGTCTTACCAGACGCAGCTGAGTAACAGTGTTTTATATATTACGACTGTATCTAGGAGTTAATAATGGAAGATATGGGGATAATAAAATCCTAGAAAAAAACATCTTTACTAACAATGATAAAAAGCCGAAGACTTTCTTTGTTTGCTTGCTTGAACGCTCTAATTTCAGGAACTGATTTAAAAAAATCTTACAGTGTTAGATAGCCCATTTATCGAGAAAGGCTTTTGCACAGAGTAGTTCCCACGGACGCGGGTGAAACTGTGGTAGCAGGTATTCACAGAAATTAAAGTACCAATAATTTGGGACCCTTGGAGACTCTAGCAAAAATAATTAATTTGGACATTATTTAGCTGATTTCTAACTAAGATATGTTGACTTACATGGAGGGTGGTGCAACTTTAAGGTCATCAGGTGCGTTGGGCGGCAGACGACACGACCCTACCGCTGAGCCGTTGTTTGAAGCGCCGCTGTAGTCGTACGATGAGGTGCCGTCGTATGAACTTTGCTGTGGGTGAGAAGAAAAGATTCAAAATCAATTAGAAGAAAGGCTTTTATTTTAACTCTTTAAATTATAAGTGCTTTTTCAATATTTGTAAGCCATTTTTTTGGGTTAGGCAGGAATCTTTTTTGCGAAATATTTCATCACTGCATCTTGCATTTCGGCATTTCGGTTTGTTTCTTGTCTCTTTTTTAGCTAATTCTTGTTTTTTATGTTCATTTCATTTCACAACCACAAAAAATCTCCAACTGCATCAAATTTGCACAATGCATCTATTATTTAACTTACCGGATTGGAAGGATGTCGATGCCTATCCAAGGAGCCTTGTCCCTGGCTAGGCTGTATGATCATACTGGTCGGCCTCGCGGTATACGTGGCGGCCTCATCGCTGCCCCCATCCTTAGGTGGGCCGAACAAACGCTCTTGAGCACTTGGACGGTTCCCCTACAAGAAGAAATGTTTGTTGAACTTGTTTAAAGAACAATTCTGTGATATTGGATAGATTCATAGATGATTTGGTAGGGCTGAAATGAATATGGTTTAAGAAATTGCCATTCGTACGGATACTGTTTTTAAAAGATAAAAATCTGACACAGACACCCATCATCATCATCAGTGTGACATCACACCAATGATTCTACTCACCCAAAAGTCACATCACTTCACCATTCTTGACTCAAAGGACCAAAAAGGAATTGGAAACTGGTCCCTTAAGGGAGTACTACATTAATTCAGGAAAATCCACATAGTACTAGAATAATTGTTGATATACTTACTGGAGTGTTATGTCGCATGTTGTGCGGCGGTCGTGCGGGCGGCGGCGCGGGCAGCAGCACGCCGCCCGGCGGCCGGCTGGCCGGCCCGCGCGGGGGCAGCTCTGGTACTGCCGGGAACACCACGCCTCATTATAACACACTATTATACTACTCATTCAAAAACCTCCAGGGGTTGCTAATGGATAAGCAAATCAACAATTGGCAACGTTATACATCTTGATTCCTTTTTTGACTTGTTCGGGGGTCTCCATTTTTTTGAAGCAAGAATTGCATATCTTGCCGACTATTTTGGATTTTTTTGATATTTATAGTCTTTACACGCCTAATGTAGATGCAGTATAATAAACACGTATTTCAAAAAAAATAAGAAAGGATTTGATCCATTAATAAATCTTACAAAACTAAAATACTTCTAATCGATCATCAATATTGTCGAACTCACCGGTTCCATAGAGCGGCGAGTGTGGCGGTGAGTGCGTCATGGGGTTGCACTGCTGGTAGGGCGGCGCGTCGCTGTTGCCCATGGCGTGGCCCTGGTTGTGGTTCACGCCGTTCGTGGGAGCCCCATTCGTGGTTGCTGAGAAACCATACTTGCTGTCTCCGTAACCGCCTTGCTGTTAGCCGAATTTAATGTTCTAAATGACTACAATTTATGCTCTAAAGTTCATAATTTAGGAAGAGCATGCTTATTAATTACGCAAATGAACTTGGTACCTACAGGAGATTGAGTATATGCATAGAGATAATGTAACTTCTATTATTTTAATGATTTTGAAAATATAAAGTATTGTTAGAATGAAGAAGTAGATTTCTTCCTACTGAAGGGCCAAAAAATAAATTCTCATTTATCCGTTATGATTTTATGATCGAAACATACTGTACATAACACGTAAATAGACAAGACAAAAAGCTACAAACCGTATAAGGAGGTGGCACAGCGTCGGCCATATGGTTGATATCGTCATCCCGATCCATGTTGTCTTGCGTGGTGGCTATCGAGGGGTCAGACGAGGACTTGACGAGTCTCGGCGCGGGCGGCGGACTCACTTCCAAGTCACTTTCAGGACTCGACGCGTATGACAGTCTATTCTCAGTACTCGAAGACATTGAGAACAAAAAGTCGTCGGACAATGGCTCTGGCCTCTGTTTCGTCAATTCCCATTTTCGCGTATTTTCGGTTCGCAGCGTCCGGCAAGGTGGGTTGTGGAATGGGGTGACAAGACAAGACAAATGAATGATTGCATATAACACATTACAGAAACTAAAAACAGGGTTTAGCGTCTGTGAATGATTAATGGTATTTTTGGGGTTTTACACACTTGGTAATCGATACTCAAAATCCCTTGTCCAATATTAAAATTAAAAATATGATCGACTCATAAGACCAAATCGATATAAGATGTACTATATGGTGCTTTATTTTGAATATCGATTTAATAAAACACGGGTGGTATTAACACTGATAAAGTGACAAAATTTACAAAAAAACACACTGACAGTATGGACTAAAACTAATCATTAAAACAAATATAATACGTATTATAAAAATGTTATATGCAAATTAATACAAAGCGATAAAGCAGCCAATATACAGATAATAAGCTAAGACAATAGAGATGAATACTTGTGCTAAAACTAGAATGGTAACTTTGGTTTACTTTGTTAGTACTAAGTCTAGGTCTAAACATACCCTAAATGCTGTTCAGATATCGGTTTACTGATGACAGGAATGATGTCTCTTTCTGCTTCAGATTTACTTTCATTCTCAATTTTATCTATCTCTTCTAACTTCAAAGTTGGAAGAGACAGGTTTCTATACTTATTCAAAGTTCTTAATGAAGGGCTAGGCAACGTTCGTGCTTCGCTAAATCTCCCCGGATCACCTGGGGGCTTTTCGCTACATTTACAATTCGGGATCCTACACGTTTGCCTCAACGGTCTTTCTAAAGTTTTCAATAATGGCTTCGGATTCTCTTTTTGAAGCCGCGCTTTCCACTCGGGTACCTCATTTGTCTTTTTTATTTCATTATCGGTTTGGAAAAACGATGCAGGTCTATATTGATCTGACATTGGCACCACAGAAGAAGGTCTTTGAACATTTTGTAGAGGAGACTTACTAGTTGTTTCTAAAACGCTATAAGGTCTAAAACTCTGAGGTGGGTAAACATTACTTTTGTTAAATATCTGAGACAATTCTGGACTACCATTCAGAGGAGGTTTCAATTTAGGATTAATCTTTCTTTGGTAATAATTCTGCCTGTCATCGTAAGGGTAACTAGCTAAGGTATGTCTGTTTTTAGTAGGGTAAGTATTTGGCACACTGTAAGCGTTGTTAGGCATGCAAGGGGTTAGAGTTTCAGAGTAGTAGTATGGTACTACATGATTTCGGTTAGCGTCATACAGATGGTCGTGATGTTTAGTGCTAGGGTTAAGGTTGAGAGGGGGGAGATTTTGGGGTGAACTGACAGGACGTTGGGGGGATTGGGGATACATGTTCAAAGGATAGGAGATAGGGTAAAAGGCTGGGTACGGCGAAGGAGGAATTGGGAAGTAAATGTCCGACACCATTTCAACGTGCTACACCGCCGCAAGACAGAACAGAAACGAATTGGTTAATATATAATGTTTTATGACCATAGAAATGTTGATACAACAAAATTAAGACACCAATACTTCAATCGAAATATCGGTCGAGTGTGAGTTGTATCTACATTTTAGACATTGATTAAACAAAGTAAGAGACTAAGAGACATTGAGAGCACATATAATTTACCAAATGCACCAAATTGCCTTTACCAAGCAACCATCTTGAAGCATGATGCGTTTACTGTTGTAATAGACGAAAACGTTAACATTGAGAAATGAATCCCATAGAAAATGGCAAGTTACATATAAATAATGAGAAAATAATGTAATTATAAGTAATACGTAATCATGTTATAAAACAAGTGAATAGTCGATCACTTTTATGAATGACTCTGTTTAAAATCGATCCTTGTTTTGTAACAAAATCATCATCAACGTCTTATAATAGTATGATTTTCATTAAAGTTATAATAAAAGTACTGACCTTGGTCTCAGACACCCATAGTTGCTGCTGCTGAGTCCTTTGTATCAAGTCTATGAGCTTGCTGAACCAAGTGTTCTGGTTCGCTTCGCTCAGTGTGATTGTGTGAGTGAACACGTGACCCCAAACTCTTTCCATGTGTTGGCACTGTTCCAGAAGTTTCTTTGATGACTTGTGAGCAGACCTGGCGATCGATTAGTTAAGGATTATGTCTAGTCAATTATACATAAAACGATAGTCTCTATAAAGGAAAAACAAAAATTCTAAGCAAAAAAACGAGAAATTCTATTTGAAGTCGTTTAAAAATATTTATAAAAGTATTCTACTTACTTTGGCAACCCAGCTCTCAGCTGTTTGATGATATGTTTGTTATCAGCTTTCAGGAATATCACAATAGGGTAGAACTGGGCGTAGTTGAGTCTGTCCACAGCGTTGGGGGTGATGTCCAGTAAGGCGTGCTTGCCTCTCTCCATAATCGTTCTGATGCTTGATAGGCGGATAATACCAGCAGACTTCGTTTTGGTATCTTCTAGAGTACTGTCCATTTCTAAACCAAGTAAAAGTTGCATTGAAACATTTTTTTTTATCTGATCAGACATTGCTTGTGGTTTTTATCAAATAGTAATTAAACAGCCAAATTATTGTTTTACGTAAAATTTAATTACTTTAGTTGTAGTGCAATAAAATAAGTTTACTTAATGAACTTGTTAGTAAGTACACTATCAAAAACTTAAACTATATTTGTGAAAAATCTATGCGAAACCACTTTGTTTATATGGACGACATGATGATTTAAATTAAGTGAATGATGAAACTAATTTTTTCATCAAATGTTTACAAGTATTTAACAGATACTATTTATTATAGCCAAAATACTTACTTGGTGAGGAGAATTTGTCTGGGCTTTCGGTCAGCAATCGTTCCCTAGCTATGTCTGCGACTGCTCCTAACACAATGACGGGTCGCACGAAGCCCGGCTGCTTCAGTACCACGCGCTCGTACGCCGGGAACTTGCTGATGCTGTCTGATAGTACCACCTCGTCCCAATGCTCCTGTGAGAAAAATGATTTAAAAATATTATATATCCGGAATAGTACCGAGTTTTGCGAGAACTGTAACACTTAGAGCCAGTTCCACAAGTTCCAGATAGGCATCTGACAGATAATACCAGATAACTCAAAATAAAAAACATTTCTATGCCATTATCTGTCCCTGGAACCTGTGAAACGATGTCACTTAAGTTTAAACTTTCTACTTGCACTACGTCATGACCAAAACTACGGAATGAAAAATATTCCTAAATTAGAACGGAACATAGGCTACATTAACCTCGGGTGAAATAGGTTACATTTTATCCAGATACGAGAAGAAATTCAACGGCAAAGCCGGAGAAAACAGCTAGACTTACAATATTCAATTCGATAATATTTGTTGACATACCTTGCCCAAACTCTTGCTACGTCGATGCGTAGATCGACGTCTTCTGAAGAAGTTGTGTTTACCGTCGTTGCCGCTCATCTCCTTCTTGGTAGCGTTGAACTGCGCTGTTGCCAGCTCTTCAGCTCGGGCTTTGTTGGGGATTGTGCCTTTTTGGACCTCCTGGTTATTACGACCTGAACACAAGAAGTGGATTCAGATATCATTTTAGTTGTTTCTTTATAATAATATTTTTAATGAAATATAAAATGCCAGACTAACTTTAAGGTTGAATCCTAACTAATACTATAAACGAGAAAACACTAAAAGTACTGAACCGAATTTTAGATAATGGCATACACTGATACTCTACTCTAGAGCCTGAGTAAAAGATATAGGCTCCACCCAGATGCGGGAAGCAATTGCCTCGAGATTCAAGTGGGACAGCTAAAATAAAATATTTCATATCGTTAAAACGACTTACCTATCCTATAAACCTGCCATGCCCCCACAGTGCCGTTGTGCAGGGTATCGACAACGTGGAATACGTCACCACATCGGAATGACATCTCGCCGTCCGTCGGCTCCGTGTAGTGAAAATGTGTCTTTATGTGGAACGAATCACCCGCTGGAAAACAATATGTATTGATTGAAGTCAGGAAATGGACAGTTCAGGAAAAAAGATTATCAAGAAAGCCCAGGCCCTTTTATTACGAGTTTTTCATCATCGTCAGTCTTTTTACTCCAAAACTACAGACCGCATGTCTCGTTTCATAAAGAGAAGTAATGAGCATTAATCTGACTTTTAAAGTCTCAAGATGTTTTCTTACACCAATACTCATCCATTTTTGTCTAGACTACTTAAAAAGTACAGACGAGAGCACATCAAGTTAATCACGTCACATCAAGACAATCTGTCAAATTTCTGCAATCNTAAAGGAAAAACAAAAATTCTAAGCAAAAAAACGAGAAATTCTATTTGAAGTCGTTTAAAAATATTTATAAAAGTATTCTACTTACTTTGGCAACCCAGCTCTCAGCTGTTTGATGATATGTTTGTTATCAGCTTTCAGGAATATCACAATAGGGTAGAACTGGGCGTAGTTGAGTCTGTCCACAGCGTTGGGGGTGATGTCCAGTAAGGCGTGCTTGCCTCTCTCCATAATCGTTCTGATGCTTGATAGGCGGATAATACCAGCAGACTTCGTTTTGGTATCTTCTAGAGTACTGTCCATTTCTAAACCAAGTAAAAGTTGCATTGAAACATTTTTTTTTATCTGATCAGACATTGCTTGTGGTTTTTATCAAATAGTAATTAAACAGCCAAATTATTGTTTTACGTAAAATTTAATTACTTTAGTTGTAGTGCAATAAAATAAGTTTACTTAATGAACTTGTTAGTAAGTACACTATCAAAAACTTAAACTATATTTGTGAAAAATCTATGCGAAACCACTTTGTTTATATGGACGACATGATGATTTAAATTAAGTGAATGATGAAACTAATTTTTTCATCAAATGTTTACAAGTATTTAACAGATACTATTTATTATAGCCAAAATACTTACTTGGTGAGGAGAATTTGTCTGGGCTTTCGGTCAGCAATCGTTCCCTAGCTATGTCTGCGACTGCTCCTAACACAATGACGGGTCGCACGAAGCCCGGCTGCTTCAGTACCACGCGCTCGTACGCCGGGAACTTGCTGATGCTGTCTGATAGTACCACCTCGTCCCAATGCTCCTGTGAGAAAAATGATTTAAAAATATTATATATCCGGAATAGTACCGAGTTTTGCGAGAACTGTAACACTTAGAGCCAGTTCCACAAGTTCCAGATAGGCATCTGACAGATAATACCAGATAACTCAAAATAAAAAACATTTCTATGCCATTATCTGTCCCTGGAACCTGTGAAACGATGTCACTTAAGTTTAAACTTTCTACTTGCACTACGTCATGACCAAAACTACGGAATGAAAAATATTCCTAAATTAGAACGGAACATAGGCTACATTAACCTCGGGTGAAATAGGTTACATTTTATCCAGATACGAGAAGAAATTCAACGGCAAAGCCGGAGAAAACAGCTAGACTTACAATATTCAATTCGATAATATTTGTTGACATACCTTGCCCAAACTCTTGCTACGTCGATGCGTAGATCGACGTCTTCTGAAGAAGTTGTGTTTACCGTCGTTGCCGCTCATCTCCTTCTTGGTAGCGTTGAACTGCGCTGTTGCCAGCTCTTCAGCTCGGGCTTTGTTGGGGATTGTGCCTTTTTGGACCTCCTGGTTATTACGACCTGAACACAAGAAGTGGATTCAGATATCATTTTAGTTGTTTCTTTATAATAATATTTTTAATGAAATATAAAATGCCAGACTAACTTTAAGGTTGAATCCTAACTAATACTATAAACGAGAAAACACTAAAAGTACTGAACCGAATTTTAGATAATGGCATACACTGATACTCTACTCTAGAGCCTGAGTAAAAGATATAGGCTCCACCCAGATGCGGGAAGCAATTGCCTCGAGATTCAAGTGGGACAGCTAAAATAAAATATTTCATATCGTTAAAACGACTTACCTATCCTATAAACCTGCCATGCCCCCACAGTGCCGTTGTGCAGGGTATCGACAACGTGGAATACGTCACCACATCGGAATGACATCTCGCCGTCCGTCGGCTCCGTGTAGTGAAAATGTGTCTTTATGTGGAACGAATCACCCGCTGGAAAACAATATGTATTGATTGAAGTCAGGAAATGGACAGTTCAGGAAAAAAGATTATCAAGAAAGCCCAGGCCCTTTTATTACGAGTTTTTCATCATCGTCAGTCTTTTTACTCCAAAACTACAGACCGCATGTCTCGTTTCATAAAGAGAAGTAATGAGCATTAATCTGACTTTTAAAGTCTCAAGATGTTTTCTTACACCAATACTCATCCATTTTTGTCTAGACTACTTAAAAAGTACAGACGAGAGCACATCAAGTTAATCACGTCACATCAAGACAATCTGTCAAATTTCTGCAATCGATTTTCAAACTTATCGCAATGGGGGTAGGTTAATGTTTGATTGGTAAAATTTGACAGATTCGTATACGTTGACCTGCTGTTGTCTGTACATAAGATAACTTACATTGGTGCTTGACCTGGAATAGGACCTGCAGAACTATGATGATATAATGAAAAGTATACTCACGCATCTGTCCGCTAGCCACAGCGTTGTACTCGTCAGGCGAGTGCTGCACGATGAGGTCGATCCTCTCCTGCAGGCTCAGCAGGAACAGCACCGCCTCCTCCCGCGTCACGCCCTTCATCTCCATGTCGTTCACCTGTTCCACGGCACAAAACTAACACTCAATGTTCATGTCGTCCAGATAAAACTTACTGATGTTTACGCCTTAAAGCCTTATTTGAATAGAACTAATAAACTTTTAATGTAGGATAATCATGGGGTAACTGTTGTATGGTTTCTAAATCCTAGTTGTTGGGAAATAGCAGCATGGTAGGGCAGCAGTTCTAGAAATATGTAGTACTATCGGTATTTGCTAGAAGCCGTACCTCAGTTCTATGCAAAAAAGGAACTCCGTATTGTTTCGCACATTATCATCCACTGTAATTGAAACTTATCGATTTTAGCTTTAGCACTGATATAATTTTAGCGAGAATGAAACCTGAACATGTAGGTGCTTTTGATATCTAATCTTTGCAATTAAAGTAAGCTACTTAGACAATAAATTAAGGTTAAAGAGAACTTAAATAAACACATACCTTAAGTATCTTATCAGCAGGTTGCAAGCCTTGCAACGCCGCCGGGCTGGTAGGTTGCACCCCGGACACGAACACCCCGGAGCGGTTGCCGCCACACAAGCGGAGTCCCACAGACCCCTCTTTTTGGAAACTGATCAGCCTTGGCTCACTCCTTTAAAGTAATACAAGTTAATGTATCATGTGGCCTTGACCTTATGATTGTGGATCTTTGTAACTTTATATTCGTGATGTCATCAAATATGGTTGATATGGGTTTAAAATAAAATTGACTCACAGGTCCATGGACGAATTTATGTAAATAATGAAAATATGGAAATTATTTGTTGTCATTGTATTCAATGTGAATAAGTTTAGGTATTCATAACTTACGTTGGTTTGTTTCTTTGATTATTCATTGCCTCCTCTTCATAAAGTTGTCTTCTACTACTGTAATAATCTGTAATGTAATCAGAATGTCTATGTTATAATTTTACTCCATTAACTGTAGCAATTCAGGCTCATTTGAGATGCACCTTGGTATCTAATAGTTATTTTGTTTGTAATCTACTATTTAAAGAAACGACTGAGTCTAGATATTTCTAATTTTCACAACTTCATGATAAAGTTCTAGATAGTTCTGTTCTTCATAGATCTGACAGATAGTGCCATACAAAACGTGTTTAATTTTGGCAACTTTTCTATGGCATGATCTGTCAGATATATAGAACTTTATCAGGAATTTGGGAAACTGGACGTATCTTTGGTAATTTATGTCGATAAAAGATTTGAAATACCTTCATTCCTCGGCGGCGGCGGTCTAGGCGGCTGATCCAGCTGTTCGTGCGACATCGGGCCTCTTCGTGCGTCTCCGCCCCGGACCGGCGCCGCCACGTACAAGTTCTGACCACTGCTGGAGTACGCAGGGGACGCTTCCGCAGGACCGTATACATTGTGTGGACTGGCCTCTGTTAGGATCGAACATTGAATGACTTAATCTATGTCGATGTTATGTAACCTTTGTCATAAATGTAACCCATGTCATAAAATGTAACCCATGTCATAAAATGTAACCCATGTCATAAAATGAAACCCACGTCATAAAATGAAACCCATATCATAAAATATAACCCCTATCATATGTACCTATTCGTAAAGTTTTTTTGGTGTAAGTGACTACTTTACCTGTCAACTAATAACTATATGTATAGTTTATTTTCGATGCCTGCTGTAGCGGAAAGAATTTGTTTATCTTACAAATCTTCGTTAAAGATACATATTTGAATATATTTCTACAATTATTAACGGTTATTGCATGATTTACATACGTTTAAAAAATTAACAGTCTTCTTGTCTTAAATATCGTGTATAAAAAATGTAATAGCCTCGTAGAGATCTTGTGATATTTTCAAAAGCAACGCTAAATTACTTGTTATCAATAATGTGTCTAAAAACATGTAATCTATTGCATATTTAAATAAATTTGATGTTTTTATCTATTTAGAGCCTACAATTTATTTATGGATTTAATCAAAGCTTTTAAATTCACTTTCAAAAGAATTCGATCAGATACATAAATATCGCATTTGCTTATTCATGTTCACGATTTATGCTAAATTTTAGAAAAAGACCGCGAAAAAAGTATCAAAAAAATTAGCACTTACCAAGACTATTATAATTATTCTGGTAGTTCCCATTCGTGACTGTTTCTTCCCTAATCAATTCTCTTGTCACAACTAAGTTCAAACGGTCTTTACAAGATTCTATGAGCTTCCTCGCTTCCTTGAGTGTCATGGCGTCAGTCACTGGTGTGTTGTTGATCCTGGTCACCATGTCACCTTCGCAGAGACCCTGGCCGCCTTGGTTTAACTGTTCTCTGGCTCGTAACGTCAGTTCTTTGACGTATAGCTTGCATCCTAATACTATTCCAAAATCTGTAAAAGAAACATAAGTAGCCATTAGGTTAAGAATAGTCAATGAATAATAATTTTTGATGTGGATACACCTGTTACTTACAGAATTTACCGATTTGACTGAAAATTGCTGGAGAGGTAGTTTAGAACAGACAAATAACTTTTTATCTCCATCCACCACACCAAGGAAACTCCCTCGGGACGCGTGAGTGCAACCGCAAGCAGAATCTACATCTAAATAAGATAATACTACACAAGAACAGCCAACGTACCTTCTTTCTTCCCATTCCTAGTGAGCGAGAGTTTGATAGTGGTGGGCGCGGTGGGCGGCGGCGCGGGCGCACGTCGCCGCACCACCAACGACACGGTGGCGCCACTATCGCGCAACACCTGCACCGCACGCGCGTACTCCACATTTTCTAGCGGCACACCGTTTACTGATACTATTCTGTCGTTTACTCTGGAAAGGAAACAAGGATATTTTGATTAGTATAGGATGAAGATGATTATAGTTAGTCACCCTGAACAAGTCTGAGATGAAGACAAGGTCGTAAAAGTTTGACGTGAATAGTGATCGTATTTTTAGCTGATTTATTTAAATCAGAGACTCCTTACGCACAAGATACTTTTTAAAACTAATTCATGAATATTTACTTCAATTTAAAGGAAAAAAAGATATCAATATTCTTATAATACAGATCTAATACAATAAAACAATACTCACTGCAGTTTATCTTCAGCCGGTCCTCCTCGTAATACGTCCGACACTGCAATGGAAGGGTCTCCACTCGCGAAGTGAGGGTTGTCCCTGCCGCCGGAGACGGCGATACCGAACCCGTAGCCTGGCACCCGGTTGAGACGGACACGATGCGTCTCCCAACCAGCACTGCGTTCGGCCGTCTGTAAGGTAAAGTTTGCGGTTAGTTACAGGAACGGACACATAAAAATATACTTATAGTAGATGGTGGTCGAGAGAGGTAGCGCCTAAAATTGGGGATTTATCTGGAATAAGTGATATTTACCACTTTAACTTTCTTTAAAAAATAATGTTAGACCCATAAGTAAACACAGATTATTATCTAACAAAAAAGTACAAACTATACGAGGGGTGCCAAAGAACATTTCAGAAGTTTCCAAAGCAGAAAACCTTAATACTAATTTAAACACTCACACCCTAAGAGAAAAGGTCGTAATACATTAGAACAACGATGTACTAGATAACAAGGCAAGCCTAGGTTTATGACTAGCAAGATTTATGATTGCCGTTATCCTTAACCTGGTACACCAAGATGAATTGCCTACCGTTCTTAGAACAGTTACCGAGTTAACAACCAAAATAATTACCTACTAAACCATAGTAGGTAATTACACACATCAAAAGTGTCTAGGGATCAAGCATTTTTATGCGGATTTCTTGAGATTGAGATGTGGCTTTGTAATAAATTTATGATTTTATAAATTCATATGGATCCTTTTTGGTGCATTTCATAATTTGAATCAGGAACTGTGAATCAAATTCGAGTAAAAGATGAAAATCAGCTGTCAATATTTTCCCTATAAAAACATACAACGCATTGAAGACATTATTAGTGCTACTGTTTCCCTACTACTGATTAAAACCAACGTTATTATGGAGCGGCGACGTCATTTAAGCAGGGAAGAAATGCTCAGAGCCGTGGGAATGATAGAAGCTGGTTCCCGGCAACGTACTGTGGCTTTAGCTCTGAATACAAGTCAGAGTGTTATCAGTCGACTTTG
>NWSH02000605.1:8623682-8649377 GCA_002382865.2 Heliothis virescens | reverse complement strand
TTTTTTTGTTGTTGCAACGAACATGGGCGGCCATTCCACAGCGTGATTTGGATGAACTCATTTTGAGTATGCCAAACCGATGTTCTTGTGTTGTTAGTGTTCGCGGTAGAAACACGGATTATTAATTGTTTAAGTTACCCAATAAAATTTTAAAGAAAACTGTTATTTCAGTCTTTTTTTCAAACTTTTGTGTTAGTGGTTCAAATGTCAAAAATCCCTTTATTAGGAAAATGGCAAATTTCTTTATTAATGCAAAGGTGACTTGGTTTATCGTTACTGTGACAAACGAAAACACTTTATTTGATGAATCCTTAAAGAAAATTTTAATTAATATCAATCAGGAGAAAAGTTATTGCAAAAATATATGTTGATCCCTAGACACTTTTGATGTGTGTATTTTGGTTGTTAACGTACCTGCTTATTTAAGTAAATTTAGGAAGTTTGACAATTCCCTTCGTATCAAATTGAAAAAAAAAACTGTTAACGTAGAGATTTTAATGTAAATCATAATAGAGTCAAACGTTCAAAGCGGTCCAATCTAGATAAACATGCTATAGGTAATGTTATTCCTAAACAGTATGCTAATATTGCTGGTTAAATAAAGATGTTATTTTAATACCCAGATCCGCCTAGACTTATCGGCCCTGGCCTCGCAAAGAATTCAAATATCTTAAGATATTATATAAAAGATAATATTCATACGGCCTGGTCGTTGATTACCGTTTACATATAAACTTTGTGCATACACTTGTACCGCATTATGTGCCTCATACATAACTTTATGGACAGAGGAGCCTTGAAGTGTCCAAGCTTATCACGAAACTACTGTCTTGCATATACAATCAGTTCAATTCTCCGATTTAATACAGGTTATAAAAAGAAACACGTTAATACCTTACACCTGTTCTCATTAAGTGGCAGAGAATTAGCCCATGAAGCCAAACAACGGCAATCGTTTTACTATTGACCACTCACTAATCCCGATTCAAGATATTACGAATTTCTTCATAAGAATTGCCAAGTCGTACTGTCTGTAATCCATATACAACATATATAGAAGAAAATGTTCTAAGACTTTGAAAGGAAGGAACATAATATTCTATCGTACTCAGCATTTAATTTTAAGCCATAATAACTGCTTCTTGCATCTGACATCCTAATCCAACACAATGAAAACGTATTCGTCACATAAAACTAAGTAAACAATTCGATTACGAACATTAACCGCTACACTGTAAGAGCTTTTGTTCTCAGTATCAACGTTTTGACAACAATGTTCATTGTTGAGTTATCAATCTGCCGTTTTGCCAACACAAATGCAACTGTTGACATCAATATGCAAGGGGCAACGGGTTCCGCTCTTACTTGGCAAACAGTGTCAACGACGACGTATCAATAAACATTTTGTAAAAGGATTATTTAGAGCCAGCAAATATGGCGCAACTACTGCATTGGATAGCTGTATACGTTTTAATAGAGTATAAATAATTATCCAAACGTCTCTGAAATAAAATGAAATTAGGTCGAAGGAGGTAATTTGTATGCAAATACTCCGTCAATGATTCATTCGTCAGCTTCGGTCACCGACGAAGCTAAGGAATAAAGCAGTCAATAACTTTGATCACACAGCCTGTGTTAAATTCCTAAGCATAAAACAAGTTTTGCTTTTTTGCTGAAAACAAACAACGAGGATAGATTACTTGGGATTGAGAAAGACCACAATACAGACAACAACTACTAAATAGATACAAGCCACACACAAGAAGGAAGTTTGTTCAAAAACAGTTTACAGATAAAATTAATGATAGAACTGTTAGTTCTGTTGAGTACCTAGATAAATTTCACAGTCATTACGTCCTAAGCGCCATGCGGCAGCCTACAGCAAGGCAGTCGAATGAACATAAACATCAGGCGATTCCCACGCCGTCGGGAGAGGCACTCCTTGATTAACTGCGTGAATTGCGTTGGACTTCACTCACGCTTAGTTCCTTCTTAGGCTCGTATTACAAAATCTGACTCAACACTAGATAGACCTACAACTACTCTAACGGCCGTTCCCAATAACCTATCTAACTCTGGATTTGCGTACCAGAGATAGGAATTTGACATTACTTGTATGGGGCTAATGTCAAAATTCTATCACTAGTAAGCAAATCCAGAGATAGACAGAATATTGATTTCCGCAATTTATTAATCAATGCTCTTCTATATTATGTACAGACGACAGCACATCAAGTTACCACAATCTGTCAAATTTCTGCAATCGATTTTCAACCTTATCGCAATGGGGGTAGGTTAATGTTGGATTGGTAAAATTTGACAGATTCGTATACGTTGACCTGCTGTCGTCTGTACCTTAATCACTTGACCGTTGAACTAATATTGATAATATAATTGCTCGGAGTCTTATAAAGTTTGTTAATTTTTGTCTGATTTTACAACTCAACAATATTTTATGGGAAAATTCCTCCATCATGCATTCATTGCAATGGAAACATTAGGGCTGGTTATGCAACGAAATTTTCATCATCGAATCATGAACCATGCAAGAGATACTCATCTATAACATGATAATTATGTACTGTATTCTTGCAACGTTGAGCTACATTGTAACGAATACTCGGATAATCGTCATTTGTTACTTAAGGACATAACAAAATGCATCTGCATCAAGACCTGGTATAGTTTTTGTTAAGTCATATATTTCTTTGTTATTTGTCCTTTATTACCAGTTACCACTCATAATGAAACGTACATGAATATCATTAATATTCAATTTACAATGAAATAAGTTAATTATTCAATTGGTAACGAACTAGCCTTGCTTCCTACGCAAGTCTGTCTGTCATAGTTATCTACGCGTGTTTGAGACAAAAAGACCACATTGTGGCTAATGTTATGCCTTCTGTTGGCCCATTTTAGACACACTTGAACGGTGTTACCCAATTTCTATACAATAGGCCGGTAAACGTAGTTAACAACACTGACAAACCTACGCTGGTCAATAAATCTCATACTCATACTCATACTCATAACGTTTATTATTTAATAACGTTTATTATTATCGTAGATTTTAGGATAAAGAAGACAAAATTTGGATACAACTCAATTCATCAATACGGGACAAGAAGAAGATAACAAAGGGTCGTAAAAACACCCAAGGTTTAGCGCAGCTTCAACAAGTTGCAACAAGTTCAAACGCGACGTGAATCAGCCGAGACTCAGATCCAGACCCAATTAAATAACAGGTTCAGAGGCCCATAGACTCATGACATTTAGCAACACAACCGGTCATAAATTAATATAGAATTTCATAAATAACATAATTAGTTTAAATACGTATTTAAATTTAAAATAAAAACAAAATATAATACTAATTTAAGGACTGTGGGAAATACTGACAAGGAGTAAGAGCTATGAAACAGCTAAAAAGTTTAATAAGAACCAGAAAAGATAAAATTGGTAAACACGAAAGGGAATGCTCAGGTGACGAATTAAAGAATGCAGATAATATGTGATGACAAGAACGTAAATAATTTGCAACAGGAGCAAGCAAATTAAATGCTATAAGAGGCTGCATATAGGGTCAAATTATGAGATTATCATAAACGTCTAACTTTGAAATACGAATCTATTCACAAGGCACCTAGTATCATTAAACGATGTTATAGGAATAATATTACTCACTGATGCACAAATATCTTAACATAACTTCATGTCAACGAATGGAATTAAGTGCTTAATAAAATAAGTATCATTATTATGTGCCAGTTATTAGATAACAGTTCCAAGGAGTATTTTATCATTTACTGCCTGCATATTAAAATGAATAGCAATAAAATCTAAACGGCACAGATATAAAGTATTTATGGTATTGCTGATTTAAGTTTAAGAGCTTAGGTAGTTGTGGCCAATGGGTTAGTATGATCTCTGAAGCTTTTATATCCTTACAATTTGTACTTATGGGTGCTATAGGATTATTCAATGGTTCTCTTAATTTCTTAATTACATGAAGTAATATTTTGAGCCTATATAAAAACGAAGCTTTATACGCATCACAATGTTTTCTTAGTAAACTTACGCAATTACTAGACATCTGAACAAACAGTAACAACTGTATCAACGGAGCGTGATTAGGCCAATTTTAACCAATTCGTATAGAATTTTAAAGCAAAGACTTACAAAACTTGTCACTTGATGAAAATATTGATCTTTACAACGATTTCTCAATATTTTTCATCACTATCGAACAAAATGTATTAACACAAGCTGGCACAAGACGAGTCCCAAACTTTTTGCCCATTTATGGAATCTTATACAATGAGCCACATTGAGCAACATTAGGTCAAAGTTGTTGTCTTGTTATTGGTATACAGCTCCTACGCAAAACCAAACAGGTAGATATTAAGCAATAGGAATCACATAAAGTCAGGCCATGGGTACTAATAATACATTAACGTCTAATATATTTTATACGGTGCGTAATATAGCTGCGTAGATTGAGTTTCAACTGCAATTTGAGAAAGGGCGTACCACGAATTCCGAGCTATCGAGACTGAGATATTATTGTGGACAGACAAAGGGTCATTTGGTAGATATATGAAGGAAGAATCAAATACCCATTTAGATGATACGGTTGATTCAGAAGAATATTATATAAACTATAGAATGTTAACGGCTTATTATGCCGATGAAATGTTAATCGTGGGAGGAAACTCTTTGGTCAAGAAACATGCGGTATTTGTGTCGAGTTAGTAGGAAGATTCTTGTGTCTAAAAGCCCACATTTGACACGCATTAAAGGCCCATAGAAAATTAGATAATTTCCTCTGCATAGTTTAACGGATTAGACACCTTACGTAAAGTTAAAGCTCAAAACTATTTCAATACCAAAACAAATTCATTATGTTTGCAGTTTTCTGTCAAATGAGTCATCCATCATCACCTTTGACTTGAAACTTTAATGAAACAAAGCTATCGAACACACCGTCTAAACACAAAAATAAACGCTTACAAAGGAAATATCCCGATGGGCAATGACTTATGACTCATTTTAGCCGGAACTGTTGAGTGAGTTAACTAAGGACTTGGCTGTTATTACAACCTGCTTCGTTTCGCGCCCTCTATAACCTTAGAACGCAACATAGTACCCAATTGCCATAAAGTAATGATATCTGACCCTTTAACTAAGACTATGAAACAGAAGTTAGATGCGGTTCGCCTGATACGTTAATATCTCAGGATAGACCAGAACAGAACATGAAACTACAAACTTTCCTCTGTAAAATGGTTTCTATGGCTTTATAAGGGTTCCATACTCAGCGGGTAAAACAGGACCCTAAGCGTCATGGCACATTGTACCGGCACCGCTCCAACCCGGCAAATAACGTTAAATGACACGTTATTTGCCGGGTTGGAGCAGTGCCGGTACAATATGCCATGACCTTAAGACTTCGCTGTCCGTCTGTCTATCGCCAGGCTGAATCTCGTGAACAATGATAGCTAGATAGCTGAAATTTTCACAGATTATTTCTCTTGCCGCTTTAACAAACAAAAACTATAATAAAATAAGAATTTTAGGGGGCTCTACATCCAACGTGATTTTATGTAGGGAACCCTTCGTGCGCGAGTCCAACTCGCACTTGGCCGGTTTTTTAACTACATTAGAGATGAACTTGGCAATTAATTATTGTTGTTTATAGTGGCGCTATACGTATTTTATGCTGTATCTCAAAGTCGTGTCATGACAACTTTCGCTCGCATCATTAACAAGATTACTAAATAAGTTAAATTATTCATTCACAACGTAATGACGATTAGCATGCAGTTGTCAGTCATTATACAAACAATTACGAATGAATAACACATTTGATTTGAATAATTACGCATTATTCAAATAGGTAACAATTGATAGTAAGACGGGGTAAACCATACATTTGACATAAGTAAATTAAAGAATGACAAAATATGAACCAAAAACTATTTATATTTTTAAATGATGTTAGAGTAAAATTAATTGACGTCATTTTCAGCTAAATTTTTCACCAGTTTTGCATTATGTGGCTACTTAATACCTATTTGAGAAATTGTTATGGGAATTTTAACATATCCCTACAGTATTGTATAAAAATAAATTCTCGTAAAATGGGTACCTACGTTTAACTGTATTTCTGACTAGTTAAATATAATCTACAGATAGTTAGATAGCCTACATAGGTACCTGCCTATTTCTCTCGATGTCTTGAAATTAGTTATGCGTTGCAGGAATTTACAATTTTATTTCCTGCACACGCCAAATTAAAACGCATAATCAAAGACGTAAGGACACTACTTTTATATGCTTATTAGCACAGGCAATAGAGTTCTGCCTATGCGATAAGGTTTCATTGCAACAAATTGAATGCTGCCTATAAAATTAGAGCTTTAAAGATTCTTACAAATGTATTTAATTAATTATTTTTTCTTCGTTGATTATACATACTTACTTAAGTATGATTTTTTTTGCAGTATCAAACATTTTAGCAGCCCAATTAAAAAAAGATATTTTGGCTACCTACCTATATTATGTCTATATACTTTGTCACTTATTAGCTGTAGTAACTAAAGCATAACATGAATTAATACCTGTAACTTTTCAAATCCAAAGTTATCCAATTTCATGTTGAAGTAATTTAGATTGATGTCGCCTAACTCACTCATATGTCACTAAACTTTGTAACAGCCTCAATTTCATTACCACAGTACCTAATTAAGACACACAACACTATTTTAGTTTCAAAAAAGTTAACACTGATCAAAAACAATAGACACTTGACAGATTATATTTTTTATTTTTATAATGTCACGAAGCTTTTTGAATTTAGAATTTAAATGTTACGCCGAAGGTTGTAGTTGCCGTAGGCGTGCACCGGTGACGGCCGACTCACGCCATATGAGATTACGACGAACACAGCCTTACCAAACTCCGAAGGCACTAAATTACAACCAAGTGTTAAAATGAACTCTCCGAGACTTAATTTCTGTAACTAGCACTCGTTTTTCCTAACGCGGCTTGTTAAACAACAGTTGAACGTACTGCTATGCCAATTGAGGTTTTGTTTACTTGTATGTTAGTTCAGTTAGTAAGACCGGTAGCGTCTCCCAAGATAGAGCGGCAAAGAAAGTATTGACCAAACGTAACAATACACTCTTTTACATACGGAGAGAGGAGACTGACAGTGGTTTACGTCGATAAGCCTACTTAGGAAGACAATACGGAGGTTCCACTAGTTAGGTACAGAGTACACTTTCATACGCTCCATAAAGAGCATAAAAAGACTGAGTATCCAATTCCACACGACAGCACACTAAAGCCCAAGTTTCTTAAAACAAACTGTTTACTATGAATTTCCACGTTTAATTCTTACAGTAATCAGGTATTTTAAGAGAAACGGACGTTTATGTTGTCGGTGAAAATGGGCCTAACTACAGGTACTGCCTACCTTACTACTTAATCATGAAAGTATAAGTACACATTTTTTTTGGGAACTGAAAGAAATTGTCGAGTTGTAGGTGGCACCTGTTATGCATTCCTGCACAGCTTTATGAGCCAAAAGGCGTGATGGCTGCCGTGACCTGTAAGCAACGGTCATAACGGCAGCAGAATGGAATTCATCATACCGCCTTAGGAATACTGATAATAGCGGATCCATATTATGTAGCCACAACTGTCTGTCTAAGTAAATAGGTACTTAATTTGCTAAATATTTGTGCAGTAGAGCTCCAGAGACCGTTTAAACAGCTGACATGAACAATCGAGGACAAGTCCGGGGAAAGCCTGCGCCTGCCGTACTACTACTAACGCACTAACAACGCATAGTAAGTCACATATCGGTACTTTTAATTAAAGCATTTGTACGCATCTCATACTTTTGCTCTTAGTTCAAGAAAGTTCGATTTATTATCGAGGCGCTTTTGATTTATTGCCGTGGGTTATATAATTAGAGATGATTACTATTCAAGAAGTCGTAGAATGTTTTATTTCCTCTCATTACTTGGAGAGTGTGGAGCTACAGCATAATTGGAAGATTTTTTTGTGAAGCTATAGATTACCGCAGGAGCTCAAAAACAAAAAACCGTGTGCCCAAACATAGACTAAAACAATCTACTATTCTGGTGCGTAATTCTTAGTCATGCTCCCAGCCTGCCTTCTCAAACAGCCCCGCGATCCCACACCACACGACAGTTCTCAAATTGAATTCCAGTTACATTTTGTATTTCACAAAGCTGTCGAGTTCACAGTAAAGTGTAGGTATGCGGCCACATCATTATTCACCCAGCGATTCGTATACCGAAGCTACAAAAACCGCAGAATGTCACACGCATCACAAATCAGCTGCACCACCACTATGTGAAAGGAATAAGGTTGAATTTCCTATGATCGGCAACTGTCACAACAGCTGTTGTAGTTTTGCTTTAGCGCAGAAACAATGGACATTCTATCCACACCGAAGCGGTAACATTATCTGAGTCTTTTCAGAATGTTTAGCTTTTAAAACAGGGCTTTAAAGTTCAAATTAGCTTGACAACAGTTGTGTTATCCTAGAATTGATATTAATACCCCCATTATGATGCGTCGCAGCGCCTATCGACAATGTGTTATTGAATATCAAGTATAGACATTTGCTATAAGCTGATAAGTTTATTTTAGATATCCAAATATGGGTGTTGGTATTTTGTTCACAAAATGAATATGTTATTTGGTCATTCTTTTTACCCACGACGGAACGGAGAAAAGAATGAAGATTTATGTTTAGCAAGAAAGCGAAGGTTTTGTTATTGTTAGAAACATATACAATTTATGAAATACTATTTTGTAAATCTAAATGTCTTTAGTCGTTTATCTGATTCGGACTAGTTACATCACCACCTGCCATACTTTCCAAATACATTATGTTTGGGTAAGCTTTCAATCTAACAGGATGCAGCTGAGACCAGATTTTAGAAACAATATATATTTTTTTTTTGTAGGGTACACTTACTTGGGGAATTTATATTAAAACAACTTTTGAGAAATTCAAAATATTTATTAAATAACACCATGTTATTTCAAAATAATTATGTATCCTTATTAAAACTTATTATTTCATATAAAATGAACAACTTATAAAATACTATAAATATCCTTGGATAGTGGATAAATTGGTTCCTTTAAAATCTAACACCTCATCGGGATTCGATTTTATTTTTTCTATAATAGCATGTTTATTAAATCTGATATCATTAGCATAATCTTGCTTCATCATTCTCATTTTATCAATAATCTTGTTGCGAAGAGGTTTTTCCAAATCTGGATTCTGCAACAAACTGGCCAATTCTGGTAACCTGTCGGGCAAGTTAATTTCATTTTCAGTGTACTCTATTTCTATTGCTTTACTTTTTGTTTTCAACTCGCTATGCCCTTTATTTTTGTAAACATTTTTCACACAAATATGTTTCTCAGGCACCGCTTCAACTGTTGACTGCTTCCCATCATCGTCAAATACTATCTTCTTGATTAATTTACAATCACATTCATTATCTGTTGAGTCTTCTCTGTTATAATGTCGTTTTTTCCGACTACTAGGCCCTGCTTCACCGTCCAAGTACAATAAATGTCCATATTTAACCTCAATTTTCTTCATAACCTCTTTACATCTTGTGTAAACAGATCTTAACTCTTCCAAGTCATTTTTATCGATTTCTTGTTTAGTATTTGTGTCGCTATCGTTATCTGCCGAAGCCACTGGAATTTGTTCAGATCTTTGAGAATTTTTATCAGATTTGCGCTTCTTTTTTCGGTTCGCCGTCGGGGACGGCGATTTTTCTTTGTTTTTGTCATCAGAAGATGTCTTTTCATCCGTATTTATAAGTTCTCGGACATGATTTTTCACAATAACATACGACTTTTGCTCCAACAGTGGTTTTCGAATAACAGCAACTTCCACAGGCGTTTCGTTGTCATCATGGACGACCATCATTAAAATTACTTTAATTCTTTAAACTGAACCACAAAAATACTTTAATTCACCATAGAAAGGCTTTATTTCGAATTGAATTTAATAAAAACACGTGCTGCTGACCTAATAATATACGCCCAAGTTTGACATTGACAGCGTCAGTAGTGAAGTGAACGCAGCCCGAGTAAACAACATGGCGGCGAAATAGGGTGGGCATGATCGATTCCATAATCGCCTAAACTCGTTTTGGTGCAATCACATTTATATCAATGTTTTATTTATTTTACGTCATAATACGTCCTTAGAGTTATGAGCAATAAGTAAAGATAAAAGTTGTTTTGCTTGTCGATTTGGATGTGTAAAGTTAGTAAAGATATTAAGTAGTAAAAAACAAAGAAAAAGCAATAAATATTCATCAATATCTTTATTTTTCCTCTTTTTCTTCTTTTTAGGCACATAATCTTCTGCGATGCACTCTTCCACTTTTTCAACATCTTTTTTCTTTTTAGATTTTTTACTTTCTACAGGTTCCTCCTGTACTGATTCTTCAAAACCAGTTTTCTGCTTTTTTTTTTTAGATTTTTTAGGTTTCTCCAATTCATCTTCAACATTTTTATCATTTTCTAAATTATCTACAGTTTCTTGAATACTTTCTTCGTCTTGATGTTTTTTCTTCTTTTTCTTGCTTTTCTTTTTTGTCTCAGCAATTTCTTGGCTTTCAGAAACATTATTGTCGTCATCAACTGTTTCATTTTTGTCAGAATTGTAGAAAGAAAATGATTGGAAATTGTAATCTTGTTGACCTTCTTCATTATCTTCATCATTAGTAGCACCTGCAAAGCCTTTAAATGAATAATCAGCTCTATCGTTATAGTCTGTATTATTACTGGTTAGGTTTAAACTGCCTTTTGATTTTAGCGCAGCCATTTTACTTTTAAAATAATCCTCCATACTGCCTTTTTCTGTAAAAACTTTCTCTGTAGTATTTATTTCAGTACTTTCTGAATCATCTTGTACTTCCTCTTCAATTTTGGGGTTTTCTTCCTTTTTCAAGGATTTTTTACCAAAGATGTTAGCCAAGTCCTTTTCACTGTAGCGAGTCAGGTCTTTGCCGCGGGTAAACTTATGATAATGCACTCTTGCTTTGCTTTTCTTGGATTTTACTTCTAGTGATACACCACTGTGTAATTTGTCGTCGTTGTTATCACCTGAAAGTGAATTGGAATATTGTCATTCTTAATGTATAGAAAATTAGATATAAAAAAACTAAGATTAAAACTTTTAACTAACCACAACTTCGCGTGATTACACTCAAAAGGTACAAATGAATTTATTCGTGCACAAAATAGCCGAATTGGCCCAGTTTTCTTAAAAACCATTCATTTAAATTGCGTTGTGTTGTGTTTATAGTGAGTGGTACTTACCATTGGATAAATTGGCTAACAATGAATTGAAGTCGTCTTCGTGCTTTGTCCACTGATCGTTCCTGTCGTCAAAGCCCAGTCCTCGTTCATCATTCTTGTATCGAGCCACAACATGTTCCACAATTCCATTTTCTTTAGCACCTAACCCTTTGCCTTCACTCCATCCCATTTTTTCCAACATCCGCTGACCGAATTTTGTCGAATCATTGCTCCATGCATTATTTTTAGCTCGAAGATTAATTACTTTTTGTTTACGCCGAGGACCCGCTAACATAGCCATGTTATTAAATTTTTATTAACATCGCACACGTGAAACGTGTTATCGCAGAAACAAAATGGATGACAGAACAACATAGAGGGGGAACCAACTGCGGCACGCGGGGCGCGCGTTCGGAAGAATGAACACGACACGCAATTGGCCGACAGTGAAATGAAGTTCGTTCGCTTTGTATAGTAAACAGTGTTGTGATTGGTTGCAGTATTGCAATGTTGGTAGCACTGAAGAGAGCGCGGTCCAGCTATACAAGAGTTCGATTTTAAGCATGTTTGTCGTACTTACCCATTTATTAAGCATGACATTTTTGTATTCGCATAGATTGTGAGATAGGGCGCTATTGCATGGAGATACGTATCGATAGATTGGACTGTTATATTTTGGTTTTCAAGTATTTTAATCTCAGGTTCATACTATTATTCCGAGGACCAGAATAATAACAAAAAAAGTATGGCAACATATACCTTACGTGCTCAACATTTCAATATTAATTAAAGGTGAATGCGACGACTAGAAGCGGGAAATTCAAATATAAAATGGTTTTTGCATGTTTTACCTAAGTTAACATTCAATATGAGGCGTGATCTTATGATTGGCGGTTATAATATCCCACAAAGTAATTTCTGATGTCCTTCTTTAACTCCGAAACTTCTTACAATTTAAATGTTACTGTAAAAACGTTTTATTGCGAAATATCGTAGTTTCGTCAGTTTATAGTTCATATAAGAAGTTTCGGAGTACTACATACATACAATATTACAATAAAGAAGAACATAAGCCTTCTTGGCAGTTGCGTAAAAATATTGTGCATTTAAAATGTTAGTCGCTAAAAATAATTGCCTCATTAATCTGTCGCCCTCTGCCCGACCGCAACCTTGCCTTAATATTGTCATGGGGTGAGTCAGGTGGTGGGTCTTTGAATTAGGTAATTAATTTGTTAAAGACTGTGCCCAGTTACATAGATAATTAGATGAACTAACATTAATTTGTAGTAGGGTGCGATGCGTTGCGATCCGACACCCGTATCATTTTTAGCCGGCGTTATTTCCCCAGGAAAAGTAAAAATGCCGATTGAAAATATTTCATTCCTTGTGAAACAGTACGTATGTACAGATAACAGCACATCAAGTTACCACAATCTGTCAAATTTCTGCAATCGATTTTCAACCTTATCACAATGGAGGTAAGTTAATGTTCGATTGGTAAAATTTGACAGATTCGTATACGTATACGACCTGCTGTTGTCTGTACAAAGAAAAGTAGATAGACTTGGGTAAACATAAAATCGGTCAATGTTATCTGCGTATACCTACATTTGTATGCAATGGAAAAAATCTTTACATTTCATTTTTACAATGAAACTTATATTAACTACTGCTTCATCCGTCTGATATTGCGGATTGATAAATATTTTATACAAAAAACGTGGGACTTTGTATAAAATCAATCTACTTATGATGTGAATAATTTAGTTAATTTTTTCAGTCTTCGCATTAAACAAATTACAGGTAGGTATGGCAATGCAAATATTTCTAAGCAAAATATTATTTTGCGTAAAAGTATTTCATGAAGAATACCCACGAAAATATGTTAATTTTATAACACTTTTTTTAATAATCGTAAACCTACATCAACATTTATGATGATTCTATAAAAATAGTATCCACAATGTAAAGGTTACATGCAGATCCATAAATCAAAACGCAACTAATTACCGTGACTGATGACAGGTGCAACACTAACCGATCAATAAACGCAACCTACACCACCGCGATCGCAGGTAGCGATAGTGTCTGTACTACGCGCCAGTACAGCGACTTCAGGCACTTGTTGAACACCCGACGCAAATATTACAGACATCAACGATGAACATACAACAATTCATGGCCCCGGGGGCCTTGGCTTATCGCATCAAACGCAACAGCCCCGCCAAATAGCCTCCACTAAGCGCGCTAAAACAGTCGGCTTAAGGTTATGGGAAACAGTGGGGGTGGCCAGAGATGGGACGGACGGCAAATGCATACGACTAAAAGTTATGTCGTACAACGTCTTAGCTCAAAGCCTGTTAGAAACTCACTCGTTTTTATACGAAGAATGTGAGCGCCAGTGCCTGCTGTGGGAGAACAGGTCCAAGCTGCTCTACCAAGAAATAATCGACCAATCACCCGATATATTGTGTATCCAGGAGTTAGAATCGTCACAAGTGAAAAGTTTCTTTTCGAAATTTGAAGAAATCGGATATTATGGCCTATACAAAAAGAAGACTAGTAAAGGCATCGACGGCTGTGGGATTTATTTTAAAAAAGATTATTTCAAAGTGGAAGATGTTGTTAACGTGGAGTTCTATCAGCCGAAGGTATCGATACTGAACCAACACCACGTTGGTATTATTGCTAAGCTTTCATCGTTGAACATGCCCGGCAAACCTTTCGTGATTGCGAACACGCATCTGGTATACAACCCCAGGAAAATGGTCGTGCGACTCGCGCAGTTGAGGATATTCCTAGCTGAGATCGATCGAGTCTCTTACGTATTTAACGGACGGGATTCTGGGTACCTCCCTATCATATTATTAGGAGACTTTAACTCATACCCCAACAGCGTCATTGTGAAGTTTCTAGACGAAGGCCAAATTGATACAAATCTAGACTGGAATAACAACGAGTGGAGTAATATTGGCATCACGGATAACTGTCAGCATTTGTCGGTGTATCTGAACAGGAAAGAAGGACGACACACAAATTTCAGAGAGTTGCAGATATATAATTCAGTATACAGCCATCCGTCGCGCTTGTACGACCGACAGGGATCGTTCCCAGCGAAGGTATTCAATCACGCCAAGTTCAAAGAAATGTTCAACAGCGGGATTCTCTCTCATCCATTCCACTTCCGATCCGTGTACGATACTATGAGGAGACAAAATAATCTGTACATTGAAATGTCCAAATACAGTCATTATGTTTTAGTGGATTACATTTATTATAATGCGTGCAGCGGCCTGCGGCCCTTGGAACGCCTTCATCAATTTACTGATCAAGAAAGCAGGGAACTTGGCCACTTGCCGAATAAGGTGCATGGGTCCGACCATATCCCGCTCGTGGCGGTCTTCGAGCTTAGTTCTGAAAAGTCATACTAGTTGGTAAGTAGTGTTTCGATATTTGTTTATACGTAAGTATTCACTTATTTTATACTATTTACAAAATAGACCCCATTTGTACTAGCAGAGCAATTACCTATGAGATGTCAATTAGTACAAGTTTACGTTATGTGTAAAACTGGTGAAGCTCAATTAATATCCTACCAGTGCATCTAAGGTTGATAATTTCACGAGAGCAGTGATTGATATAAGAACCAAAATCATTGCGCGACATTGCGAGCGATACGGTTATTACGTCACGACTTGAAGCGCGCGTGATTTGATGTCAGAACAATGGCTTTTTTTGTAAAATGACCGTCGTGATGGGAATTCGACGAAACAATATAGCTCAATGAAAATAATCCTCAGCATGAGGTAACTTTTATTTTTTATGCGACAGCCACATAATGTTGTTCGATATTAAAATTGCGGTTCATCAAAAGTTGTATTTAATGTTTGTAGTACGTACCTTTTTAATCTAAATGTTGATAAATTTTACTGTAGTCCGTCTAATTCTTAAATATTTACATTATGTCCATAATATTAATTTACCTACTGAAATTAGAATGTTTTTAGTCTAAGTTCGAGTAACTATTTTCGTACATATTTGGAATGTTAAATTCACTAGTTAAAGAAATTAAGCACATTATTTTAATACGATGAAAAATCTAGGTATAAAAAAGTTACTCCCGCCATCTTAATCGACTGACAATTTGAAGTAAGATTTTATTATTGTATAGGTACAGACGACAGCAGGTCAACGTATACGAATCTGTCAAATTTTACCAATCGAACATTAACCTACCTCCAGTGTGATAAGGTTGAAAATCTATTGCAGAAATTTGACAGATTGTGGTAACTTGATGTGCTGTCGTCTGTACAGACGACAGCAAATCAAGTAACCACAATCTGTCAAATTTCTGCAATAGATTTTCAACCTTATCGTAACGGCGGTATAGGTTAATATTTGATTGGTAAAATTTGACAGATTCATATACGTTGACCTGCTGTCGCGGTACTATGATTATTAAGTCCCTCTACAACGAAACCAATTTATGTAGGTACTAAAGAACTTTCTCATCTCCCATTTTAGTATATACCTATGTGTGTATAAGTATAAGATCTAAATGTAATTATTTACATACCTTTGTGCGTAACCTATGAAACGACCAAAACTATAGCTGAAATTAGCTTTAATTTGGTAATTTCAGGTGCTTCTATGGCGCGGAAGGGTATTAGGTATTTATTACACATTGTCATTAGTATGTAAGCCTAAGCAGACTAAAAAAATGCTAGCTCTCTGAATTTGAGGCTTTGGACATAAGTCCATTGTCAATCATGTTCCTATATTTTATTTATTAACTATTTTTTTACTTCGTGAACTTTTGAGAGACTATATTTATCATCTGCGTTTGTCTGGCTAGCCTTTTCCCAACTATATTTTGGGGTCAGCATCCAGACTAACTTCGTTTTAATCATGGAGCGATTTCTATTTGACCTTCTCATTCTTTACCTGGGCAACGTGTTGCTCCTTGGTAAGACTGGTTATCAGGCTAAATATTTTTTGATCTTGTTTATTTATTATTGTATTATTACATAGATACTAATGATAATGTGAAGCGTGTTGAAAAGACGCGTTTTAGGTACAGACAACAGCAGGTCACGGTACCCGANACAGTAGGTCAACGTATACGAATCTGTCAAATTTTACCAATCGAACATTAACCTACCTCCAGTGTGATAAGGTTGAAAATCTATTGCAGAAATTTGACAGATTGTGGTAACTTGATGTGCTGTCGTCTGTACAGACGACAGCAAATCAAGTAACCACAATCTGTCAAATTTCTGCAATAGATTTTCAACCTTATCGTAACGGCGGTATAGGTTAATATTTGATTGGTAAAATTTGACAGATTCATATACGTTGACCTGCTGTCGCGGTACTATGATTATTAAGTCCCTCTACAACGAAACCAATTTATGTAGGTACTAAAGAACTTTCTCATCTCCCATTTTAGTATATACCTATGTGTGTATAAGTATAAGATCTAAATGTAATTATTTACATACCTTTGTGCGTAACCTATGAAACGACCAAAACTATAGCTGAAATTAGCTTTAATTTGGTAATTTCAGGTGCTTCTATGGCGCGGAAGGGTATTAGGTATTTATTACACATTGTCATTAGTATGTAAGCCTAAGCAGACTAAAAAAATGCTAGCTCTCTGAATTTGAGGCTTTGGACATAAGTCCATTGTCAATCATGTTCCTATATTTTATTTATTAACTATTTTTTTACTTCGTGAACTTTTGAGAGACTATATTTATCATCTGCGTTTGTCTGGCTAGCCTTTTCCCAACTATATTTTGGGGTCAGCATCCAGACTAACTTCGTTTTAATCATGGAGCGATTTCTATTTGACCTTCTCATTCTTTACCTGGGCAACGTGTTGCTCCTTGGTAAGACTGGTTATCAGGCTAAATATTTTTTGATCTTGTTTATTTATTATTGTATTATTACATAGATACTAATGATAATGTGAAGCGTGTTGAAAAGACGCGTTTTAGGTACAGACAACAGCAGGTCACGGTACCCGAATCTGTAAATTTTTACCAATCAAACATTATCCTACCACTATTGTGATAAGGTTGAAAATCTATTGCAGAAGTTTGACAGATTGTGGTAACTTCATGTGCTGTCGTCTGTACTATCGTCGGTATTATTTTACCGATTTTGGTGTTGTGCTAGTTATAATAATAATTAATCTTCTGTGTCCATTAAAACAGTTAAGTCCATTTAAAATGGAATAAACTGTGTATTGATGTACTTTTTAAGTGTGACTAATAAATGGTTGTGTGTATTATTTTATGTTTTATTTGTTTTTTCATAATTTCAGAAATAACAAACAAAAACTTCAAAATATCAAGAAATCTAAGTAAGTATATTTACAGATTTTCTGAAATAAATCAGGTCATATGTTTCAGACCTCAAGGCTAAGGCGATCTACATTATAATTTCACAATTATAAAAAACTACCTCTATACCCACGTACGTATGTACCAGCATAAATAATTTAATGCGATTGCTTCCCTACAAATGGCCGATGCAGCAAACTAGTAAACTACATTCAACTTTTAAAATCAATAAACATGCCTAGTGAGGGGAAAATGTTACTAATTGCATATCGAAACATTTCACGTGAGTTTATCGATTCAAAAATGACAGTAATAAACCAAATGGTATTTAAAAGCAGGAAAAGCGTTCAGGAAAATGGTTATTAAGTAAAGGATACGAGTTGTTATGGTCATTGCGCCTGTTACGAGTGCATTAATGCCATCTAACCATTTCAGCTGCACAGATTGCAAAACTTGCGATAAACATAACGGTATCAGGTGTAGGTATACTCTTAATTAATGGATGAAGGATATTAATAAATGGGCAATTTGTTTTTGTCAATAAGAAGAGAGTTCATCTTTTGATCACACCCCTCTTTTTTTACGAGTTTTTATTCTATTTGACAGGTGGCTTTCAGATGATTCGCCTAAAGGAAAGCGATATTGTCTCTCTGACTAGACTAATGTATAGTCTTTATTTTTCAATTTTCAATACGCAAACCATTTCGGATAGCTCTATATATTTTTGGTCTGAAATGTAAGTTGCAAAGTACCTATCATGTTTAACTATCGACAATAGTTCGCAAAGACACATATATCTTTATTTACCTAGATAGTCATTTGCATACGTGAGTTTCACTTCCATAAGGTGTGCACACGTAAATTTTTGTTTGGCCATTAATAAAATATTCTAATAGTGAAACGTAGCCATAGCAGGCACGATGTTTTCCACCAACACCGCAGTCTCGCTTGACCAGAGCGGTTTGAAGAAAGCTGCCAGTGAGAAGCATTCCTATGAAAACGAGTCTCAGTACGTTGTAGAAGTACCTACTAGACATCTATTAGAACGGGACCACATCCTCGATATAATTATCGGTCTGAGTCCTTAATAAGGATAAGATGAAGTAATTTTGTCAGTCGTTGGCAATTAACACTCAGTTGCTCAATAAGTGCTGAGACAAGTTAGTTGCATTTTAATTGGTGTTGAGCTTATTATAAAAATCCTTCAAAATTGTGTCATAGTAATAACAAAAAAAAATCTTATTCACATGCATTGTGAGAATTATAAAAAAAATGGTGGGGCCTTAAATCGAGGCTACAATAAATTTTCGTCATTCGCAAATGAAATACATTAAGAAGGATTACAAAAATCACAAAATGTCGTACTGATGACTACGACTTATTATGCACATGGCATCCAAAGTGCAGTCGATAAATAATGCACGAGTAGTTAGAAACGAGACGTTTGTGATAGACGTCGTTGAACTTATTACAACGCACTCATTAAAACAGTCCTATATGAAAGAACAGCATCAAGAGATGATCTGTTAATCGATTTACATTATTTATATAAATGCTAATGAAAACAAGAATCGACTAAAAAGAGAGAGTTGTTAGGCCACTGGCTGGTTGTACGCGTTGTTTATGGTCAGTGAAAACGCGCGAAAACGCCGCGCTTGCGTGATACTATCCATAAAAGCGGAAAACGTTTCGCGACTTATTTCGTGTTGAATATATTTTATTGAATTTACACGACTAGGTTTCCTGTATTTTAGAGTAATTAGAATTATAATTAACATTACAGTTCCGATTTCGTCAACATTCTGAAATGTTGCAACCTGGCGGCAACTTATGAACAGTTTTATTATTCTTGCAGATTTATTTTATATCACATGTATGAATAGTTGCTATACTAACATAATAAGCGTCACCAACCCGTGTAGTAGGTATAAGGAGGATGTAATTGACAGATAGGTACTGTTTTTACTAAACAAAAAGTTATAGAATAGGTATCATATTACTTGAACAACGATGAAGCGTGGTTGAAGTTATCAAACTGTACATTTTTACAATGTCTAAGGAAACATGACACTGTTCTACGCAATACAAATGTTAATCTCAGTGCTATGTTTAGGTGAATGTCCATATTGCATAGTCAACGTGGTTATTTTGCATCTCAGTTATTTTAAGATTTAGACGGGAAGTATTGCAGACGACCTATATGCCTACATACATAGGTTGCAGTACTTCAATAAAGTTCTATATTTAAGTAAATTGAGTTTGTCATCGTCTTTTTAAGCAGTCAAGCAAGAGATATTAATTAATTGAGATGACAGGTACAAGAGTTAGCTGGAGTTGATAAACAAAATGGAACAATCCCTTGGAATTGAGGTATGGATAGGAGAAATAATAAAGATTATTTTTATGGATATACTTCCGAAGAGCTTTAACTTATCTGCTAGTTAATAATCAAATGGTGTTCAGAGTATTTATTAATTGCTAAATATAAATTCCTTTCCACAAGTGGTGGTGACACAGGCCCTTAATCTTATTTCCTATTAGCCACATGGCGAGTCACGAAATTACCGGCAGCCTACAATAATTCATAACAAACAGCAAAGTTTGTTGCACTTCGCTGTCCCATTTATCGTTCAGCTATGTTTGGTTTATGATAACCGAGCTTTCGATGTGAACTCAGAGGTTTTCGTAGATGTTATGAAGAATCTTTTAGCTTAGATGTCTTAAAACATGAGCATTAAAAAAAATTACAATATTAAATGTTCAGTTAATTAATGTGCACTTGTGCATCCATTAAACATTTACCCGGTAATGGCATTCTTAGAACACTTATAAATAAATACAGTGGCTAGTGCTAATAATTTAAAGGTCAGCGTTTACAGATAGTTCTTAAAAACTCCGGCAAATATTTGCTTTAATAAACGGATATTGTAGGTAAGGCTCCCATGGCCCTCAACGTGGGAATCTTGTCGTGTGACTCACTCGAAGCTATGCGAGACGAGACCATTTTTGCTAAAGTGCATTTTAAAATAAAAACAACAAAACGTTTATCCACGATTAATTTTAGGTAGTCCTCTATTATAAGGTGCAACAGAAGCAAATTATTTGCCGAGTTAACGGTGTACCACGGAGGCTGAACGACTGGGTTCGAGGCCAAGAAAAATAAACTAAAAAAAGTAAATTATTGGAGACCCAACCACTTTGCCGTCGACAGCTGCGAATTGGCGCGAAACAGGTTTTTGGCGGGATCAGTGACGTCACCTGACATGTGCCTTCCACCAGTTTCGGATTCAACAAAAAACAAAGACTCTTTCATCTCAGAGGTCCATTCTATTTTACGACTGGTTATTATTATGTTGGTGCATTGTCTGTTTAGAGAGCAGGTGATATTTTTGTAACTGCACATCACACAGTAGGCAGGTCCATAATCCTACACTTTTTGACACAGAACTATGCAATACAACAAGGTCTAGCTTCTTTGTCTTATCTCGGTACCTAAGTGGTTCTGTGGTAATATTTTTCAGATTTTAGTTGCACAGTGATTGCAATTTAGTTTCAGTATTATCATAGGTATTAGTTGGGTGTTTGTATCTTGTTACGTTAGTTTATTTAGAGATTTTATCAACGACAACAAATTACTTTTCAGGAAAGAGATAACTTATAATAACTTCCTGGGTGACTTTGTCTTGTTAACTCCCTTGAATGATTCAAACCCTTTTCTTACACTACAGTCAATTTTACTAGCTTACTACTGGTTGATGTTTCACTCAATTATGAAAATAATGTTTCGCGATATTTTCCAATTAACTGGTCCATCTAATGAACTGTCTTCACTCGACCAAGTTACTTTCCAAGCGTTGAAGTAAATCACACGCACACATCTATTTGATTCTGCAGTCTTATATAATTTGATACGAAATGCGCATGCAACCACTGCATAACTAACTCATTGGAGCTGGAAAACTCGTTTGTTCGACTACGAATATTTTTGTAAAGTTGCACAATGACACAGTCATATTACTATGTTAATAGACCCATTGTTTAATGCGGATTTTTATAAGAATCTCTTTTGTTTCATAGTTAGTTACAGTAATCTTTTGGCTGATGAGAAGATTTCACCAGGCAACGTAAATACTAGGTACTCGCATATTGTTAGACACCGCTAACCGCAAATTAGTGGTCAACGCAATTTTAGCTTTAACAATATCACAGGTTGGTCGCGCGCCACAAATAATGCTCGTAAAACCAAAATGTATCAAATAATTGAGAAGTCATTGCACTTATTCATAGGCAGGCATGCAACGGCAAACGTGTTTTGCTTCATCGATACCTACTCCCAGAAGCGGTCGGCTTACCTGAGAGTCACTCCGGACGTGGTTCAAATTATTCACCACTAATCCGTTGTCTGTTGCTATTGGATCCATTTCTGTACATTCATTATCCGTATAACTTCAAGTTTCAACCACACATTGCACTATACACGTTCAAACTTCAAGCCGCGGCCGAATACCACCGACACTAGTCTTAGTCACTGAAGAAAAACGCATCTAGGCACAGAGATAGTGAACACACAGGCGCCTGACCCTCCGGGGTAAGGCTTCACTGGCTTACTTTAAACAAACGAGTTACTCCACCGACTTAAATCAATAAACCTCCGTAATAACATTACGATGTGAACTACAAAAGTTTTCTCGGAAATGAAAGAGTGTGTACAAGTTTTGTTGAGCACAACGTCTGGCCGATCGTAAGGACGCCAGGCGGCGAAAAGTTACCCGTGCGTGATTTCTGGGGGACTCTCAAAAGCAAATGGTCATATAAGCTATCAATCTTTGCATACCAGAGTGGTTAGGTGAAACGGACATTCTCGTTTCGGTGCGTAGCGCTGCGAGAGTGAAAGGGACAAAGTGTCCGCAGGTACTGCGTCTCGAAGTGGGCGAACAGTATCTACAGGTTTTGCTCTCCCACTACAAGGAGGCACGGTGCGGACTCGGAGAACCTCGAGCTTCAAAGTTTAGTTGAAAAACTTAACAAGCATTACACAGACTTCAAATTGCCACTTAACACCACGCACATCGAGTATTTTGGACACGTATGGCCATAACCCTCAAATAGTACCGGTTTGTATCATTTCTGTGTTGATTTGTTTGGAAATTCAACACGTGTTACTTTTCCTTTTACATTTTAAACTTTCAATTACCTTTGATATGGCGGTTAGAAAATAATAATAACATTTCGTTTATTAATCGACCGTTAAAGCGGGGAAGGAAATTAAATCAAAGAAACGATCGATACATTTGATAAATCGAATGGAACCGGTCTCAATGCATCTCTGGTGAAGGCCGCTAGAGCTAACCTCTACACAGGACACTCCTGCGCAGGGACCCACGCACACTACGAAAGCTCCTCATGAATACAAGTAACCACATTCAACAGAGCTGTCAGTGAGGCGTTCGCGTTATAAAATAGGGATAATTCTTACCTGGTCGTTACGTTCCTCTGCAATTGGCAGTTTTTTGAGGTGTTATTTCTATAAATACATTGTTGTCTACTTAGATGGGCAGGTGAGCATATTTCTCTTCAATACTGGTGCAGTAATATTGAGAATTCTTAACATCTTGTTTGTTTTTTATGCAATGGTCAATTTTATTGTTTTGGTCTCCAATTTTCGTGTCATCTATTTAGGGGTACCTAATATTTGTCGCAATTTGTGGTTTCTGCTGTAAGCAGTCGACCATACAATAGTACTAATGTAGCAAGACATTGGCCAGACGATGCATTATGTAGTGCGGAAAATAGAAATAGGAAATCCACATAATGATCGACATGAAACACGCAGTTATTCAACTTTAAAGAGTTAACATAATGTAGATGCTTGTAGTATGCAGTGCTCATTTCTACGTTTATTGCCAATTCGTATACATGAATTAGCATCAATGAAATAAACTGGTCGTCTTATAAATCCAGTTTTACTTCGAAAATACAACTTATTTAATTAATACCGAGACTCAGCTGTTGTCTAAATTTTGTAGTTCACACAACCTGTTTTTCTTTTAGCAAAATACATATACGTTACCTATCTCATAATTGGTTGGCTCCTGAATTGCATCAGTATTACAAATTATGGAAATATTCAAAAATATTTCCCTTTCACAATTTCGATGTGCCTTGTGCTCATAATACTTCGATGATAGACATCCATGGTTATTCCGAACGCGAACATTCCACCACTGTATAAGTTCCTGAATTTCCAAAAAGGATCGTTGCAATTGGCATAAATACTTTTCAGGTAAAAAAAAACACAACAGACAAGCGGCAAGCCACATTCTTTGAAAAGAACAAGTCAAACAAAATGTCATGGGTAAACAAGATATAATTTTCATAATTACTATTTCAGCAGTTGCATCATGCTTTGCAACTCTAATAGAAAATTCTAGGGGCAGACGGCCATAATGGTAATATCCTTTTTTAATTTTTATTAAATTATCATCTGATAGGAACTTAGGACTTGGCCATTTTGATGAACTGCAATGACATGGGTGATACCGAGCAGTGCAAAGCTTCGGCAGAAGTTGCATCAAATTTAGCTGTACTAATTGATTAGATGATGATGGTGTTACTGTCTGATGAAAATATTAAAATCAACTGGGATGACGGGCCTGACTGACCATTTTGCTATCAACGCCATCATCATTATTTGTAGATGAAATGAACTGGTAAAAATAATTCAATTAATGACCATCCAATGCCATTAAACTCTGCCCCTAAGATGACCCACTGACCGAGATATGAGGTTTTCAAATAAGCTTTTTCAATTTCAGACTTCCACAATTACAAGACCGAGGAACAATGGCCAATAACCGTAGCGCAAGCCAACCGCAATAGCAACTCCACAATCAGACCCTACTAAAAAAATTGTCTCATCCCAAAAATACAAAATTAAAGTTCCGTATAAAAAAATGGGTATGTGGCACGCAATCAAACCCACTCGGCTCTGGCACTTGACAGGGATGAAACATATGGCTAACATGTTACGTTCACGTCTCACAGCTAGTCCCGAAAGGGTCTACAATCAGAGAAATCAGTACGACATGCTTTTATTATACGGTTTCATTATGGGCAATGCTATGGCAGTTGGCTATGCGTTCGGATTATTTTCCAAGAAAGATTGTTCCAAGAAAGTGGAAGAAGTCGCCACCGCCGACGAAGCTTCAACTTGCAAAGTCGACCCCTGTCCCCCTACTCCATCGTCCCCTAAATCAAAGCCTTGCCCTGCACGCCCAAAATAAGAAAGGAAGCAATAAGTATAATGATAATAAGAACTATAAGCCCATGACATGTAAACACAGAAAAAAAATAATGAAACCAAATAACTGAGTTTTATTGTATTGGACCGTTTCTAGTAGGAAGCCTTTCATCAAAGTCCTCCTTTCTCAGCATGCAACTGAATATCAGATTTTGCATTCAAAGTATGTAGGGATTGTAGCTGTATGTATGGCTGTTCATACTAGCGGATTGCGTATTGATTGTATATATGCACACAACGAACAACGAACACACGCCCCAAATGCGCAGCAAATTCGTTGCGGATACGCAACCAAATCGCCGCGAACAGCAAAGTGAACGCCATTTTTTACCCGACTAGGGCGAAGCGAAAAGGAGGGTTATGATTTTGACCTGTTTGTATGTATGTATGTATGTATGTATGTTCATCGGTTCCCTCATAACTTCTAAACTACTTATCGTAATTTAACAAATGAGATATCATTAGAAGCGTCTTGTTTAAGGCGCGGCCCCACCGCAGTGCACGGAGAGACTACGCACGTGTATTAAGCTTCGCTTTGGAAGAAAATGTATGTGGTTGTGTCCACTGCAACCCACGGAGAGGCTACGCACGAATTGACGTCATTGATACATGCGTGGCTTGCTCGAATAGGCGGTTACATAGCTCAACGCTGTCAACGTGGGTCTACGT
>NWSH02000605.1:8581221-8592321 GCA_002382865.2 Heliothis virescens | reverse complement strand
GTCTGTTTGTCTGTTCGCGATGGAATCAAAAACGGCTGAACCGATTTGAAAAATTCTTTCACTGTTGGAAAGCTACACTATTCGCGGGTAACATAGGCTATGTTTGATCCGGGTACGGCAAGTCGTTGCCACGGGACACGAGTAAAACCGCGGCAATATGAAAGCTCACTGATTAATGACGAAATCTCAGAAACAATAACACTTATCAACTTGAAATTTGGCAGGTAGGTTCCTTATAGGGTGTAAAAATATTCTAAGAAACAATTTTTTGAAATTCCACCCCTAAGGGGTAAAAAAGAAGTTTGGTAATTTGTATGGACGTCCAATGATTTTTGAAGTAAGAGACATGAAATTTAGCAGATAGGTCCGTTATAGGGTGTAGACATTGTCTAAGAACGGATTTTAGGAAAATCTGCCCCGAGGGGTGTAAAACGGGGGTTGATAGTTTGTATCGAAGTCCTATGTTTTTGAAGAAAGAGACATGAAATTTAGCAGATAGGTCCGTTAAAGGGTGTAGACATTATCTAAGAACGGATTTTACGAAAATCTGCCTCTAGGGGTGTAAAACGAGGGTTGATAGTTTGTATCGAAGTCCTATGTTTTTGAAGTAAGAGACATGAAATTTAGCAGATAGGTCCGTTATAGGGTGTAGACATTATCTAAGAACGGATTTTACGAAAATCTGCCCTCGCGCATCCCGTTGTTTCTCCGGGCTCTTAGAAATCGACATCAGACGTTTCAGATATTTGATTATGACGGCCCGTTGTCGCTGGCATAAGCGACATGGTCCGCGAACGAAGTCGCGGGCAGAAGCTAGTACTACATATAATTTGAATAAATACTGCAAAACTAGCGGCAATCAGCTGTGAAGAAAAATATGATATCGAGAAGTCATCCATCATCTATACTTACTAATATTATTACTAATATTATAAAGCTGAAGAGTTTGTTTGTTGTTTTGAACGCGCTAGTCTCAGAAGCTGTCCGATTTGAAAAATTATTTTGAGTGTTAGATAGCCCATTTATCGAGAAAAACAACTTTTTATTCGGGTGGGCGCAGTAGTTCCCACGCGGGTGAAACCGCTGGCGGAAGCTAGTTTGGTAATAAGTCAAGAGTGAATAGGTTACTTCTTGACAAGGGCGATCCATCTTCGACCGCATCAGACTCAATCGTATTATACCTTTAAATAATGTCTAATGAAAATTTTATATCTTTTGATTTGAAAATGTATTCCCTGCTAAATAATTCGAAGCTTCGGAATACAATAATACATTTATAAACACCAAGCTATTTCCATTCGTTCTCATCAACAGAATATTAATTACTTAAAATTTTAATAAACCAATGCGGTCACCGCCTGGGAATTGGGTCATATGGAACAACCGATGCGCATTTATTGTTGTTACCTAGATACATACACATCTTATAAGGAATGTTGAAGAGTTTGGTCGCCCATACTCAAAAGGGTATTCAAATGCCCTTCAGATAATAATGCTACGATTCAAAAATAGCTAGCTTTCTATACGGGTGCCCGAAGTTTTTTCTTTGGGACGAAACTGCGCGAAAAGGCCAGCGCCATAGAAATATTTTTAATTTTGGTAACTTTTCTATGGCATCATCTGTCAGATAGCTATCTAGAACTTTATCTGGAACCTATGAAACTGGCTGTAATAATCCTGCTTTTCTGTCTGCTGACGCCATGCAATGCTTAAACTGAGCATATTGTGATACGAAAACTCAAAACTTTTCTTCTTTGCGTAAGTGCAGTAGGCAGTATGTGCATTCTGGCGTCGGCTGATAGTGCGTCCAATGGAGTTTTATACATTTTAAAGAATATACAGTTGAGCGCTTTTGCAAATCTAAATCTACTATCGGAGGCGTTGTCAGTTTGAAAAGTTTGCACAAATAGAGTTAGTGCAGAACAGTTAATGGGTCCTTAAACCGGGTTTTGGCACGAAGATTGGCAGTTAACGTGACGAATTGAGCGCTATTACCTACATAAGGAACTTAGACTATTACAGCATCATTGGTGTCTAGAGGTAGCAAGCGTAAAATTTCAGCAAGCAGTCTCGGTTTGGATATTAGTTCGACAAATTGTACATAGTTAAAATTAACTATACTCTAAAATCTTTACGCTTTTGTACAAAATCATGAATACCTCTTATTTATAGCATTGATGATCATATTGATCATATATGGTGCACTTAAGATTATGATCCTCCTTATTAAATCTTTGAAGAAATGCGGAAATCAATATTCTGTTTATCTCTGGATTTTGACATTAGCCCCATACAAGTAATGTCAAATTCCTATCTCTGGTAAGCAAATCCAGAGTTAGATAGGTTATTGGGAACAGCCGTAAATGTAAAGTTAGGAACCACTCTTAGGCATTATTGTATACTTCCAAGAATCTTTAAGTTACCTTCTACTTCTCCGACACACGTGGTGCGAGGTCCGTTCACACCTGCACCTGACTGGCACGAAGTACCCCAGCTGGGGCAGAGGCCCTGGCTCCGTGGAGTCGCTGGAATCACTCCACTCCGGCTGGCTGAATAACCCCATGTCCAAAGCCGACGGCATGGTGAAAGCAACTTTACTTTTGGATTACACTATCTTATTTCGTTTTTGGAAGTTTCAGGAGTTGCTTGCAAATTTATTTGGTTACTTTCCTATTGAGTATTTTTATGGTTTAGAAACTTTGGAAATTAAGGCTTTGGCTGTATGCAGTTTTGCAATCTATTGGAAGTTTCTTAGCTGATGGTTAAATAAAAAACACTTCTTAATTCTGCATTTCGATATTAAAGTTCACGTGTAAGTAGTTTTTATTTTGGCCTTGCGCTCAAACATTTTTGCTGACTAAAGAACTACCACATAGCTAAATGATGTGAAAGAAGATATAAGGATAGAGGAGCTATTAGGTACGCACATAAACACAATCAAAATGTGTGTACTGTTTGCTGACCGATAAACGATCGACACGGAGCTATTGTGCCTTTAATTCTTCTGGATTGTAAAAAGATTTAGATATCGCATAACAATCTAATGCTGATAACACAACTTTCTATGTCATACAATTTGACACAGTAGCTAATACGAGTAAGTCCTTAACACTGTTTTACAAAGTTCTCTGAGTTCAATTAACATTCAATTAGGCAGCACTCACAGCCCTCACTAATTGCACTATTCGACACTATGAACCACGTGTTTGATATTTCAGAGTTACGAAAAACACGTCTGACACGTTCGGAAGTAGAAATTTCAGTGTCTGATGGCAGGTTAGTGTACAAACAAAATGATTACAGATAAGAGTGTGACGCGGCTTCGCTCACAATTAGATCTAAATTAAATAGTAATGATATGACAAGATTAGATAAGTTGTAATAATAAAGTGTTTTTGGGTTAGCACGTACCCGCTGAAATTGGAGCGCCAAGCCCAAAGTTATCGACGGTAGCCCAAAAAAATATTATTAGTGCTAGACTATTTTATCAATTATAACTTTCTCTAATCACAAACCTACACCTCATTGATAAAATACAAGTAGCAGATTCGATAGTATATATAAACTTACTGTTTAATTTTGAAAAATAAATTATACGTAATGCATGATTGGGTGTTTAATCGTATATTACCCCTTGGTTTCATAAGTTGAGATCATCGCGGGATACTCATAGACAAAACACACATCAGATGTTTAACATAGCTCCAATGGTTCCTATAAATAATAGCCGTTTGTTATACGATACTGTCTCTTAAAGGGTGTTAGCGGGTAAATAATTGTCTGGCGATCTTAAGCGAATGAATAGTCAGGCTCTCGAATTTACAATTAAATTCGACGGATCAAACGGCTTCAAATTCTTGAGTAGGGTTCAACCTACCAAGTTTTTCAATACTGGAAACAGTACCAAATTATTATGAGTGCATGTAATAGTCTCGTCTGGTAGTTAGTGATTGATACACCAGAGCATCGGAGAGCACGTAAATGTCCTGCGCCTGGATCTCTCCCCGGTCGTGTCCTATTACCGTCTCATCGGGCTATGAGAGTGAAGGAATAGACAAAGCACCTGTGTCTGCACAATTACAGCTAGCTGATCTTCTTAGAGAGCACAGCTGCCGTAACTGATAATCGGCCTGAACGCCATCATGCGAAATTAATAATACGAAATTCTCAATCTCAAATGCAGAGACGTGATTCAAAAGTGCACCTGTGATGCAAAACATTCCAACTTCTGACAGGAACAAATATTTGTAAAATGCATCATCGAGATGAACCGAGATGCTGTATTTACATTTCTTCACCTACCACTTAACTGCCATATACTACTGTACAATGCACCATGAATATTTTTGGACGAGCTGCTTATGTAGACGTGTAACTTAAGTATGCTGGCTGACTCAACAATACCTACTGAAATATTATAGTTTGCCAAGTGTCAAGTCTTCACGCTAATTGTATTACTAAAATGTTGTGCTTGCATTAAATAATTCTGCCATACAGTTTTACGATACCAGATTGTATTACACCTTTTTGGAGTGGTCGAAAAATACCATGATTGAAGGGATTTTGAAGAGGCAAATTTTTCTAATTCTAATCAGATTTAATTGTAGAATGTAGGGCAAATACATAACTACGCATCACACCGATTCTCTAAGATTACAAAGAACCGTTATAGTCACCGAAACCATGAGAACACTTCCGAAATCGCCTATTATTTCTCCCTCTCCTAGCTTTTGTCTATAATGTATTATTCTACGGCCATTTCTTTAGCCCAACAGCTGCCAACCTTTGTTTTTAAACAAATAAAGCTGTAGCGGGCTCGGGTTTCGTCAAAACCCACCGGGCATCAAAACGTGAGGGCACGCGCATTCCTCAGCAAACGATAGGCTTTTTTCTAGTACTTTTTTGGGATCGTGACTCACAAAGGGACCGATGTAATGTAATTATGATTGGACATTAAAATCTTTTTTTGGGTGTGTAGAATGTTTCGGTGGCATAGATTTAAGAGAATGTAACGGCTAATGTGATTAAAGTTCTACCCAAAATAGCACGTACTAATGCGAGAAGTTTCTATCTTTTTTTCTTAAAGAAACAACTAAATAATTAGTTTATCTAAATTTCAGCGGCAAAAATTTTAAGCTTGGACACGTAATACAGGTCTTAACATCTGCATCGCCTTGGCCCACCGACTTTTAAGGCTCTGCATACAATGCCCGAATATAAGTTGTTGTTTCCAATTTATGTTGAGGGATTATTCATTTATAGCCTGATACGAGTATTAACCTTCCTGACAGAGATTTAATAAGAGTTTTCGCTTAATAACATGGTAGGTAGTACTTTTAGACTCAGATTTAACGGTAGATCGTTCATACAATTCCAGCAGTCAAGACCTATGTGGACTATACAAAATGCAGTCCATTTTCATCTTTCAACAACTCTAAATACTTCCTTTCAACCCGGAATCGACCATTTATCACACAAAACTAATGGTTCAACTTCAACGTCCAAATAGAAACGTCTCTGACCGCGAACAAACAGACAGACACGTCTCCATTCATTAGTATGTCTTGAGACATACAAACGTACACTCATACAATTCATAGTAAATCATCGTTGAAGCTTTTAGTTAAACATGACCATGTACAGTCACACACATGAGTGATAGAATTAATTATGGGAACGTTTGTGTGTAGCACAGGTGATTTTGTGAGTCACGAATGAATTGATAATGTGGAATATTCATTTTGACCGGAGTTAGTACATAAGTATACATAGTCAATAGGCGAAGGAATGTAATTAGAGTTAGGTGGATGGTACGGGTATTACTTATTGTAAGTATGTACATCGTAAGCTACAAAAAAGAGACTTGAATTTTTACTTATAAGGGCAGTATAATTTAATGATATAAAGTAATCGTGATAAAGTTTAATAAAGGATAATAAGATTTTTCATTACTGTAAGGTCCTAAACTCTTGCTCCATATTACTATTTTTTCATGGGCTACGCCGCTAAATATTTTTTCATACTTTTGTAGGTAAACGTGGGAAATTTTGAGCGTATTAAAATTTTTGTTACTCTTTCAAGCAAAAAGACCGCAACAGATTTTTCTTTAAATTGCTGAAAGACATGTGATGGTAAGGGACAATATAGTCGAAGATGTGACTAAAAGTAAGCACAAAATAGACCACACACACGACAACTATAGTCGGTTCTAGAGTCCACTATATATTATAAATGACAGCATTTCATAAACAAAACTCAGAAACTGCAATACAAATCCATCAGTACATTTGTTCACATCTCTACTAGCAGCCACTGCCAGTATTGGACAGTCCTCAATACTATTTGTCGCAACGTCTAGACATTTGTATGCCGTGCCCGTAGTTCCGCTGTGAGCCAGCCACTTAGAATAGCAGACACATTGAAAGCATTTTAAACTTGGACTTGTTACGCTTCCTTTTTAGTAAAGAAAGTTTTTGTTAGTGGTAGTTTGGAGTTACAGAGTACTTACAAGCATCTGGTTCGTTCAGTTTTGTGGCGCCAACTAAATCGCCAAATGCCCATCAAATTACTACGCCTGGGATGAACTGGGTTTCGGGATGAAATAGCGAGGTATCAGATAATTATTCCTAAACAACATTTCAAGATTGTGCACCTATTTTGACGATATTGTGAAATCAATCATTTGGAGTTCAAATTTCTTGATTACTGTTGGTGATGACTTTTTGAACAGAAGTTTCCTGCAGTAATTATTGGATTTCCTGCATGTGACATTGTAACTGCATGCAGATGGAACATTTTTAGGACTTTATGCTACGAGCTGAGGACCTTTATTATTTAAATCAACAGCAGTGAACCATTGTATTTAATTTGCTGCTGTAGTGCCAGTGCCGAATGGCCTAGTTTGAATAAAGTCACCAAACTAGTTGTAAACAATACTTACTTTATGTTTCTTACTTCATCGCGAACTTTAAATACTACAGTGTTGGTGAAAGAGTGACCTGAGCAACAGGAAGCATCCAGCATAGGTAAGGAAAAAGCCAATGAGACGTGGAATAATGTTTACGTTTGCCGAATTCATGTGGTCTTAAATCAATCTCAATTCTAGACAGTCAAATAAATGCTAACAGTATGCTACAGTAGAGAAATGTAGATGCACAATTGGTCTAACATGAAAAAAGTGCATTATTTTCACTTCAGTTTCCTACCTCATTTACATACAACCATCTCGCACTCCATTTCCTTGCTCTAAAAGCATGTGTGCAATTACAAATTACAATAGAACTTCAGAATTCTCAAAATGAAGCGTCAGACGAGTCTGTGTGAGGTCCAAAAAAATAAACATCAGTCATCGTGAAAGCGTGGGCGATGCTTAGAATCTCATGTTTAACTCTGAGCGATCCTTGTGGCTTTTTGTAGTCACATTAACGTGTTCGAGTTTCCTTAAAGGGTTTTGCTATGCTGTTTGATTTATAGTTACGCTAGATTGAGAAGGTGGTTGGAAGATCGATGGGTTTATTAAAAAAATACGACCTCTAGCATCAGTTATGTACTAGAAATTTGACCTAGGTTCGCTCATCCCTCTACGCAAAAATCCCCTACCTACTAGTGAATACGGTATGCAGATACGTTGAGTTGTTTTAAGTCTATCACGAATAGAATCTTTTTCTAGAACTCCTTTATCGATTTTCTTCTCTAAGTACTTATTCCAAGTAAAACTGGAAAGACATGTGTTTTTACTGATATTTTTGGTTACGTTTTTCACTTTGATTTAACGTCATTGAAGTATTTCTCCCGATTTCATTGCTTGGTAAGGTGTATAATTTCATTATCTGTGACAAAAAAGAATTATGGTGTTGGGTTATCCATTGAACCTTAAACAAATCGTATCGAATTAAATTTCAAGTCGCTTGAAATCGAAATGTTTTATAAGAAAAACAAAACAAAAACGGCAAATATTGTTAGACAACTGAAGGAAGACTATTTGGATTCTGCTGTATGCCGTCTCCTGCAATTGAAAAAGTTCTAAATCTTTTTATCGAGCATTTTCTGAGACAACAGTAGGTATAAAAAAAAAAGATAGTAAAATACATTTAAGTTTCAGCCCTTATTTGGCAAGTCATGTCTAACAAGAAGCTTAGCATTCAGTAGTCGTCTAGATTTTATCTTATGTTTTAAGATCTGCCAAAATTGCCGCTGTATTCAATTATTACTACGTGCTTCACTTCTTGGCTTATATTTGGAATACTAAGTGGCAGTACATATTTGAGTATTATTAAAAGATAGATTAAGTTTTTGGCTTCTAATTTTGATAATGTTAATTGAATTTGTAACTTCTTTCCCTCGTGTATTTGTTTCAACACTCCCGAAAACAAATTATTATCGCACTGGCCTTGTCATTCATTTTGGGCTGGGCATAGCCGTCTTCTTCGATAGGTGTGTACTACAGATCTACCTGTCTAAACTTTTTGACGAGAGAAAGTTTGGTAAAGGTATTATTTTTGCTCATGCTAATTACTGGCAGGTACGCAATTATCAAACTAACATGAAAAGAACATTAAGAAAAACAATAGCGTGGGTTTGTAAACGGACACAAAATTAAAATGTCCAAGGTAATTGCTTCGTCTTCTACAACTTGATGGAGATCACGCACGTTTTATAAATTGTAGACACGAACTACACGTTGTTTGTTTAGATTGTAACGTAATTATTGGACATCGTGATTAGTACGGATGATTGAACAAAGTTTGCATGTCATCTCACGAAGTATTCGGATTTAGTGTTAAAGTTATTTGAAAACAATTTGTTAGTAAATTAAACCTATCAACATTCACCTCATTCTGAACAGACAACAAAGAAACTCTAAAGCCAACATAGTTTCATTTATAACTATAAATTCGTTCACGCACGTTTCTCGCTACAATTCCATCACACATAAGCCTACACGTTGAACTTTGTTTCCAATTCTTAAACTCAATAACCCTCACTTTGTTAACAGATTGACAAACTTCTTCTGCGTTTAACTAAACCCTTATTACAAGGACCTTAAGATTGGAATTATCCAGTTTTAGCTGTATGCGTTTCTGGTGAGTAGATGATTCATCGAACATTGTCTTGTACAACGGCGACTCTTTGGCAATTGCTTTTGTAGGACAGTTGCAATCCGACTGCCCTCTCTAATGAATGTACATGCATTTTGTATAGGACTTAAGCTTTCAAGGACATGTTGAGAAAGCTGATCGTGAGCAAATGTGTTCAACGCAAATTAGCTGGCATAATAAGCTTTTGTATGATCGAAGTAGGAAATAAGTGCGGATTCTAAAGTTTGACGAGACTGCAGAACGTTGTAAAGCTTGAAAGATCTAATGTGCTTTTGGTTTTAATCTCCCCTTCTATTTTTAAATAAACTGCTTCAAAGAAATAAAACTTAATTGATGATACCATTGATTTATAGCCAGCGTTAGTGTTCTTGGGAGTCAAAACGTCTAAAATGCTTCTTCTAAAACTGAACAAACGCTTGTGTATTTCTTCCAAAAAAAGGTTTATGCCAGCCGTTTGGGATCTCCAGTAGGCGTATAAGCACTTAATTGCATCGATGTAAGATACTGGTGATAAAATCCGACGGTAATTTTAACATCGTAGGTATATGTATTTTTCATCCCACATGTGCCTTGATCTGCTATCAAGCACGTTCGATTACTCACCGAATTATTCTGAGACACAAAAAAAGATGTGTCGTCAGCCACCTCTAAAAGTAGCTGCAGTTTTTTTAACAGTATCGATAAGTAAAAAAACCTTAGGTACTTACGTATGTATTATTTGGCAACGTGTTATAACAATTTTTCGTCAGCGTGGTTGTTTTTGCATGTGTACGATTGCATGTTTGTAAGAATGAAAGAAAAATGAGACTGAATTTTGGCAAGCTGCGTTTATGCTAAAGATAAGTTTTGTTTGTTGCGTTTTATGCAAGTATACATATGTAAACTCTTACCATACGCTTGTGAGCGAAAATATTGTTTTGCTTTTTGAAACCGTTGGAAGCCAGCGTAAAACAAGGAAGTATTCATATCATCCAAAAAATTAAGACTACCTAAATGCAATCTGGCATAATAAGTACCTAAGAAAAGTCATAGAAAAAAAAAACAATGTAACACGTAGGTACGTAACCTTTGCCCAGCTCCAACTCATAAAGACTACAATTAAAATTCATATAACACTGATTAAACTACACAAAAGATTGCACAAAACATTTCTCGAATCTTGTAATTGAAAACAACAGCAGCATAAGTACAATATGGCGTGGTACGTGACTACGTATTCGCTCGTTACCGTCACAGGGTTTTTTGAACCATAGCTAAGTCGGCTCAGCTTTTTTAGACGAATTTCGAGCCAGACGTGTGGGTCATTACTGTAAAGGTTTTTGTCCAATATCCCCTTATAATTCTCAGTTTTCGGATTTGTGGGTAAGTTTGAAATTGGACACCATTTCCAGACTAGCTCAAGGGAAATTCATAGAAAAGTTTTCGATATTTCAATTAATTCTTGCGGTAAGAAATCTTATTTTTTTTTTAATCTTCACGATGTGCGATCTCAAAAGTAATCCTTTTGGGTTTTAATCGCAAGTTGCTATCTAAAGAAGCACTCTGGCGTGTCTCAGAATGAGACCCGGGTCATTGTATCAAGCTTATTGTTCACAAAAGTGACAATACGAGAAGCATTACTCATATTCACTAACCCTTCAACTAACTATAAGTGTTTGTTTAAGAGGGTCGTTTAAGAAAGGGGACGGGTCGTACCCTGGTCTAATATTATTTTTTTCGTGATATAGATTTGCGCTAACATTCAATTTTGTAGACTCAATAATGAGATTCGGCTTTTTCTACGAAAATACGCCGTACCGAAATGAAATACAAAAGATTTAAATAGTTCTATTATTGTTTGCCATTCTAAAGTGTATTGAACTGTATATAAACAGCTGAACATTTTGTTAGATCATTGTTTTTCTAAGTAAGTGAGAAGAGCTCGTGGCTAAGTCAAAGCCGCGCGGATCGATCGATCATAAGGTTAAGCAACGCTTGACGCGGTCGGTCCGTGGATGGGTGA
>NWSH02000605.1:8557416-8578449 GCA_002382865.2 Heliothis virescens | reverse complement strand
ACAACCAGTCTTACTAAGGAGTATCGGGTTGCCTGGGTAACTGGGTTGTGGAGGTCAGATAGGCAGTCGCTCCATGTAAAACACTGGTTCTCAGCTGTATCCGGTTAGACTGGAAGCCGACCCCAATATAGTTGGGAAAAGGCTAGGCAGATGATGATTGTTTTTCTAAGTATCTGTTAGCTGCCAAAAAACTATTAAGACGAGTTATTTCCTTACGTCTGAAAATATTTCACGGATTGCGACATAGGATGACAATGTTTATGATTTCATGATATTTAAGTACTGTAAAATCTGTTTTTCCATTTAATTTATGATTTCCTGAAAATTATTCTTTGCTTTCAATAATTTCTTTACTAACTTGCCTCGACTCAGATTTTTCGAATAATTGCTTATTTTGGGAAACGGAAACTGACTAACATAGGTAGTGTGTTGAGTCATTTATTCTTCGGTTTTATATTAAGGAACGGTTACACGATGTCACATTACTAGAGCATCGGTTAAAGGGACACTTGTGTATTTTTAGTTTGTGAGACATGTCAGGGAAAAACTTGGTCGATTTTCTGTGTTTATTCAAATAGGATGGATTCAATTACAGGTCTGTCTTGTCTATATTCAGGATGCTTTACTCAAAGATTGGATGCTAAAGAAAGAGTTATTTCTAATGCTGAAAGCTGAAAAAATTTTAAATTATTATTTGTTTAATAATTTAAAATTGTGAAGGGAAATAGTTAGGTAGATTTTTACAAGTAATTAGTTTATAATGCTATTGTTTGTCTAATATAGACTCTATATAGTTAGTATGCACCCTTGTGGGGTTGTGAAGAGATGTCTAATGATTCGGTTGTGTAGTTACAAGACATTCATTCAAAATAGTAAAAAATAAGTGTTTCATTACTACCACACAATACGAATTTATAATCATTTTCGTAACAGGCAGTAGGTAATGAGAATGACGTCATAATTTGTTTTGATTTGAACAAGACCTTAAGATAATCAGGTAATTAGGATCCATAGATGTAAATTACATTTATAAGTTATATTATGACAATATACTGTAGGAGTTAATAAATTAAAATGACTCCTACAACATTTACTTAATACAAAGATCATTAGACACGCCAAAGGTTACCTGGTAGCGACAACAGTAAAAGTTTGAAGGTTATTTTAGTTCAACATAAGTAAACACAATTGTATTATTAGAGGCGAGACAAAGTTTACTTTCAAAGTCTATTAAATATCACTTAAAAACATTTTGAAATCTTGTATTGTCTGTAGCCGTGATAGATTTATGAAGTTTATTTTAATTAACGCGCGAAACTCGTTCATTTACGTTGCGTAAAATAAGTGAGATTAAAAAGAATTTATTGCTGGTTTAATGAAACAAATAAAAAATAACGTTTAATTAGACACATTCACCTCATTTAATAATACCTAGTAAATATCCAAGCCTACACTTTTAATTTAAAAATATTTTCACACGAAAAGTCTCATGTAAGCAGATTTTTCGTGTCGCTAAGAAGTCTAAATAACATGCTGAACTGTAGAATTATTAGCATTCCACAATTCCACATATAAAAAAATACAGAACGCCATAAGCTCCCTCAATTAACCGTGGATCAATCAAATTATTCCCATCACTAATATCGACTAAGCCTAGTGACACTTGATAGATGTCAATGTCAAACTTTTTCTTTTAACCCGGAATTCACAGAAGCATGCCCGTCTAAAACAGAATTATCCAATGCCCCAGTTTCAATTGCATTAAATATTTCTTGAGTTTACTTAGCTTAGCTCGATCCCGGATTCCCAGCGCTAAAATAACTAACTATTGATCCCAGAAGACGGGTTTGAATTGCAAAGAGGATTTATCTAAGTAGTTAGTATGATGCTAGCCTCCGACCTACTAAGACATTCAGTGACGTAAGCTTCCCAGCTACCTGTGCCAAGTTTTATCATAAGCTATTGTTTTGCTCAGACTTCATTAAGTGTACCGCAAACAAACAAATAGATTGAACCTATTGAGTTTATCTACTATCTTCGTTAAGTTAGTGAGGTGCGACTTTAGTTTCATTAGTCGATTCTTATAAAATATCGATTACAAATGTATGATTATGGTTATCGAATACTATTAGTTTGTCGATTCATCCGCATTCGCTTTTCGAATTTGAATTGTCATTATTATAACTGTCAGTCGTTTTACTGAATGCACCCGCATAAGCGAAGTAATATAAATCTTCACAATTGATAAGAACAAAATGTTAGTCTGTATTGATGCCTGTCCGTCCGTTTATCTTGATCGCAATAAAACTTTATTGTCTTGTTATCAATGTCAACCATCAATCAGGGATGGGATTTGTTCAATGCTGTACCTTATACCGTTACTAATAAAGATCGATTTTGGGTATACTCGTATCTCGGGGGAGCAATGATTCTATAACGTTCAAGGCCCTCTGTGGCCCCATGGCTACCATTAATAAGGATTTTAGCCGTAATAGGAAATCTGTTAGGCTTCGCACTAGAGCACAGGTAACGTTTATTTTATCAATTACTGTAGTTTTCAGGGGGATTATAATTTTTTTTCCACAGATGGTTGCACTCAAAACATTAGTACCATACGTCGTCATCTTTCAGTCTAATCATCGTTTACTCAACTACAAATCTCCACTTTTATTTTCAAATCATTCTTAATGCCACTTTTACCGAGTTCATTTTTAATAGCAATAAGAGCAAGGTCTCAAACGAACTTAGTCAAAATGTTCATCAATCAGGCACACCTGAACGATTGCACTTAAAAAGTAATCGATGCAGATTGAATTTCGATCGGATATTGCACATGTAAATCCGATCTCGCCGCCTCATTCGCTTAATCTGTTCACTCTGAACGGAATGAACGAACATTTGAATAAGCTCACACTTCCAAGTAATCTGGTTAATGGAAAGTACTCTTACTGCGGAATTCAATAGTCTGTCTATCTCTGGATTTGCTTACTAGAGATAGAACTTTGACATTACTTGTATGGAGCTAATGTCAAAATTCTATCTCTAGTAAGCAATTCCAGAGATAGATAGGTTATTAGGAACGGCCGTTAGTGTATAACTTCATTATGAGAATGTTGGGACTTTCTTACTTAGGCCTAAGTTTAATAAGTAGACTCGTTGGTACAAGTTGTGGCAGTATTGTCATGAGAAGTCAGTACTTATACTATGTTCTGTACATATACAATTTTCGTATGCTTCCATTTTGTTCTGAGTGTCGAGATAATTGAAACTTGTCGTATTCTAGCATACTGACCTACTTCGCTCTTTATTTCACGATAAAGGCTGAAGAAATTCAATGACTTCATAAAATCGAAGCTTAGCTACTGGCGATTTTGTTAAACAAGTGATTAATCTGCATTAACGTACGAAACATCAATGAAGCGTAGACAAACGTCAGTCAACACATTAGTTAGAAGATTAGACTTTGTAGCGTTGGAAATCTACGTACCTACACATACACTACAACATAGTACTAGCCTGTCAACCGAGTAGGTAGTACTAGGTAGTATGAATCAGCGATTCAAACTGGCCACTACGTGTGCCAAGCGTGAACACGCTGTCTGCCTGTAAAAAACAAATACGAGAATATCTGCTTACAGCCACGTGAAAGATTTGATTACGAATCACAATTCAACGTGATGATAATCAGGTTTCAATTTGAGTAGCACATTTGATAGTTACTTATTTTGATGAGCTGTGAATATCAGCGAAATTCGATTAGGAACAGTAATGGTGGATTTGGATTACACAATCGACCATGTTAATACAATGTTTACAAGATTATAAGTGGTGTTCAAAATTCAGATAGCATATAAGCTAGCTTATAGGTTTTTCTATCAGACATATTCCCAATAGTGACAGCGGCGGGATTAGGGCAACCGCAATATGGCAGCGTCGGGATTGGGGCAATGTATCTCAATTAAAGTTGATGATAATGTTAAGTGTTGTATTCATCATAGGTCATCACATGCAAAAGAAAACTCTTTTATTTACCCAGTCTCCAAAATCTTACACAACAGTCCATTCGTCAAGCCAAAAATAGTCACACAAAGTAAATCCCAAGTCTCCTGCCGCCTCGAAATTAAGACACTGGACAGCACTCCATCTAACCTGACAGTTGTATGTCCAATGAAAAAATGGCGTATTTAGCTCTGTTGTTATTGGACGTGGTGAGTGACGTCACAGAGAAGACAGACCAATTTCTAGGACACGCGATGCGATCCCCGACGCCTACGCAGTCGACTGATCTGGATGTAGGGTTGTCGTAAGATGATAATCTCTGGTGTAGTTGTTAATGCCATATTTACTGATTCAATGTGCCATTAACAAAAGAGTCTCAAGAAGTGTAGTTTGTTCATATTTTAATAAGGAATATTTTTTTTTCTGATTCCTAGACTCTATTTATAAACACGGCCACAAACACAACAGGAATGGAAATTCCATGCTAAAAGAAATAAAAGAACTGTCAAGTTGACAGCCCTGCCGCCATGTTTTGCAGATCTATATCCGTTGGTTGTCTTGTCTTGTGTCTAGCCGTTGACATATTTCGTATGGATACAGCACCTCCATGGGGAAATATGAGCGGCATGGGATGTCCTCACTCTTGTATTAATAGATTCCCTCTTAGTTGAGTTATAAGAAGCAGGTGGATTAGTGTTAAATTTCATGGCGGAATTTAAGATTTACGGATTAACATAATTACGAAGAAAATGTTAGCTTTCATTTTGGTGTTATAAAAGAAGAATTAGAAGAAACTACTTGTTGAAGAGAACGTTATTTTTTTGATGTGCAATTTATTTGATTATGGTTTTTTTTTCAATACAACTTAACCGTTTTGTCGTTATTAAATTAATATTCTGATTGAACCGACTGAACCTAACACCGCAAGACTCGCTTTTAAAAATTTATAAACTCTTTTGTATGTGGGTTTAGCCTGTACTCTAGGATTGATGTGGATTCCAAAGAGGAAATCTGATCAACTGAATATTTGACTACACAATATTTCTAGCAACAATTTACAGGTACCTAACTAAATGTATGTATCTACTTGTTTGTATACCTAAGTTAATTTGCATCATTACGCGAACAAACAATTTAATATCAATCATTCTTCTACCGCGTATTCCAATTTTAAAATCATGCTCCATTAGGAACATCAAACATCAAAGCAGTGATGACCTCTTTACGTTTATTCGATGTAATGTCTATCGATGTTTAGTCGATTATAATTTTCACGAATGACATCATCGGCTTCATAAGACAGCGCGGTGGCGTTCATTCATTAAATTGACGTGCGGTACAAACACGCCTCTTCATTGCTTATTACATTGAACCTAACGAGCAGTGGGCAGCATGTGACTTGGGACATGACCAATTTTGTTGGGTCAGGCTTGACAGGGGATAAACAAACTAAGTAGGACTTTGTTATGGATTAAAAAAAGTTAATTAAGTCATAATTTTTTTTGATAATAATAAATATTTATAATTTGTTATCTCTGAAACGTAATGACATCAAGCTAATAAATGTCGCTGATATCTGAAATCTGAAAGCAATCCTGACAGCTAATGTTGACCTACTCGCTACGTTAAAGCCAGCTTTATTCGGCGCATAATTCGGTAGTACAGAATAACTTTTATAAGAAGCAAATTGGCATAAATATTGTCCTCATTTATCCGTCATTAGCAAATTCCGGGAGCAAATGTTTTCACATCCGACGCTGTTTCGCTCAGGTCATTGAATTGCGCCTATATTTATAAATAGGGAAATGTTTTGACTAATTAAAACGCTTGTTATATCAAAATTGGACCGAAGCAATTTATCAATAGGTCAATCAATTATCATTTTTTAAATGTCAGTCCAATAAAATGCAACTGCAGTCACTTGACCTTCTTTTCCAATTATTCAACCGTTTTAAATAATACTGGCACCTGCCACGAAATAACTCTCAATAAAAACGTGCACTTAATAAACTGGATTAAATAATATAAAAACACTTTCAACACTATCACTCTCACTTTTCACACTCGTATTCGATTATTCGTGTTCGTAAATCGATTTGTTATTACCTCACTATTAAGCACACGCACTACTAAGCTACCGCGATTAAGTTTTTATTCAAAAAAATTGAATTTCGAAAATGTTGTCTCGAATGCGTCAGTCAGCGAGGCGAGCGCGTCGCGACGCTCGCGTCGACTGGCAGCTTTCGGCCGCTTGCCAAAGAATCCATGCCTGAAAATATATTTATGTGGATATGGTTATTTACCTTTTGACTGTCACGGCGTATTTAATTTTTTAATTCAAGAATTTCAATTGTAGATTCGAGAGGTGGCTGGTGGAGTTAATTCGTAAAGTACTTACCAAAATCCCACAGCATAGAGAAGATCATTGAACTCAAGAAAATTGATCGCACGTTTTACGTTGTTGGAAAACACTTATACAACATTTCAAAGGAATCTCAATTATAAAGACAACAAAGAACAATCTTAACATCATCCATTCCCCGTATACAAATTCACGAGTGACAAAATTACGCAAAACTCTTTCATGTCAATGTGCAATTTACTTCAACATCACCATTTGCGGTTCATTACACTGAACGTGAGGCACTCCCAAAGTCAGGCCAATAAAGATAATTTAAGCTCATAACAAGCCGGAAACACGCGTATTTATATAAACTTCATAAAACTATCTAAAATAAAAGTTCTAAATGCAAGCGGACCGCGAACTGCAACTAACAAGACCGATAAAAACTGACCTGAACTACCTACAAGCAATAATCAACCTTCTTGCCGAAGATATAAGGCTTTTTGATGTTGTTATAAAAGTTAATTTCAGTCATCGTGGGTGGAAAATATAGGCGAATTTAGGACAGATTGCTCGACCTAGCTTGCAGTAAGAACGACCTAAATGTGAACCGACATAGAAATAATGGCTGAAAATTGGTGTTAGTGCCAACTGTACAAGAGTAATTCTCAATTGTTGAGTTCAAAAAGTCCGGTAATAATTACATTTCAATTACTACAAGTCATATTCTATTTTCTTTGATGATGAAGGGGCAAAAAATGGTGAGAATAGCGACTCTGACGAAGTTTCATAACATGATGATAATGACAGGATATGAGCCTTGAAACTTGCTCATGCCAGTAAACAAAACAACAGTATCCTATCCTAGGGAATATATTCGATCGGAGACGACAAAAACTAATTAACATCCTTTGACGCGAACCAGCAATATTCACTTAGAAGAAAAGTTTTGAATTGCTTTGACAAAGTAGTTTCATGTGGTGGTAGTGACTCGACATTTGTAACGTGCTTAATTGAAAGACAAATAACGAAGTACAAGAAGTTTTCTAACTATGTATTAAACAAAGGGCGATTTAGTCACCAGCAGTTTAGCACATTACAGAGTAGAATTATTTAAGTTAAAGATAACGTAAATGAGTTCAAATGGCAAGCAATTCTAAAACTAAGTAAACTGTAATTTGAAGTGAAAAAATGTATTGAGCTGGCATTATTAAGAAGTATAGAGAAGTACACATAAGTGTAGAAGTTGATATCCAATCAAGTGCGACCAAGCAATCAGACTCAATTAAACATTTCTCTTCTACACATGATGAAGTCGTAGACTCAACGAAGCAGGAGTACTTTAAATTAAAACATCAGAGAGAACATTAAGTAACACAATGCTCGTTGTTTGAACATCATCGGAACACGTGCGCGCTCCGAGGTTTAGCTAGCAATCAGCTGGTCTATCGACAAGCGCACTACACCTTTACATTTTCTTCATAAAGAAACCGTTAAGCTCCTCGACATTATGTGTTCCTGGTACGATTAGAAAATAATGGCTTACAATTTCATGGTTTCTTATTGCGTTTTTTATTTTTATTTCTTCCTCGTCTTTTGATTTGTGCGATTTATTGAACGTATCTCCTTTATTGTTCCCCTCTTTCTTATGATTCTGCTTGTATGGTTTTATGATGTCTTCACAGTTGCATCACAGTAACGGGGGTCTAAATGACGAGGAACATTTTATATCTTTTGATTAAGACAGCCAATATCATAATTTAATGAGAACAGCGTAACTCAATACTATTAATATTAACAAATTATAATAAAGTATTGTTTTTCTAAAACTAAGACTGCATACCTACATAGCATGCACTTATTTGTCGATTTTAGTGCTGATTTGTGTTTATTTTCTACACCGCAATAATTGTAAAGTAATTACTATTCTAGCTATTGTAATTTATCAATTGTTTTCAACCAAACAAATAGTAGATCTCTCCAAACTTTATCTCAAAGGGTAACTTGGCGGGCCTCCAACGATTAATTTTTATCAGCTCGTTAACATTAGCTGACAAACGAACCGTTTTCAAATCGTCTGAAAAATATCTTGCTAGCTTCTAATAATAGACTTCATAAACGCAAGTGAATAAACTCTAACAATATTACAATACAGAATGTACTCCTTAACTAATTTGAGGACGTCAGATTGCATTCAGTTCTAAATCAAGAAATGGAAGACTGTTCAACTAACTTGTTGGTCTAGTGGTCCAACGTTCGCCTGTTGTGCACGAGGTCTAGTTTGATTACAGGGTCGGGATTTACGAGTTAAAGAAACTTTAAGATAACAGCTCGGAGTCTGGAAGTTAGTGAATGATACATCGGAGAACCGTGTATATCTCTCTCCGGTCGTGTCGGATTGCCGTCCCATTGGACTATGAGAGTGCGCAAATGCTTGTGCACCTGGGCGTTTGTCCTGCGCCACTGCATGATCTCCATAAATAAGAACAGCCGCTTTGGCCGAAATCGTAAATGGACGCCACTATACCATAGTTATGAAAGGAAAAAAAGGGGAACAGCAGTTCCCAATTCCCTACCTCCGTAATAACCAAAGGATTGGCCAAAACCGGTGTTTAGCTTTCCGTTGAACAACAGCGTCACATTGTTTATTCATCTAGTACACACCTAATATGCAATTCCTGGCGACACAATGCACATCCGATGTCCCTGACATAATTAATTGTCTGCGGCCTTCTGTTATTTATTTAAAATCTGATACGGTATGTTACGTAATTAGTTTGCAGTGGAAATTACAGCAACCTATAGTATTGTAGTCTGAATTACAATAGTGATAATGACTACCAATAAATACTGTTTAGCAACACCCACTAATACAGATTTGTTAAAGGACACTAGTAGCTCTCAGTGTGCTTTCAGAAGGGGTGAGTTTATCAAGACGAGTGTAGTCTTACTCTGCAAAGCAATAGATAGATAGTTTAATCAAACCCGCTGTTAATAATCTAAAAATTACGAATAAGAACACATGCATATTTTCTCTAAACTTTCCTTCGTCTACAATGTCGTATACAAAGTACAAACCTGTGTAGATTATGGTTCATCACCATATTTTCTTTAGTGTGATCACCGTATCCTGCAACAAAAAACACAGAACATTATTATTCTGTCAAGTACGTAATAATCATCAATCCCAGTTTATTTGGATTCAGTACCCTCAACTAATGCTATATCCTCCTTATCTAATTCCTTTGTTTTCCCAACTTCTATTTTATGACGATCCTCTACACTGTTACAATCTGCATTATCAACCAACTTACATATAGGTGGTATCTGGTGTTCTTATTCTATGCAAGGGTACTATCTTTTTCAAATACAGCCTTAATGAACCAGTTCCTGGCCTGTTCTGGCTTCTGTCCCATTTTCAAAATTGTTAGTCCTAATAAGACGTTCCGGTTTCCTCGCAATGTTTCCTCCGCTTCCTAAAGAAGCAGTAATGGAACTAATGCCTGAGCTTACAAATACTTAATGAACGATCTCGAGAGACTTTCAAGTGTATCATTAATTAGTTAGACTCTAAGGCTATTGCTACTAAAAGTCGAGAAGCCTTTTACGTAACACCCAACAAGACTTTCTTGACCTAAATATGTAATTTAAACATCAAGAGACTTTGAAACTTTCTTATTGTCATAGAAAATTACTAACTTATTGCTTCATTTGTGATAGAAAATAATTAATTGTTGTAAATTAAAATATGTCTTCAAGAAGTATTGAACCAATAAGGATCAAAAATTATCAAATCAGAATCGTATGGGTAGAACTTTGAAATAAAAGCCAGATCTTGAAAGTGGTTTTGTGTCAAATGACGTAGGAATAGTGCGGTGATTACAGGATGTCCATCTCGCTAATATGCGGTTGACGGATGTCGTTGAAACGTTTTTGTAACCACAAGTAGTCACCCGTAATGAGAGCGCATTTAGCTTTAGGTGGCGACACATTTTTTGCCTATTCTTCGAAAGTTATCAATATTATCTACAACATACAACTTGTAACCAAAAAATCTTCACTTTTGTATTTTGCTGTTTACAGAGAAAAATACCTTGCTAGGCATTAAGTAAAGATTAAATATTTCTTTGAGTCTAAAACCTAATTTCTCTCATAATTTTAAAAACTTTTTTTTCTGCTTTCAGCTGGATGAAGCTTCAGATGCCACTACTTCAAATAACTTTTATATTTATGGATCGATTAGAGACGACTGAAAACTTTTAGATTAGATTTTCTTCCATTAGAGAAAGATATTTCCAAACACACTGATGTCAACTAATAAATGAGAATATTTAAAACCAGACAAGTGTTTAGACTTTAACCTGATTCAAACATAAATCTTAACACTTCCAAAGCTTTTAACTAATTGTAAACAAGTTTGAATTGTTATTATGAACTTATAATGCTTCCCGAATACTCTTCAGAGTTCATTAATAACGTTTTGGACTCAAAGAGAATATTAAAATCTTTATTGTTAATGTTCTTGTGAAATTCTGTAACTTTAATTGAAAAGATTCTTTCAGTTTCAGTTCTTTTACTTTTGTTACTGAATTTCTTGTCGCCAGTTTTTAGGGTTCTGTGCACTGAGGGTAAAACGGGACCCTATTACTAAGACTTCGCTGTCCGTCCGTTCGTCCGTCTGTCACCAGGCTGTATCTCAAGAATCGTGATAGCTAGAATACTAACTTCACAGATGATGTATTATTGTTGTCGCTATAACATTTAATAGTGAAAACTAGAATTAATTAAATATTTTAAGGGGCTCAACAAACGTGATTTTTTATAGATAATGGTACGGAACACTTTGTGCGCTAGTCCGACTCGGACTTGTCCGATTTTTTAATATCATCTTTTCTGTGCCTTTTTTTTAAATCGTCTATATATAATTTATTTCATCAACTGCTTCGGTGGTCTAGTGGTCGCATAGCCGACTGCTGTGCACGAGGTCTCGGGTTCGATTCCTGGGACGGGCCGAAATCGCTTTGTGGGTTTTAGAAACTTTCACAATGGAGCCCAGAGTTGGAAGTTGGTGATTGATTCACCCGTGCATCGGAGAGCACGTTAATGTCGGTCTTGCGCATGATCTCTCTCCGGTCGTGTCGGATTACCGTCCGATCGGGTTATGAGAGTGAGGGAATAGGGAGTGCACCTGTGTTTGCGCAAATACTTGTGCACTATAATATGTCCTGCGCAGCTGGCTGATCTCCTTATATGAGAACAGCCGCCGTGGACGGCAATCGGCTAGGACGCCATCATTTCATCAACATAATATATGAATAAACATTTTCCGAACCCAACAGACTACATGGTGGCATTATTATACAAATGAAGGAATATCCGGGATGTTATTGAACTAGCTTTAATTTATTTAACGGTCACTTAACAGTTTTACATTATTCATTCTTATTCAAAGTCAGTCGAAGGAAATTCTTCGTTCCAACACAATAGTGACCTGACAAACTATTTTGTTACGCTGCAATGGATACCTATCGTAAAAAGTTTAATCAAAACGTATTCGATGATTTGGTTTTATTTATGTAAGAAGTTACTCTAAAATTTGGCTGTTATTCGTGTTCAGGGTGGTTCAAGTGTTTTGATTATTGTCTGTTGGAGATAGACCGCAGGTCAACGTATACGAATCTGTCAAATTTTACCAATCGAACACTAACCTTCCATTATTGTGATAAGGTTGAAAATCTATGGCAGAAATTTGACAGATTGTGGTAACTTGATGTGTTGTCGTCTGTACTATACTAGCGGCCAGTTTAACGGGTGCCAGATAAAGTTCTAAATAGCTATCTGACGGAAAGTGCCATAGAGATATTTTTTAATTTTATTTACTTTTCTATGGCTCTACCTGGGACATGTGAGACTGATCGCAAGTCTCATAAAGATCCAAGTCAAGACATGACAAATTACTTCGCTTACAACAAGTTTACACCCAGGAAAACCTAATGATAAATGTAAAATATAATTAGGGATACCAAAAAGAGTTCTTCACAACAATTCAGTAACTAAACAAAAATATCGCAAAGACTGTCTGTCTATTGATTACTTTGTATCCCTATCTAGCCCTACCTACACTTCAAGTTCAAACATGAAATAGCTCACTCATGACGTCACTTATCATTGTAACTGCAACATAATCACCACATTCTATGTCAAGTACGAGTACAGAGAGACGCACATTTTCTCACAGAGCTCATGAACGAGTCTAGTCATGATCCGATGACAGTACTGCTGAGCGTCGCACAGAATTCTTATAATTACTCTTGATTTGATGGGAATGCCGTCTGTTGTCTGAAGGCCGATTTGATTATAAAAATGCCTTTCGAGGTTCTAAGATATAGAGCGACGATCGAGAAGAAAGGTGACAAGTTACTATTTTTACGAACATTCTCAATTGACATGTCTTTCAGAAGGTCGGATTTTCTGTTTTGTATAAGAAAATCTGCACCATTGCCTTGGGTTCAGGTGTTTTTCTCTGTTCCACATTTTTTGTTAGGTACCTGCAATCATACCATCCTACGTAACCGATACACGTGTATCTACTTAAACACTTTGTAAAGAAAACATACATATATGAAAGAGAACGTCTATGTATAGAAATCCTATTACAACTTATCCAATCTACAACTGAAGTTATCCCAGGAGTCTCTCGCTATTAAACCAAGTAGGCCATATATTGATTTAAATTTGAATCTATGCCACCGATATCCGTCCACAGATAACACATCGTATATTTGACAGCGCGGTAAATCAAAGCCATAGATAATAAAACTTATATTGGGTCTTCCGTGAAGCGATTTGTAACAAATCGATGTTGATGCACCGTTTCCGAAACAAATAGAGACTGACGTAGGTTCCGCCCTATTGATCATCCGTGAGAATAGCCCTTGGTATTGTGTTTATAGTTTACTGGTATTGTCCGATATGACGGTAAACGCTTAGGAAATAAATACGAACTTCATAATTTAAAATATTTGTTTGCTAAACTGAGCCTCTCTCAGGTCGTAGAGATACTGAAGCAGCATAGGTCTTATTTAAGTGTATTTGCAGCCAATGGATGGTTTGGATCTAATTTTAAGTAGTGATTGAGTCAGTCTCTGTAACTCAGCTTAGTTTGTTTGTAACTTACACGCTTTAATAGCTGTAGAAACCGATTTGGCTAGGAGGAGGAGACAGATAACATAGAGAGGATTTTATTTTTTTAGGATTTATAGGATTTTGTTTTACAACAAGAAAAAGCCCTCTTAGAGCTAAGAAAACGGCACAAATAGAAGGTTTGGCAAACTTTCGTCATCCATACATACAGTGGTCGCTACAACCAAAAACCGTCAACCGAATTCAGAAATTTTAAAAACGGCAATGACACAAATAATTACTGTTTACTATAACACAAATTGATAAAAAGAACTCGCCCACATTATATCAACTGAATAGTAACATACTCCAGGAAGTAACTTCACACAAGCTGTTTATATCGGACTACAAAGAAGTTCCATTCATGGGTGCAACTACAGCGATCAATCGCCTTGTTGATTTTACTGTATCATAATATTCTGTTGGCTATTAAAATGTTGGTAGATGAAACAGGAAGGGTTAGTGGTTATATTAACGGTTGGTTGAGCTGTGATTAGCATAGTTTTGGGTGGTTCTGGTAGATAAGTTTTGTTCCTGTAATTTGGTGAGTTTGGCCAACATAATAATGTGACATAATTGCATCTTATACCATGTGGCAATGTGTTATACATTGCATAAATGTGTTCAGGCAAAATTCAGTCAATATTAACTACTTTAATTAATCAATAAATATATGCTCCTCGTCTCTGCAGCTTGAACACAAAGTTAACGATAGAGTAAAAAAAATAGAACCATCTTCCTTTCTTCTTTCATTCTTACAGTTATAAACTTTGTCAAAACATTCTGTAACGAGACATATATTTTTTATCTTTAGAATTATTATACTACGCTATGCCTCAGTAAAAAACTCAAATAACAGAATAATGAGTGCATAACTCGAGCGTGTTTCCTAATGATAGTAATTACAGAGCTAATAAAAAGTTCAACAGCTCGTGTTTAGCATTGCACCTGAACTGAAAGGTCAACGAACTTCTAGCAAGCGTTATGTAAACAGAAACAAACATGGCTGCCCTCTGGTCTGTGGTCGCAATCAGCTTTGTTCAAAGGAGTTTCTTTGACTAGTTACTTAAGTACCCAGTTACTTTATGTTTTGAGGTTGTTAGTGTCCGATTTTCATGTAAAACACAGACACTTTGGAAGAAATCAAGAAGAGGAAATTCATGCTGTAAATGTATTTTACTTCAGCAAGAAACTTGTTATTTGTCGTCTATTGAAGGACAGCTTGAAAAAATTGCTACGGTTAAGTATTTTAAACTAAACAAACAAATATATTGTTGTATATTATTTAAAATAACCTTATATTAGACGGGTCATATAAACTACTATTTAATGTTGTTTTACGTAACTGAAAAGTTTGTCGAAATGCCGAATAAGTTCATCAAACGAAATACCTACTTACGCAGGTAGATACTCTGGAAACTTATTTACTTGTAACGGCGAAATCTATAGTACTTAAGTACAAAATCCTTTCAGTTCAAAGCGAATTCTAATTCAATTAATCTCTGTCATCAAATGAATGCTTATTATTTTTAGCCTTTACAAGAATCTCTGAACAAAACACGTGTCAAGTCATCCGTCTTGCTCCGGAGACAACTGAATACGACTCAGGAGACAAAACAAAATGGCGCCAGAAACTTAAGACTTTCAGTTCGCGACAAACTTATTATAATGTCTGTAATTAGTCTTACGCTTGACATTGTGGATGGTTGAGATGTTTCTGTACCTAAACAATTTATTCAAATTCAAACACTATTTTGCATTCCATGAAAGTTAAGAAAGAGACACATTCATTCACATTTTTCTCCAATGACCGAACGTTTGTCGTGACTGCCGTAACTGATTTCATGCTCCAATTAATTAGAAATAATCATCTTCTGCTATACATATAAAAATCAAAGTCCTGACTCATTCATTGACCCATCAACGCAAATCAAACCAAACCCGTGAACCTATGAAGCTGAAAATTTGCACAGAGGTTCATTTTAAGACTCTCGCGTGAAATAAAAAGGATTTACTGAAATTCCCACTGGAACGGCAAAAAATAGGATTTTAAGTTTTTGGCGGCGAAGCCGCTGGCAGAAGCCAGTTTCCCTATAAAACTTTCCACGTCAATGGCTATTACCGTAATAGTTTAAAGTGCACTATTAAATTCCGCTGATCTAAATAAGTACTCACTTTGATGATCTAATGGCACCCTCGTCCATCGTTCTTCCCGTATCGAGTTCCTGTAACCCGAGATTGTAGCAACCATAGTTACTGAAGTCACTTCAAACTCGATTCACAATCTAGAAGCACTTTTTGTTGCAAGTCAATGCAGAATGTGACCATTGAAACGTTTATTGACTCACACGATTTTGTTGTCGGATTAATGGATGTGTTCGCTTTCTTGCATATAGAATACGGTTAGGAGGTTACGGTCAGGTCAGGTGTTAACGTTTTTTAATGCAGCAATTATAAAGTTTAATATAGTAAGAATATCTGAAACTTTACGGTACGTATGTGCTTAATGTGTTGTTAAGTTGCTAATAACAGTATTAGGACTGATGACTCAAGAAAATGACGCAAGTCACTTTTTTCTCCTTTAAGGGTTCCAAACGATTATTTCGTGACTTTTATCGTAGTTCCTTCTAAAGTCGTACTGTGACCACAGCTTCCTTCGTGAAGGGTTGTCATTGAAGAGTCTTTTGTCTTCGATAAGTGAGGAATTCATTACCATGTGTAATGTGCTGGAGTGGTGCCCAATCAACCGTTTACTGGTCATCGCTCTCAAGTGTGCACTGAGCACTTACTTGAATTCATGTAAAGTACCTAGTAGTTTAATTATGTGTAGGCACGGAATTTATATTTGGGATGTCGTTTTTTGGAGACAAGGGGCCTGTTTGGGGTTACTGACTACAAGGAAAGGTAGACTAGGGAAGTGATGGATGAATTGCGTAAAGGATGACAGGCATCAAAATGTGGTCCCTTCATAACAAAAGTATGAACCCCCACTGTGAAGGCTGGAAGAAATATATAAAAATTGATAAAACTACGTAAACAATATAGGTACCTATTTTCCAGACTTTGGCGTAGGATATTCTTAACCGAATTAATTTTGGTGAAAGGTCAGAGAAACGGCGAAAGGTCAACTCTATTTTTACCGGGAAGGCATAGTTAACGTTGGGTGTTGCCAACATTTCGGTTCGATTCGATTTCGGTAGCAAAGCCTTGCCTTGTAGAAATGTTCGCTTGGCGCGAAGAGTTCAAATAAATTTGAAAGCGGATTTGAGAATAGTGATCGGACCAGGTTTTATCGGGGTCTGCACTGCTGCTGATGTTCCTACTGAATTACCTATGACTGACCGATGAAGAAATAAAGTTTATTACCAGTTTCACATTTTCCAGACAAAGTTCTAAATAGCTATCTAACACATACTGCCATAGAAACGTCGTCAAATTTAAAAAAACTTCTATGGCAGTATATCTCATATAGCTATCTGGAACTTTATCTGAAACCTACCTATGAAACTGTCGCTTAGACTAAAGTCCACCCTTAACAAAAACAAATTAAAATAAATATATTCTATCGGCTTTCATTTCCCACTTGAGGGACTCATTCCTGTCAAACTACTATCGCTCACCCACTAATAGTCAAATTAAAAAAATATTCTGCAATATTCGTGGGGGAGTCATCGCCCCTTTAAGGGTGTTACAACGTGTCGGCTTAAATTACAAATGTATGCATACAATGTACACCCATCAGTAATGCTTTTACTTACCATAGTAAACAATGCTTCGTATGTTAGCTTTGACAGTTTCCCAGACTGTATTTCCTATAAGGTCTTGGGGTAAACACACTGAGGTAAATTACAACAATGTATGAAAACTGTTTTTGTTAAACTAAAGGAACTGTGGTTTGAAGAATATTTTGAATCACAGATAAGGATCTTGGAGAACTTCTTAGAACTGATTTCGAAATTCTTCGAAGGGTCTTATGCTGCCAAATTATATTTTGGAGTAGGTATACCTAGACATTTGAATGTTTAACTGTTAAATTGTTAACTACACGTTCAGTATTAAGACGACAACGGGGTAAATGTGAATAAAACATTTCTGGGATACTTATTGGTAAAGCAATGTTTATTATCAGAGTAGAGTAGGAATCTTGAGAGTTACAGTCCGTAAGTTTTTATGTCAACTTCCAAGAGTCTTAAGCTGCCAAATTAAGTTTTTGAGTAACTTCAGGTTTAACTAGTAAATTGTTAACTGAACGTGCAGTGGCCTTTAATAGGTCCATTTCCACTACAAAATAATTGTCCTATTCTGTGTTACACAAGCCCAGCCAACGCACGAAACAAACTGGCCAGTTACACAGTACGATTACATTTTTCTACAGCATTTGAGTCGTTAAAAAATAACGCATTCCATTCACGACTCGACATTGTGTGACGAGTAACGTGGACGGCTATAAAATGGACCGTTTTATTATCGCGTGCTGCTGCCATTGCAGTGGGCCTGTCTGTCCCTTTTTGTAGTTTTAATTCATTACCTAGCGGTGTTGTAAATTATCACCTACCATTTTAGTAATATCTATAAGTGAGTTTTGTAGTTAGAGACAAAGTGCTAATCATTCTAGACAGTTAGTTAGAGTTTGATTAAATAGATATTGACTTGAGTTTTCAGACTTTTTCTTTTTCAAATAAAGACCAAATTGTCGTCCCAAATAGAGCGTCCTAAGCTCCAACTGCATTTTCTTTCCCAAATAGACTTTATCAAGGAAACTTGGCAAATAAAAGGAACCAATTCTGAACAAACGGTCAATCCGTATGCGCCATACGTTACACTCTACGACAAAAGTCGCATGAATAAGTCCCAAATCCGATGAATGTAGATGGTCGGATAAAAGTCGCAGCATTTGCACCCAGCCTTAGCGCAAATAAAAAAAGGTTTCATTCAGTATCTGGCCATTCGGGAATTGAGCCCAAAATGCTGAATACGGAGTCAAACATAGACGAATTTATTCATTAAGCTCGTTTCATACCTTTAATAAATTATCAGGTCGTCTGGCTCCACTCTAATTGGTCTGAATATTTAAATGGATTAATGAAATAATAGATAGTGTTATGTGCCTTTGGGATTACCTAAAGTAGATCCTAACAGCCATTTTTCTCAAATTCTCTTCAAAGTTTTTATCCAAGTTGAATATCAAGGGATATTATTAAAAGCAATAACATTGGATGACTCCAAAAATAATCTGGCATCGTAAAAGTACTAAAATGGTGATGTATCACTTTCTGTCAGAAATTCCGACGAGTTTAAAATGGATTTCGTTAGTTAGATCATCAGAATACCTAGGGATAGGTTCACCTTTTCACTTGAACTTAAACATTGCCTTAATTATCCAGCCTCGCTCTTGTGTTGAAGATCGCTTTATGAAAGCATACAAAGACTATAATTTTGTACTAGAAACATACAATTGAGAGCGCCACCGTCAATTAATCAGCCCCTATTTTTTAATAACTCCATGGAGCCATCTTATTCCCATCATCTTCTAAAAACATACACGATGCAATTATCATCATTAACATACAATTCTTCAATCTTGGTCCCATTTCAGTTTCTGATTACTTCTTCAAAGTTCACGGGTACGTGGGATCGATTCCCTGGGAAACAAAGGAGCGTAGAACAGATAATAGTCATTATCATGGTTAAACGGAAACTTCTATGAAATTAACGGTCTTAATTGGTCTCGGTTTTAGGAAGAAGTGATTTACTGACAAACAAAGTAAATTACAAACATGTACTTAGGTAATAATATGTTCTCTAGTAAGCTAGCTACAATAACTTAATTTGGTTACAAAGCTGAATGTATCATTTGTAACACTGCAGGTGAAAATTATGAAAACATAGATGCGCCGTATAAAACTAAGTTAACGGCTATAGCTATCCTGCTATAGCGAAAATAAATAGAGAGATTGCTGATGATGACATCAGCAATCTCTCTATTTCTCTATTTATTCGCTTCGCTTAATTCATTTCCCTTTAAGAGTAATAGAGGAACAAAGGTGTTTACCCAAAGACTAGCCACTAGAATAAAAATGTACTTTATATAAAAGTGCTAATAACAAGGTACTATTTATTTACACATTCGACGCTAATACGTATTGTACCATCATCGAAGATTAACCCTAACTTCCCCGCACCTTCATTACTCCAAATTGATTACACCAGTTCAAACGGCATAACATCGTAAATTAACGCTCACCTTTTGTTTTTAATTTCGATAAGTGCTCGCCAGTACAGGCATTACACTCATTTACTACAGCTAACTAAGAAACATTAGTTCTATTGCCAACAAAGTAAGGAGAAATCCGGGAAATGAGAATGTCCAATTGCTAAATTGCAATTGAGTAGAGCTGCAATTAATTCGGTTCAATGGCCGAAGATCACAAAATGGCGGTTGAATTCTTCCTTGTTTTCCAATTTTATTGCAGTGCGGCTAATATTTTTTGTTTCAGCTTTTCAATCGGCATTGATTTTGCTGCATTTGTCATTATGGCAAGACTTTGTAGGGTTGAAGAGTCTTCAACGACGACATTTCAATTTTTGCTTGCATGAAATCATGTTTAGATATAATTGGCCTGGATAAATAATTAATTCAGGAAGACCTTACAATCCACTAATATTAATGGAATGCCCAACACCTTAGAGTATACATCTATAATAGAGTGCGTCTAACAGGGTACGCTCCGGGTACACAGGTGTGAACATGCGCGATTCTCCTTGTCACCCTCAATCAGTGTCAAAACAGTACCCGTCACATCAAGTCACAGAGCAATATTTTATTTTATTTTAAAGTTAAAATGGTGAAATATACTGCGCAAAGCTGTAAAAAATATTCCAGCAAGCAAAATAAAAGATTATTATTTTTTTCAAGCAGTCATTACGTAGTATTTATTTAGTAATTGATTGATTCTCCAAAAAAAATAAGGGTCTGAAAGGGGGTTGCGAGAGACGCGGGGCGGGTCAGCATCACGCGTTGTCAGCGGCCATTTTTCAAATTTCAAATTTCATTGGAACATAGCGTTGTACTAAGTCGATTATTGGATACGATATGTTTTTATCGTGACTTCAAAAGTTGTTCATATTTTCAACCGAATTTAGAAAAGGCGGTTCTTACATTATGAGTTTGACTATATGTATGTACGCGATTACCTCACGTTTGGCTGAACCGATTTTGATGCTGATTTGATGGGGATTCAGCATAGTGTTGTTCAGACTAAGACAGGTTTTTTAGGTGCAGACGCCAGCACATCAACCTACCTCAATCTGTCATATTTCATTAATAGATTTTCAACCTTACCACAAAAGTGGAAGGATGATGTTCGATTGGTAAAATTTTGACAGATTCGGGTAGTTTGACTTGCTGTCGTCTGTACCTAAATACAGTAATAAAAAATAATTCGATTATAGCCAGTACTAATACTAATGTATAGGTAGGTATTTGTCTGGTATTTCTGTAAAAAGTC
>NWSH02000605.1:8506461-8516797 GCA_002382865.2 Heliothis virescens | reverse complement strand
CACCGACTTCTAGAGCCATGTGAAAAGTTTTATTTTTTTATCCCTTTCAGCGTTTTTTAATAATAAAACTTCCACCAAACACACGTGCGAGCTCAACGCGTGAGCAGCGACACCCATCAGTCGGTGTGGCACCGTCGCCGCGCGAATTTATAGGCATTTATCGCTGTAGGTACGGCCTAGTGGCGGTGGCCTGCTAAAATGGCCAATCCGCCTTGAAAGAACAAGCGTGGTCATTAACACCCATTCCTTTGAGAAGATCCCTGCGGCCTGCAGTGAGTCAAAAACAAAAAGGCGGATGATGATCAAAATCAATTTATAAATCTTTCCTTATTATTATGCACCAATTACTGAAATAGAATAACTTTTCATGTAACAACCCATGTTTACCTCGTCCACACTAATCAGATAAATTATTTCAAACTAATATCTATTAAAGGACACTAAAATGAATTTTCCTGAAATTGTCTACCTACATGTACTATAGGTGTAGGCTAACCTACTTTAGTAGGAAAATTGGTCAAGTGCGAGGCTATTAACGTAGTCCACTGTAAAAGATATCATAGATTAGTATCTATAATATCTTTTTTGATAGTGAAGAAGTGCATCATTTACTTCATACGATTGCATGGTTAATTCAACTTTGTGAAAAAGTTCGGTAAATTCCTTACCTAAGTCTGTGTTTTGTTTGTTGTACTTGGTATGTATTTTTTCAGGTTTTGTCTAGCCGTCACCGCATTTGCGTTAGTTTACTAGTTCTTTATCCTGACTGTAGCAATTAAATGTAATTATTACCTCTTATCTTTTACGTTTTATAGTAGGACATCAATATATTCGCTTCTTCCACTTTTATGCCTGATTACATAGCAAATTCGGAAATGATGTACCTAAGTACAGAGTTAGCCAGACGAGGATAAGTGGAAACATTATAAAAACAGGTAAAAGTATAATAAAATTTATTAACAACGTAACATAATTAAGCAAGAGCTGCGCCAATGATCCACCGGGTGTAGGAGGCAACGCGCGTATTGATGTCAGGGTACCACAGGTCAGCGCAGCCCTGGGCTCGGGAGAACACGCCGATGACGGCTCCATCACTGTCTAGGAGTGGGCTGCCCACGTCGCCCTGGAAGTCACATTTAGCTTTTTAATTCTGAGTTTTTGTTAGTTCAGAAAAAAAGTAAACTCACTGAAGACGAGCCTGTTCGTGCTTATAATGACAAAATTGGTGATTTGTGGACGATTCCTTGATCAAAAGGCTTTTTCTGGAGTATACTATACATAGTGTGGATATAAATACACAACATAATGTTATAACTGTACTACAGAGTACAAGATAATGCTATCGTTGCCTACAAAGAGGGAATGCACTAAAGAGTGGCAGTTCAATGGTTCTTGAAGTCTCACACTTAAGAAATTTTCCATTTCCAAATTTAAAGCGGCATGAAAGTAATATGCTTTTTTTAAATTTAAATAAAGGACTTCCTAATTCTTATTCTCGTCTATACCAATCTACATAATATACGAATATCATGAAGCTGAAGAGTTTTTTTGCTAGCCTGAATGCACTAATTGCAGGAACAACAGGTCCGATTAGAAAAATATATTTCAGTATTAGATAGCCCATTGTCCTCCTGAATAGGAAGGCAATAGGCTTCTTTTTATCCGAGTGTGCGAAGTACTTCCCCGAGAACGAGCGTGGAGCGAAACCGCTAGCAGAAGCTAGTATCACACTTACCGCGCATTGTCCCCTGACGCCGACATCGAGCCATCCTGCGCAGATCATGTTGTCGTTCACAGTGAACCCTGAGTCGGAGTGCCTGTTCTGACAGGTCTGTTGGTTGATCAGCCACACCTGAGCTGTCTGCAGCTGCTCGGACGGCGTCGGGTTACTGTTCTGGAGGGAGAACATGAGATAACATTACGGTTTGTGTAGCTGGAAACTTCTGTACTAAGATTGTATGAAAACCCGAGCGATTCGGTGGTGTGGTAGTTTGATTATACCTCTCTCTGTATGTACAGACAACAGCAAATCAAGTTACCACAATCTGTCAAATTTCTACAATAGATTTTCAACCTTATCACAATGGATGTAGGTTGATGTTCGATTGGTAAAATTTGTCAGATTCGTATAAGTTGACCTGCTGTCGTCTGTACAAGTTCATGCCGTGGTTCCGAGATTCTTTGAAAGGTGTAATTTGGCACGGTGAAATCGGACGGATGAAGACAGGTGATGGATATAGGGGTATTCCTATATTAATTCGGGAACAATATGGAACATATGCAGTTCAATATCACATGTAAAATACACAATGTAAAAACCGCGCTGCTTTAAATTCCAAGATCATACAAAGTCACTGTAAAAAGCAAGTAAGTATTAGCGACCTGAGAGTCACTGACGTCGGATGTCCTCTTTGTGACCTTTGACTGACAATGTCGTGTAAGTAACCCTTCTTGGCAGTCAGGTAATAAATAATCCTGAACATGTAACACAAACGTGGTGATGTAATAAAGAAGATCATAGGTTTCCGCAGGGCGTTAGATATTATAAAGATTCCCCTAATTTGAAGGTAGAGGCGTAGTAGAAGTAGGTACAATAGACCTCAATAGACAGAGAGTAAGTAAATCATTTAAACACTTCTCAAAATAATGTAGAAAGCAAATAAATATATGCTTATACTTACAGAAGTAACTCCCCATCCGATGGCATAGACCTCTTGATTGACACCATACGTGTAGCCACCGCCAGCGATGCTAGCAACAGCAACCAAATTCGGCTGAAGGGCAATGTTAAGGTTGGTTCTCAACACTGCGATATCGTTGACAAAGGTCGTCGGCGAGAAGTTCTCGTGAGCTGTGATGCGGTTGATGATGTAGATCGTACCTCCCGAGTTCGCGTTAGTGGAACCAACCCTAGCTCGCCACCACGTGGCTGGATTTAAGCTGGAAGAGGAATTTTAAATATCATACTTATTTTAATAATTTTTATTACTTGTATTACCAATAATTTGCAATGTTATACAACATATCACATATAGATTGTTAATGTTAGCACAATATAGTCGGTACCTACAACAAAGTCGGTTTGTACTCTTTGTTGGATAAGTCACGAACGGCTCTCTTGAACTACTTACCAAGTGGATGACACGATCCTTACTATATTTACTTATGTTGATATTCCTTGCTGTGATATTAAACAATTTTCTACCCAGTCCAATATTCGATATACCTTACCATACAAGTTTCATTTTAGATCGAATAAACCTTTTGACGGAGAATACGTCACAAATTACTGGCACAAAAAAACCCAAACACAAAATACAAGGTGCTATAATGTCACGTATTAACAATACCTTACGTGAATAATGCAACCCCGTGGTTTTTGCACGGAGGTTTTAATATTACTTAGGTACTGTCTCCAAGTTACGCTTAGGATAGTTTCTGACAATGAGAGATCGGTTTTCGATGGTCATCCATCATTAGTACTTACACTCCATTAGCATGGAAGCATGAAGCTGCGGACAAAATGGCGTTAGCTGTGATGATGGACCCGCCACACGTCTGGACATAGGAGCCGGAGCCCCCGTTCGTCAGGAGGGCGGCAGCGAAGGGATACTCGTTGATGTCAGCGCTGCCTCCACCAGCTATTCTTGAAACTGAACCTGTAATAATACAAAAAAATAGTTTTTTTCAAATGGATGTTCATGAAAACTAAGCCGGATTACTTTACGATTACAATATTTCTTTTGCTTTCATGTTAAGATACTTGCCTCTCAATTACAAGGAGAATAGCTATTAATTCTTTAGTAGGTAATCAGTGAAAGAATATTGTAAGTACCTATTTCTGGTACTTGAACTATTATGGGCATCAATCAAACATAGGTATACCCCAGGGCCTGTGGGTTTTCAAAAACGCAATTATAAAATTAAAAGAAGGACATTGAATTGTATAATATTCAATGATGAGTATAATTCATAGCGCTGTAATGGCTTCCTGTTTCAGTGTTTCGTATATTATATTGCGCTTAAACACGACATGTTGCTAAACGATTTTCATAGATTTTCAGTTACCTATCTTTGATTACTTTTCATTTATAGATGTTTTGTAAAATATTCAGGAAAGAGTTTTACTGCTGTAGAAGTACATAGGCAAAGAGCTTTTCTTTTTTAAGAATGCTAAATTGTAATTGATCGAAGTTCTCCTAAAAGAAATGGATATGATATAATTATTACCGTTCCAGAGTCAGACATATTGTCATTTGAAAGACGGATATATGAATAGCCTAAGTTGATAACTCAACATATTGAAATCTTGAAAAATAAATTTTAAAAAACTATTTATAAGTACATAAATTAATAAATTACTAACCTGTGACGACATCAGTGAATAAATAAACTACCAAAAGAGCAGTTAACTTCAACATTTTGTATTTAGCAATTTAGACTACTGGACTACTGGATGGATTTAAATAAAAAATATGTGATTATCTCCAATTATCAACATTATCACAATAATTATCGTCTAATCGAATTGTAATGCAACCTTCAGATGATAAGGTAGATAAGTAGGTATATAAATGGAGCGATGAACCTGTTTCTATTAAAAGTATTCGCAGAACCTAATAATATAGAGAACCACCAATATAGGTCTGGATAAAACTAATAAAACTTAGCCAGGTTTACCTAAATCAGGAAGTTTCAGCATTTCTCCACACGCCTAGTATATCCTAGATGTCGCATAGATCTAAATGTACTAGTCCATGATTCTATGTAAGTAGTCATAGCACAGATTAGGTCATAGTCATAATATCATAGCTACGTTCCTTAAAGAATTTATTTCTTATTGTATATATATTAACTGATTTATTAAAAGGGGTGTTAAAATTATTAAAACTATAAAGTGTAAATAATTTATTTCCCAAACTTAAGAATATTGTCATCAAATTATTAACCAGTACCTTTATTGATGGATGCCATGCGTGGAGATGGGCAGCATAATGAAAGCTAAAAATATTCCACACTGCGCTCACCAATACGCATGCCCAACAGGGTGAGTTTGGGCAAATTCTCCCAGCTTGGGGGTGGTTGTTGACCAGCAGTGGACGTTTTCAGGCAGTGACGATGACCTTACATAGTCTTCTTCTTGTTCCTTGTTTAGGTGTCTGTCCAACATGTATTCACCTTCATAAGTAATATTGTTTGCTTCATTTCTAGGTAGCCATTTAGCCATGTCCTCTGTCTCTTTTCCTTTAAATTATGGCACGATCAATCGGGATTGGGTTTATTCGAATTAAAAACCACGGCCCTGAAACATAAAGGGCTCCAGAATGAACTTGGTTAGTAAGAGACAGCCATTCTCTTCCAAATCACCCGTGAAGAAGAAACATTCAATGAATTCTCAAATACCAAAAATATAAGTGAGTGATGATTTGACTAGGCGGGACTATATAATTCTGCTAAGTGCCTGGTCATCTTTTGTGGCGGCTCTCGTGTAACTCCACTTGCGGTTCTTCTTGATAACGAGGACGAATGAGATGAAGAGCAGCAGCAAGCAGGGAATGGCGGCGAGCAGCCACGTACGGGGTTTCTCAACCCAATCTGTAACAAAACTAAAAATATTAGAAACATAAACTTGATGGTTCCAGTGCAGAACATAGGCTATTTCTAACAAAGAGAAAATTAATGCTAATCACCACTTTTCTCAATGCAAAAATGATATTGAACTCGATATTTTATTATTCTACGCTAATTAAAATTATTCATAATATTCTTGAACGAGCACCTTCACAAGCCCAAAAGGTACCATACCTTAGTAGTAGGTAGGTAGCACGTTTTTTAAAAATATTCTAGAAATATTTTTAACTTTCTCACCACTGACATACACGAAACAGAAAGTCCAATATTCGTCCGCTTCAACGGCGTCTTGTAATCCAACATGGCAGGTCCAGCCGCCACCGTCTGATCTTTGAAAGTTATTGAACTTGATGCCGCAGTCGCCTGCTTCGAAATCACTGCCTGCGTACTCGTAGTGCGGTGATGAGGTAGCTGAAAATTAGGTAGCTGGATAATCTGATTTTAAAATCGAGAGCACAAAAAAACTTTTTAAAAAAACAAAACCGACTTCACAAAAAAACACTGAAAGGGATAAAATAAAACTTTTCACATGGCTCTAGAAGTCGGTGTCTGCAGGTCTGTTGACTGTGTTTATTTTGCCACCGACTTCTAGAGCCATGTGAAAAGTTTTATTTTATCCCTTTCAGTGTTTTTTTGTGAAGTCGGTTTTGTTTTTTCGTAAAAAGTTTTTTTTATTTTATGCTTTTCAGTTTTCGGGTCTAAAACTAAATATCTTTAATACCCATACCCACCCACAGTGACAGTCGGTCCTGTAATAGTATCATCGACGAAAAAAACCTTACCATTACCATTAAACGTACCTTACCATGGGACCACACCCTTTATCTGTTCTGTGGACCACACTGACATCGTACTCTTTCAAACACAAAAAGAATTTCTCAAATCGGTCTATAACTGCCGGAGATATGGCTTAACATACATAAAAAAAATACGGTCGAATTGAGAACCTCCTCCTTTTTGGGAAGTCGGTTAAAAATACAAATCCTTACTGTTGCGGTTATATATTTTTCAAGTTTAAGAAACTTTCACGAAGCAGTCCGGAGTCTGCAAGTTGATGATTGATACACCTGTGCAGTGTGCATCGTAGAGCAGATAAATGTTGGTCCTACGCATGATCTCTCTCCGGTTCTGTCGGATTGTCGTCCCATCGGGATACGAGAATAAGGGATTAGAGAGTGCACCTGTGCTGATGCAACAAAGACTGAAACCATGCTTAGCTACATACTTTAAATTGTGCACTATAATATATCCAGTGCAGCTGTCTGATCACCTTAAAGAGAACAGCCATCGTGACCGATAATCATTACTCCAAATATGAAAAGGGGGGCTACAGAATATGAATGATACTCACATGGATCCATATTGAAGACTGTGCCATTGGGTGCCACGATATAGCAGTAGCGAATGGCAGTGCCCGCGGGGCAAGATATAGTTAACTCCTGACCCTCCCACGCCAACACCGGGAGAGCCCCTGCGTATACTATCGACATGAAGAAAAGGGCTTTTTCATATCATATGGTAAATTTTTATCCTCAATACTAACACAAAACTTTCAGGAATATTGTATCTATACTAATATTATAAAGCTGAAGAGTTTGTTTGTTTGCTTGTTTGAACGCGCTAATCTAAGGAACTACTGGTCCGATTTGAAAAATTCTTTCAGTATTACGTAGCCTATTTATCGAGGAAGGTTATACTACTAGTCTACTTTTATCCGGGTGCGTGCAGTAGTTCCCACGGGAAAGCGGGTGAAACCGCTGGCGGAAGCTAGTTGTACAAAATATGGTATCATCGAAACTATTTATTACTAACTGGCAATTTTTTTTTATTACCTAACCAATGTTGAGTATGAATCGAATTATAGAAGAGTCAAATGGTAAATACTCAACATACAGTCTCCTATCACCTGCACTTCGAAGGTACTATTTTCATATACACCCGTGCCAGCCACGCCATAAACCACACTCCATTGTCCATTGTGGAAGATCGTTACTCTATCCACGACAATTCTGCAGGGACCAGGTCCTTCGGAAACCATTTGAAATCTGTCATCTCTAACAGTGCAGTAGACTGCATCTTCAGGACCGACGGTTACATTGACGGAACTTCCAATTTTCCATACCAAATTGTCCAGAGTTATGTTAGTGGATTCTGAAGATAAAAAAAATAAAAAAAGTTGATTCATTCGTCCTGTCATAGGACGATGGCTATAGGACTTGATATTTCATGAAATTAAAAATTTACCATGATGGTAACTTTGTGTAACAAGTTGAAAATTTACAAAAGAAAAAATATATATAATATACTATTGAAAAATACATGAATTTCAGTACCTGTGACACCAACAAAGTAATAAACTAACAATAAAACTGATAACTTGACCATTTTGTATTATCCATGTTCTGTATTTTGTTACATGTCGACTCACTACTCACTCGCAAATATTTAAATACAATAATAAATGATAATCGTCAATTTATCAGCATTATCTCTTTATCAGGACTGCGTTCGGAAATAAATAGGACAGTTAATTTTTTTGAAGGGAAATTTTCTACACTACAATAAATCGAGAGATAATCACATTCTGTATCTTTTCTCGCAACTAACTAGATAGGTTCTAATCATGTTCTTCCCAAGTTTTGTTAGGTATATCGTGTAAGTAGGTAGCAATAATTCTAATTACTTAGGTATAAGTTTATTTTCGTAACAGCCTTCTAAGAAATGTTGAGAAGTAAATAAAACAATATAATAAACAATTTCACTTTTATCAAATAAGTAGGTTAACATAAAACATCATTAACAGATCTTCGCAAAAGAAAGGATTAATAACATCGTCGGCCATTAAAGGAACATACATATGTCTAATGTCTCGCCATGTTTTCAAATTACAAGACATTGGTATGACTGAAAATGATAATGACGTAACGCGTACCTAATTGTAGATCAATTTACTGCTGTTTTCGCGTAGGGCCTAGGCTTCAACCATTTGTATTTTATTTGCCTCTTCGTCTGTGCATACGTTTAATTGCGAGAAAAATGAGATAAGTTTAAGCTTGTTTAAGCTTTAAGTGTCAAGTGCGTGATGATATGTGTAGGCGGGTGAATTTGTCTCTGCTGGGGAGCTCCTCTTCGGAAGCTGTTCCGAATATGCGCGGCTCTCACGGACGCCCAATTGTGGTTGCTCTTAGAGATGAGGGTGATGGCAGCGATGATTAGCAGCATGCACGGGATCCCGATGGTCAGCCATACGTATCGTGGCGTTCGTGCTGTATAGAACAAAGACTGATAGAAACCACTAGGTAGGTACATAAGGCATGATTTTGGACGAATACTCAACCTTCGTTCCAATTTAGTTCTGTTAATCAGGACATTTTTTTCTGGAAAAGGCATGGCTCATCTAAAATTTTTAATGAAGAATAACAACACTGAAAAGTCTACTGTGCATGTAATTCAAACGTAACGTTATGTATGCCTAAGTGTTATTAACATTGCTTGGAAATTGAGGAAGAAAGGAGCTAGATGTAGGATATCTTCAACTTTCTCACCATCAACATACACAAAGACGTAAGTCCAACGTTCTTCTGCAGAGTTTTCATTTGCCAACCCAGCATGACAGGAAAATCTACCTTCGTCCGATCTCCGAATATTATTGAATCTGATGCTACAGTCTCCTGCATCGAAGCCACTCCTACGTACTCGTAGTGCGGTGATGGTGATTGAACTGAGGACGTAAAAGAGGTGATAAGTCAAGTGCAGAAATTCTAAAAGGTATACTATCCCAATATTGTGTCTAATGGCATTCCCATTTCACAGCCAGAAAGGTAACAAAGTTGAAGAGGTCAGATAAACAGTCGCTCCATGAAAAACTGGCCATCAGCTGCACCCAGTTGTGCTACCGAACCTGATATACTTGGAGAAAGGTTAAGCAGCTGAAGATACTCACGTGTACCTACTTGCGTTGAAAACAGTGCCATTTGAAGCGATTACATAGCAGTAGCGAATGGGCATGCCCGGTGAGCAAGACATTGTCACCTGGTCGCCCTCCCTCGCGAACACGTCGATATGCCCCTGGGGTACTGCCGAAAAAACTATTAAGCAAGGAGAGGTTGTATGGGAACCTAGGAGATGTTGGTGATTGGAACAGCTTCATCTATGAGCAATTGAACAGTATCGAAAGTGACAGATGTATACAATATGTAAAGAAAACCCCGTCTGTCCCATGAAGATATTGTTCCTGACCCAGATACGATTCCATTTATGGCTACCTCGTCCATACACTAGTAAACAAAAATTACCCCTTAAAAAACTTTAAAAATAATTCATAAAATTACAAAAATCATATGGCAATACGGTTCAAGGGTCATCGTCTTCCGGGTAATGACTTCGTAAGGTCATGAACCCAAATAAATTTAAAATACAATAGCCGGCGGTGCCTTTGACTAGAGAGTAGAGACGTAACTCTTTAAATATTATTCAAATTTTAAATGTCGATGTCGATATCGATTGAAGTCAAAAAAAAACAAAACCGACTTCACAAAAAAACACTGAAAGGGATAAAAAATAAAACTTTTCACATGGCTCTAGAAGTCGGTGTCTGCAGGTCTGTTGAATGTGTTTATTTTGCCACCGACTTCTAGAGCCATGTGAAAAGTTTTATTTTTTATCCCTTTCAGTGTTTTTTTGTGAAGTCGGTTTTGTTTTTTTT
>NWSH02000605.1:8489862-8502538 GCA_002382865.2 Heliothis virescens | reverse complement strand
TTGCCTTCATTTTCAATGTAGTGAAATGAACTTTTTCCTCATAAAAGCTTTCGGTCCCGTTCGGTCAAGATGAAACTTCAGGAGTTGTTTTTCAGACATTAGTGAAGGCATATAGCCAAGCACCTTGTCCCCGTACGACCCCGTTTAGAAGTTCTGGGCAAAATAAAATGCCTATTTTTGAGGATCTTTAACCTTCATATTTAGGTACTTAAGTGTCAGTGATTTATTTTTATGCATCTACCAAGTCAGGGTATCACAAATTATTACTTTTAACCTAAAAAACTCCCACTCTACGGGAAATAGTACAAGAATACCTGGAATTATAGATTGTTGCTTGTTTCTTTACTATGCATTGATTTCATATATTATTTACTAAATTGTCGGCAACAATAACAGTACTGATTTACTGATTGAATGCGACAGTGTTCCGTATCACAAATTCACATAGAACAACATTACTGACATTCACCTTACTGCATTTCCGAGAATACATTTATTCTAAATTACTCACTTGAATGGTCCTATTGTTACTTTATTCCATAATCTGGTCTTTTACTACTATAAAAAAAAGAAACAGGTAGCGCAAACAAAGTAATAATACCGACTGTACTAAATGACCACCATGCGCTGACCCTTATTGACCATAATCCTTTATTTACTATATTGTCCTAATCCATTGTAATACTACAGTATAAAAAAAATCTATCGTCTAATTAGTGATTATCTCTTTTTAGGGTTCCGTCCCCAAAAGAGTAAATTATTACTAAGCCTCTGCTGTCTGTCTGTCTGTCTCCAGACAGTATCTCAGTAACCGTAATGAGCTAGAAAGCTGAAATTTCACAAATGAAGTATTTCCGTTGCCGCTACACAACATATACAAAAAAATCTTATAAAATATATTAACCCCCTTACATAATTTAATTGAGATTACTTGTAAACGTAGAACAAAATATTTTCAAAGTGTTCTTATTTTCTTCTGACTGCAAAGCGTTCCAGATTCCATACTTTCTGATAAAGATATTAGCATTCAACTATTTTGCCCGCATGAACACAAGATATATCAAGATTTGAGTAAGTCCTTCCATAGTGAGCACAAAAAATGACACGACGAAGTATAACGTTATGATCGAATCGTAATGATAAGTGTTTTAAAAATACATGCTTTCCTTATTTATACATATTTATGCCGATACAAAAAACACACACAATCACTACCTGAAGGAATTATCTAAAAAAGAGACCTATCCCTAATTAGACGACACGATGATTATTACAACTGCAGTAAAAACAATGGATAATGGTCAATAAAGGGTCAGCGCATGGTGGTCATTAGTACAGTCGTATTTTACTTTGTTTGCGCTACCTGGTTCTTTGTTTTATAGTAGTAAAGACCAGATATGGAATAAAGTAACAATAGGACCATTCAAGTGAGTAATCTATAATACACACATCAAAAGTGTCTAGGGGATCAAGCATTTTTATGCGCGATTTCTTGAGATTGAGATGTGGCTTTGTAATAAATTTATGATTTTATAAATTCATATGGATCCTTTTTGGTGCATTTCATAATTTGAATCAGGAACTGTGAATTAAATTCGAGTAAAAGATGAAAATCAGCTGTCAATATTTTCCCTATAAAAACATACAACGCATTGAAGACATTATTAGTGCTACTGTTTCCCTACTACTGATTAAAACCAACATTATTATGGAGCGGCGACGTCATTTAAGCAGGAGAAGAATGCTCAGAGCCGTGGGAATGATAGAAGCTGGTTCCCGCAACGTACTGTGGCTTTAGCTCTGAATACAAGTCAGAGTGTTATCAGTCGACTTTGGACACGTTACCGAAGCACTGGTACCGTGGCTGAGCGCCAGGAGACGGTATCGCTGCACCACACGGAGACAAGACCGATACATTCAAATCTTAACTCGAAGAGCTCCAACCAATAACCGCCATGATGTTTGAGCCGTGGAGCTTCATCACTCTTCAGGGAACTTAATTAGCGGACCAAACAGTCAGAAACCGCTTGCATGAAGTGAACCTTCATTCCCGAAAACCGCTACGGGTACCACTATAGCAATGCACAATCGTAGGATTCATATCAATGGGCTCTTGAACACAGAAATTGGGCAGAAGAACAATGGCGTTTCGTGTGCTTTTTGATGAGTCTCGTTTGGTATGAGACCGGATACAAGACGTATACGACACTGGAGAACCCCTGGACGCCAACAGCGATTAAAATCCTGCCAGGAAGTCCATCCTTATAGTGGTGGAACCATCATGGTATGGCGGGTATTTGGATCGGCGGAAGAACTGAGTTGATTTGGATCAGAGGCAACCTCAACGCTCAAATTTATGCTGAGACGATTGTATCAGACGTCATCGTTCCTCTACAAGTGCAAATCGGTCCTTATTTCAGTTAATGCATGATAATGCACGACCGCACACGCAAGAGTTGTAAGACAGACTCGCCGCAGCTAACACAATGTCCTGCCCTGGCCTGCTCAGTCGCCAGACTTGAACCCGATTGAGCATGCATGGGAATGCTAAGACAGAAGAGCTCTGCCAATATGAGGGTATCCAGTCGCAAGAAGACCTTTTTTGTTGTGCAACGAACATGGCGGCCATTCCACAGCGTGATTGGATGAACTCATTTTTGAGTTATGCCAAACCGATGTTCTTGTGTTGTTAGTGTTCGCGGTAGAAACACGGATTATTAATTGTTTAAGTACCCAATAAAATTTTAAAGAAAACTGTTATTTCAGTCTTTTTTTCAAACATTTGTGTTAGTGGTTCAAATGTCAAAATCCCTTTATTAGGAAAATGGCAAATTCTTTATTTAATGCAAAGGTGACTTGGTTTATCGTTACTGTGACAAACGAAAACACTTTTTTGATGAATCCTTAAAGAAAATTTTAATAATATTCAATCAGGAGAAAAGTTATTGCAAAAATATATGTTGATCCTAGACACTTTTGATGTGTGTATAAAAATGAATCGCTAAATGTGTTGGTAAGTGCATAACTCAAGAACGGCTGGACCGATCGGGCTTATTTTGGTCTTAAAATGTTTTACAGATCGAGGGAAGGTTTATAAAAAAAAAAAACAGGATCCGCTACGAAGTCGCGGCAGAAGCTAGTTTAGAATAAATGTATTCTCGGAAAATGCAGTAATGAATGTCAGTAGTGTGTTCTATGGAATTTGTGATACGGAACACGTGTCGCACTCAATCAGTAAATCAGTACTGTTATTTGCCGACAATTTAGTAAAAAATAATATGAAATCAATGCATAATAAAGAAACAGCAACAAATACTATAATCCAGGTATTCCTTGACCTATTCCCGTAGAAGTGGGATTTTTTTAGGTTAAAAGAAATAATCAGTCGTACCCTGTACTTGGTAAGATGCATAAAAAATAAATCACTGACACTTAAGTACCTAAATATGAAGGTTAAAGATCCTCAAAATAGGCATTTTTATTTTGCCCAGAACTTTTAAACGGGGTCGTACGGGGACAAGGTGCTTGGCCATATGCCTTCACTAATGTCTGAAAAACAACCCCTGAAAGTTTCATCTTGACCGAACGGGACCGAAAGCTTTTATGAGGAAAAAAAGTTCCATTTCCATACATTGAAAATGAACAAACCCGTTTATTATCGTGTATGTATTTTTTAAAGTGTCTAGACCCACTAATTAATGTTTGATTCGATGTTCCCAACAATCCTACATACTCAAAATCTACCGAAAAAAAACTTAATTTTTCAAAATTCCTACGAAAGGCGAGCGAATTTTATCGGCCACCGTGCGGCGGCGCGCCTTTGAGGACGCGCGGTGCGCCTTTGAGAAGGCTGTCGGCATACCTCAAAGTTAAAAACACAATAACCGCTACACTAATAAATCAAATACCACAGAAATCGGTGTTGTCGCTTTTTTTAAATTTGCCCGATTTAGGGGAAATTGTAGCACATTTGGGGCAAAAAATAGGTTTTTCAAAATTCATTATTATTGTTGCTATGACGAATCTATAAAGTTTTCAAATTTATTTGGTCTTGTGATTGCTTAACCTAAATTACCCTTATGAGTCCGACGGGGTAAACATAACATATTGTATAACTTGGAACATTTTATATTATAGAAACGAAAGCACGAAACGTGAACCAGAATTGAACTTTGCTGTACTTAAATACTTCGTATGGCCAAAAACAAACCACAGGGTTGAGTAACGTTTGTTCTTGACAAAGTAAACATTAATAAAATTGAGAATAAATATGATTAAAACTGTTACATACCTGCTCCTGTAACCTGCACGTAGAATCTGCTATTATGAATTACATCTGAATCGGCCACGCCAATAGACGCACTCCATAGTCCATTGTGATAGATCGTCACTCTGTCCACGACAATTCTGCATGGACCGAGTCCATTGACAACTAGTCGATGTCTACTGTCTCTGACACTGCAGTAACCCGCATCTTCAGGACCAATGATCATATCGACGGAACTTCCAACATCCCATATCAAACTGTCCGGAACTATGTCAGTGGAATCAACAGGAAAATAAATAATCAGTTTATTTTGGCTGCTGCAGTTTGTATAGAAAAAGTGAGAAAATAAAATCACCTGTAACACCAGCAAAGAAATAAGTTAATAAAAACACTGAGAACTTCAACATTTTGTATGTATTTACAACTTTTTAGCTCTTCAAATTAACAAAAAGACTAGACTACCTACCAATTCATATAGATTTGAGAACAACAATCAATGATTGTCCCCAATTATCAGCATTATCACCACAATACGATAACGTACGGAAATGAATGGAGTGACTGTTCGTCACTGAAATAGAAATAACGTACACAGCATGTTGACGACGGGATGGTGGTCGAGTAATGGGTAGCTCATCTCGTCGTTCCTCATCTAGCAACGTCATTGACAGGCATTTTCATATTCCAAACGCGGATTAAATGGCCTAAAGGCAGGTCATCTTAATTTCATTTCTTAGAAATTCCATAGAATTGGCAAGTCTTCGAAAGACCGCGGGTTCCAAACGAACACGCATGTGTTTCAGTCAGGCTGCTTCCCGATTCATCACCAGCTGGACTCCACCGATATTCCAACTATCAAAATAAAACCTAGCTAACTAGGAGTATATCTTTATTTTAATGAAAGTGTGGGTCTGTGTGTCATTTATTATTATCGTGTGCCTCAGTTGTAGTTTTTCAAATCAGGCTATGTCTATCTAAGGCTTTGTTCAGTTTGGCTGGTCGTGAAGGTTCATGACACCATTACACGGCCAATCTCCACTGCCTAATTAAATAAAATGTATTGTGTTTGATGAACAGACACATCCAAAATTCATAATAAAACAATTAGGATATTCATCAAAGTTTTATTCATTAACAAAAATAGAAACAAAAAAGAATTTGGAAAATTTATTGGATTAGGTAATGTAATGGTAACTTCATAACAATTACTGCGTAACATACAGTACGTTGCTTTTGAATTAATTTATTTGCAACGTCTTTATAATTTAGCTGAATTACTAAAATATATTTCTCAACACTGCCTTTAACCTTTATATGGCAAGTCAGTGACGCTATGGTTGGGCTGGGCAGCAAGATTCTGTTGAGCAGGTGATGGCTGTCTTCTGAAACTGTTTCTAATACGTGCGGCTCTCGCGTAACTCCACTCGTGCTTGCGGATGAGAAATTGGATGAGACAGATACCGGCCAAGATCATCATAACAACAGAGACCGCGAAGAACACCCACAGGAAGAAGCCAGTAGCTGCTGAAAGAGAGAGAGAGAATTTTTATTGTACGTCATGTCCGGAATTCTTAGACAAGTGCCTATCGTAGGCGATTCCGGTAATTAAACCAGTCAATAAGGAATAAAATAAGAAACAGGTGTACTCTTAGAGTTTACGACGAAGGAAGTGAGTCGCTGCGTGTCGGTGGTGCGGGCCAGTTCGCCGCTGTAGCCATAGCGCTTGGCCACCACTGTCCACGGCTGGCAGTCCAGCGCGGTCGGCCGTTCCACATACAGTACGCACGAGTCCATGCGGTCTCTGTCCACTCTATAGCCCGCAGGCACGTTGTCCCATGTGAAGCCTGCGAACATTATCATGCACTAAATAAAAAAAACCATCAAAATATTCTTTAGTTTGGATTAGTTTTCAAATCGCGACGTTTTAGTCCAACTAGTGTCATAGAAACGAAAGAAGTTCTAAAGCGTAATGCTATGACGCCGAAATCGGGAGTAGGTTAAAACTGAACTTTAATGTTATTCTACGTAGGTATTTCTCCTGTCTTCTCAGTATGAGAAGAAGAGCGCTCAGTGCGAGCGGCAGAAAGAAAAACACAGATATTTGATGTTCCCTGAATAAAAACTGTACTATTTGTTCAGCTCACCTAATCCATCGACGCGAACAAATCTGCAGTACTCCAGTTGGTATCTGGCGCGTATGATCATTTCCACTCTGATCGTGTTTCCTTCCCAAAATTGATTCGTCCAAGCTCGTGCTGTAATACATCAAAATACATATTAAAAAAAACAAGAAGCAATACATCTTTTGACTGTTTTTTTTTTCATAAAAATTGCTAGTGTCGCGGTTAGTCTATTGAAAGTTGTCGTCGAAAAATCATCTTCTTTTATCACTTCTCGCTAGAGATAGGATTTTGATTTTCGCCTTTAGAGAATTTTACCACACTGAGACGCCATTGCCACGTCTTTCCTTCTGTCTGTCAGTTTTGTGGTGTATGTACGTAACGACGACGTAGGTCAAAAGTCAAATTCCCATAATAAGCAAATCAACAAGTAGATAAATAATTGAATCCGCAGTCAATCCGAAACATATTTAAATGAATTAGGTTTGGGTGTACAAATATTTACCATATGGTGCCACTATGAATTTACTCGTCTTTTCTTCTGCATGAATGTCATTTTCCAATCCAACGTGACACGTCCACCTGCCCTCGTGCGACTGTAGTACTTTATGGAACCTGATGCCGCACTCTCCTCCGCTGAATCCACTGCCTACGTACTCGTAGTCCGACGATAAAATAGCTGACAATTTAAAAACAATAATATATATACTTATAACGTCAAAAAGCCTATTTGATTTGATGAAGGAATGCCTTGTGTGTCCTTACACTGTTGAAAGATAGAGTTATTTTCGCATGTGTGGTCGAGTAACTTTCAAACCTCCTCAATTTTTTACAATTAGACACAACGTATTCACCGATTAGACTGTACTCGTGCATCAAACACAGCGACTGTTCACTATGAAATGGCAAGGTCTCAAGGATGATACTCACATGGGCCGACATTATAAACGGTCCCGTTAGGTGACCTGAAATAGCAGTAGCGAATGGGAGCATCTATGGAGCAAGACAATGTGACCGCCTCTCCTAGATACGGGAACTCGGGCGAACTGCGCAGCACTGGCTCTGGAAACAATACACAGGTATGAAGTCCAAGGACCGTCGTCCGTTAAAGCAAATAAATGCCAATCGTACGTGAGTAAGAGTAGTCACCATAGTCAGCGATATACGATGGGGTAACTCGGAGGAAGCCGTGCAATATTCCTTGCGAAGTGTTCACGGCACAGCGGTAAGTTCCACTTTGCCAATAGACAAAGTTTAGGATACGAAGTGTGCAGGCGTGGTTCTCAGCATTCGATTCATAACTGGAAATAAAACGAAACATTGAAACAAAAATAATTGTATTTGGAGCAGCTAGTGATTATCAGTTGGTCGAACTTAATCTAGACTTGTTGATCGGTCAAGACAAGACAATTAACATTGATGCAGCAATGTTTCAATGTTTCACCAACATTGAAACATTGCCGAGTCCTTCGTAGATAGTATTTCAGATTTACTCTGTAACAAATCTACCTCAATCTATCTTATTTCTTCTATATTTTTTAAATCTTTTCACAATAGTGATTGGAAAATTTTGACAGATTTGTGTACGTTGGTCTGTACTTATCTCAGGCATAACTGACATTGAAGAATAGAATCACACTGTTATTCTAACGCTGTCGATGGGTTCTGATTTCTTAATACCTTGTGTTGCCTCTGGGGTATCCATCCTGGCCGACCCCGTGGGTTGCTATCATATGATTTTGCGAGGGGTCGCGGAACTTGCAGGCGCTGACCTCGTACCCTGCTGGTACGGAACACGTCAGTATCACTGACTGACCATCCCTTGCTACGCTTGTGGTAACCACTGGTCTTGCGTCTGGAATAAATTAGGACATCTTTGTAGAAACGTGCTGTGTGGAAGTCTGGTTAGGTACGAAGTTCTTTATAAAGATTACATGAATGGCTGCTCTAATCTTGTCTTCTATAATGAGATAAAACAATATTTAAAATTTATACATAAAACCTCATAATTGCCTACTTACTATGCAGTAACAGACTTTCTTGTTAATGTTATCAATAAACGTTTTATAGTACAAAAAAGCCAAGAGATAAAATTGCCAGCTAAAGCCATGTGAAAAGTTATTTTGTCCCTTTCAGTGTTTTGTGAAGTCGATTTTTATTTTTGTCACTATGCCTATATCTAGCTAATTGTTTGGCTTATGTCTAGAGTACCGTCTCGTCCCACGTTGACATAAAAAACGCATAGATCTAATATAACTGAGCCAGGAACGCCAACATATATAGTCCATGGTCCACTGAGATCCGTCGTTGCTCTATCCACGACAATTCTGCAAGGACCTAATCCTTCGAAAACTGTTTGTGATTTATTGTCTGTGACCCTGCAGTATACTGCATTTGCAGGACCAACGATTATATCGACGGAACTTCCAACGTCCCATGATAAGTTATCCAGCGTCATGTTAACGGGTTCTAAAAAGGAAAGAAGAAACTGTTATATTTCTGGAGACTGGGGAAGAGATAAGTAAATTAAATGTGAATATGTATGTATAATCAACTAACGCCTAGATCTACTGCATATCACACATATTACCCATTGTGATACTCGTAAATTTCATAGTTTTCTTACCAATTTTTGGCATTACCTAAAACATTGACGTCAACTGTCGTCTCCTTGTATGTATCTTCATATTCATATTTAATAGTCCAAGTTCCACTGTGTGCTTTATTCACGTTTCTGACAATATAACCGCAGGAATCTCTATTGAATGTATCGACTTTAGTGTCCGTGACTGGATTGTCATCAGGTCCATACAGTTTGCAAGTCTCATAAAATGATATAGCATTCGGTAAACTCAGATAGAGATCGTTTCCTTCGATAATATTTATTCCGTCTCCTGAAAGCATAAAGTATAAAGGTTTTATAGTCTTTGCCTGAAAGTAAACTGGGATGGAAATTGCTTTTTTCTAAATTAACTAGCAATCTGCCCGGGCTGCGCATGAAGTTATTCTTAGTAAAGAATAAAAAGAGCCCTAGTATTGAGCCCTTCGGCGCACCTAACGTAATATGCGTTTTTTCTTGCAGGAAAATTATTGTGAAAAACTGTCAGTCTAGAAGTAGAAGCTAGTCTACTCCTGATGATTCATTACTGCATTAAACATGAAGGTATCCTTAAAAAGAAAACAATTAAAAAGGGACAAGATAAGTTTCAAAGGTAGGTATATCATCGCATTTTTGTACTGTTATAATTTTTATGCAAAATATTAAAAACTGGACTTGTATCGTATTTAGGAAGGACTTATATCATAAATGCTTGGTTAACAGGGCAGGTTGGAAAACTCAAAGATATTATCATCCTTAATCCGGTATTTAAGAGGCTAATCTATACAGTTCTAGGGCTTTTGGGTGATTCTTCCATGTCGTGCAAATTTGGCGAAAATGAATAAAAAAATTCAACTTCAAAACTAGACCTTTATTTCCAAAATATGCATAATTCTTTATGTATTTGCCAATTAATAGCCAATTGCACACATAAACTTAGAAGTTAGAAGGGTTTTCTTTTTTTTTTCGAAATGGTAATATGACTTTGATAGTGATGGTAATGACAACAGGGAAGATGGTNAAAAAATTTCAACTTCAAAACTAGACCTTTATTTCTAAAATATGCATAATTCTTTATGTATTTGCCAATTAATAGCCAATTGCACACATAAACTTAGAAGTTAGAAGGGTTTTCTTTTTTTTTTCGAAATGGTAATATGACTTTGATAGTGATGGTAATGACAACAGGGAAGATGGTAGTGATACGATCGTACTGGTAATGATTACAAAAGTTTTGCGATTACATTAAAAGACTTGGTAATGTTTTTTAACATTTAATTAATTAGTGAACACAATTATAAATCAGACTTACAAATGATATTTTCTTTAGAAGTTATAAAGTATGTGTATAACAAAAAAAGTACATGATAATATCCTTAAATTTGATAACACCAGGTGTTCTTAAGAAGAAAAATCCAACCCAAGACACAGCATAGAATGAGGGGCTCCTAAGCGCATGCTTGAAGAGGGGCCAGTTCCCACGTCGCTGGAAGACGGGGAAGCTGGTCCTCATTCGGAAGCCGGGGCGCCCTGCGGAGTCTCCGTCCGCATACCGGCCAATCGTGCTGTTCGACGAGGTGGGCAAGCTCTTCGAAAGAGTAGTTGCAAACCGCCGCGTCGAGCACCTTGGAGAGATGGGGCCGGACCTTGCGAAACACCAATTTAGTCTACGGTGGTATCATGCGCGTGAGAGCTCTCACGACAGGGGCTGCAGTGTCCCGGGGTGGGGTCGTCTTGGCGGTGTCTTTTGACATCGCCAACGCCTTCAACACCCTTCCCTGGAGTTGCATTAGGAAGGCACTCCGGTACCACCGGATGCCGACCTACCTCTGTCGTGTAGTCGAGGCCTATCAGTCGGATAGGTCCATCATTTACCCCGGTCACAACGGGGAATGGAACTGGCGAGACATGTCGTGCTGTGTTCCACAGGGATCGGTCTTGGGACCGCTCCTGTGGAACATCGGGTACGACTGGGTGCTGCGCGCCAACCTCCATAGCGGCGTCAGCATAGTGTGCTACGCTAACGACACGCTGGTACTGGCACAAGGGGGGTCGCACCAGGCGGCGGCCGATGCAATGACGCGTGGGGTTACGATGGTCATCGAGAGTATCCAGCTGCTGGGACTGGAGGTGGCCTTGCACATGTCCGAGGCCATGTCANGGATCGGTCTTGGGACCGCTCCTGTGGAACATCGGGTACGACTGGGTGCTGCGCGCCAACCTCCATAGCGGCGTCAGCATAGTGTGCTACGCTAACGACACGCTGGTACTGGCACAAGGGGGGTCGCACCAGGCGGCGGCCGATGCAATGACGCGTGGGGTTACGATGGTCATCGAGAGTATCCAGCTGCTGGGACTGGAGGTGGCCTTGCACATGTCCGAGGCCATGTCATTTCATGGGCCTCGGAATGCGCCACCTCCAGGATCCCAAGCTATGGTGGGAGGGGTTTACATCGGTGTTGAGTTGACGATGAAGTACCTGGGACTCGTCCTCGACAGCCGATGGAACTTCGTCGAGCGTTTCCGACGTTTTGCCCCCAAACTGGAGAAGGCAGGGTCCAAACGCCTCCTGCCGTCGGCTCTACGCGGGAGTCAGAGGCGGCGCTAGGCGTCGGCGACGTCGGCGACCGCCGACGGCCTCCCGCCTGAGGGGGCCTCGCAGAAATAAATGATTTGACTTGGACTCTGAGAAAAATCGCGCACCATTTTCTTTCTACGTGCAATTTTTCTTATGTTTAGTCCTCGAAAGATAAAAATTTCGCGCTCGCTTCGCTCGCGCTTTCATGTTACTTAATGCCTGTGTTTTTCCTTCTTTTGTGCCTTCACAAATTAAGTACAACAAATGGCGGCAACTTCAGCTTTACAATATTAGTAGGTAGGATACATTTTCATAAGTAAATTTTTTTGTGACTTGAACTAAAAATGTCAAAAGAAATCGCGCTCGCTACGCTCGCGCATTCATGTTTTTCCTATGTATTCCTTTGTTTCATAAAGTATATATAGTCAACATAAAATTAGACATTGGTACTTGAACACAACTGTATGACGCACCCCTCACTCCCCCCCCCAAAATCGGCCCTTGGGCCTCGCAAACTTAATGTCGCAGACGCATATATTTGGTCTAGTGCCGCCACTGGCGGGAGTCATGCGGTCCTTGGCCCTTTTCGGGGCCCGGCCCCGGTGTGGGCACGTTCAATGCGGTTGCGAGCCCCGCACTACTTGAACGTGCCCCAAAGAGTGATAGCCATCCGGCTAATCCGGGGGTACCGCACGATCTCCCGCGAAGCGGCTGGTCTTCTTGCCGGGCTGGAGTGCGGCCGTGGGATCTGGAGGCTAGGGTGCTCTCACGCCTGTATAACTGGCGCGAGGAGGCACTGCGCTGGGGGAAATCCCGTTGCCACGACAAATTGTCGCACAACAGGCGATCTTCCGGCGCGATCTCGTGGTGGCATGGAGTGACCGGCTATCGCAGCCCCATGCAGGGCACGCCACAATAGTGGCGGTAAGTCCCCTCTTCGAGGAGTGGCTCGCTAGGAGCCATGGCGCCCTCGCCTTATGCATGACGCAGGTCCTCACTGGACACGGTTGTTTTGGGAGGTACCTGCATCGCATTGGGTGGGAGGTGGCGCTCGGGTGTCACCACTGCGCGGACGGTCCAGAGGACACGGTGGAGCACACTGTCGAGGTGTG
>NWSH02000605.1:8465126-8476436 GCA_002382865.2 Heliothis virescens | reverse complement strand
ACTAGAAGTTACAAATATCTTTGGAGTGAAGTGAATACAATAATAAAAACTTAAATTTAGAATCATAATGTTAAAGTAACAAAGAAAGGTATTCGGGCTTATTCTAGATTAGGGTGTGTGTATGTGTGTGATGTAGTAGTGTGTGTGCGTGGTGTGAGCGGGTGTGTGGTGTGGGTGTGTATTGTGAGAGAGAACGTTGGTGTGAGTGCGTTTGTGCTAAAACAGGGCTTCTGTTTCTGCATATGATAGTTTCAGAAGGGCTGCGCTGAGTTTCTTTTTGCACATGTTGAGTGAGCAGTCTCTTAGGTCGCAGATTTTGTTGACCTTATTATATATGCATGGGTGTGAGTAATGGGTACAGCGTCTGGCAAGTTCAGAGTTGGCGATGGGTAAAGGTATTCGATAGACCCGTTTCCGTAGTATGTCCTGGTAATCGGCGCGTTTTTTAATAAGTGCGTGAGTGGCTAGCGTTGCCTTTAGTATAAATAGTTGTCTAACCCGTAGTACTTTGAACTTTTCGTAAACTGAGTCTGTGGGAAATTTGAAAGGTAGTTTTAAAGCTACCTTGATCAAAGCTCTTTGTGCTCTTTCCAAAGTTATGAATGTACTCTTTCTGGCACTACCCCATATGCGTATGCAGTATTGTATGACGGATTGGCAGAGCGCGAAGTAAACCGTTCTCAGTACGTCTAATGGGGAGCAGTCCCTAAGTTTTTTCATCACCTTAATTAGTTTACGGACTCTAGAAGACAGTGAGTAGATATGTACTTTGTAATTTAGGTGATGATCTATGATTATCCCTAAGTACTTGATTGTATCAGTGCGTGAGAGGGTTTCACAGGCGCATTGTTGTTGGCAGTCGTAGTTACTAGGTTCTGTGCATGTGTGTAGTTTTAATGTAAATGAGCGAGGAGGGCAGGTAGAATTCGTCTTGCAAAAAGTTATGTACTTGGTCTTACTAATATTGAGTGTCAGTAAATTAAGATCTAGGGAAAGCGCCATCTCAGAGAGGCCGCGTTCAGCCAATTGCTGTACACAGTTCCAAGACTTATCATGAAAGACAATGGCTGTATCGTCGGCATAAGTAACTACCTCCGCCCCGTTAAGGGGTAAGCTCACTACATAATTTATGTACAGTGTGAACAGGGTAGGACCGAGTGTACTGCCCTGAGGTACACCGTAATTGATTGGGAGGCATTTGCTTCTATGACATCCTATTTTGACGATTGCAATATGCATTGCATAATGCATTGATTCTGTTTGATAACCAGACATCCTTAAGTTATAATAAAACAATTAGGATATTCATCAAAATTTTATTCATTAAAAATATGGAAACAAAAAGGAATTTGGAAAGCTCATTGATTTAGGTAATGGTAACTTCATAACAATTACTGCTTTACACACAGTACGTTTGAGTTGCTTTTGAATTCATTTATTAGCCTTAACTGTAGGGATGTCTTTATATTTTAGCTAAATTACTAAAATACATTTCCCAAGATTGGCTTTAAACTTTATATGGCAAGTCAGTGACAATATGGTTGGGCTGAACAGCAGGATTCTGTTGAGCAGGTGATGGTTGCCTTCTGAAGCTGTTTCTAATACGCGTGGCTCTCGCATAACTCCACTCGCGGTTACGCTTGGGGATGAGGGAGATGGCGGCGAAGATCATCATCAAAAAAGGGACCGTGAAGAACATCCACAGGAAGAAGCCAGTAGCCGCTGAAAGAGAGCGAAGATTTGATAAGAGGACTGCTTATTTTCTTTGGAGACTTCGCGAATCTGTCAGCGAGGGTCAGTCATTAAGGGATCAAGACAAGAAACAGGTATAATTATGCAGATACAACTTACAGTGTGGGTTGGAAGGCGTGAGTCGCTGCGGGTTGGTGGTGCGGACCAGCTCGCCACTTTGTCCGGTGAGCTTGGCCGCCACTGTCCACGGCTGGCGGTCCAGCGCGGTCGGCTGTTCCACGTGCAGTGCGCAATACCCTGAGGGCATGCGATATCCGTCCAGTCTATAGCCCGCAGGCACGTTGTCCGATGTGAAGCCTGCGAACATTATCAAGCACCAAATAAAAAAAATATTTTTCCATCAAAATATTCTTTAGTTTGAATTAGTTTTCAAATCGCGACGTTGGATTTAACTAGTGTCATAGAAATGAAAGAAGTTCTAAAGTAAAATGCTCTACTGCAGTAGTCGTGACGTCAAAATTTGAAGTATAAACTAAACATTAATATTATTCTACGAGGTATTTCTCCTGCCTTTTCTTCTCTGTATGAGAAGAGGGCACATTATTTGGTATTTCCTTCATAAGAACTACTATTTATCATCGATCAGCTCACCCAATCCATCGACGCGGACAAATCTGCAGTAGTCCAGTTCGTATGCTCCAGCTACGGCCATTTCCACTGTGATCGTGTTTCGTTCCCAAGTTTGAGACGTCCAAGCTCGTTCTGTAATACATCAAAATACATATTAAAAAAAACAATAAGCAACTACATCTTTTAACGAAATTTTCTAGTGTCCCGGGATAGCCCATTTGAAAGTTGTCGTCGAAAATCATATTATTCTATCACTTACTCTTGCGACTAAAGATGCTTTCTAGAGATATGATTTTAATTTTTGCCCTTAGAGAATTTTACCACACTGAGTCGCCATTGCCACGTCTTTCCTTCTCTCTGTTACGAGGTATCAGGTCGCCTCTCATATTCGCATATTGTATGCCTTTTTTTGGGTGAGAAATCATCAGATGACACCTCCCGCTGTGGGTGCAGCGTGAGGGAGTGTCAGACTTTTACTGACTAAAACCCACCGTGTTCCTTCTTGAGCCCTTTGTCTACCGGGGCGGCGGAAACTCTTTTTCGAACAGTCCCTCAGCCCCGGCAGGCTTTGGCTCTAGTGACCCACACTGGGGATCTAGTTTATCCCTTGCCTTGTCAATACTGCAGTTTGCGTGAGCATACGTAACGACTACGTAGCTAAAAGTCAAATTCCCATATCTAGTAAGCAAATCAATGAGTAGGTAAATAATCGAGTCCGCAGTAAATCCGAAACATATTTAAATGAATTAGGCATGGATTTGAAAATATTTACCATTTAGTGTTACTCTGAATTGACTCGTCTTTTCATCTGCATAAATGTCATTTTCCAATCCAACGTGGCACGTCCACAAGCCATCGTGCGACTGTAGTGCTCCATAGAACCTGATGCCGCACTCTCCTCCGCTGAATCCACTGCCTACGTACTCGTAGTCCGACGATAAAATAGCTGACAATTTGAAAAAGATGATCTAGATAGCTTATTTATATGGTAAAAAAGCCAAAAGACTCTTCCCAGGCCCCTATTTGATTAAATCAAGGAACTGCAAAAAAGAACTATCACAAACACTTTCTTTTTACCCCGGGCAGGTATATGTATAGGTACTCCTTACCAGGTAACGGTAAAAAGATAGTGTTATTTTCAAACCTTCCCAATTTTGTAGTGTAATACATCCGACAGATTACAACGGATCCATCGATTAAACTGATGGTATTGTACAGCTTAAATATTAACTTTTTCAAGTGGCTCTTGCATCAATGACCACGACTGTTCACTATGAAATGGCAAGCTCTTGGATGACACTCACATGGGCCAACACTATAGACGGTCCCGTTAGGTGATCTGAAGTAGCAGTAGCGAATAGGAGCATCTATGGAGCAAGACAACGTGACCGCCTCTCCTTCATACGGGTACTCGTCTGAACTGCGCAGCACTGGTCCTGGAAACAATACAGATATGAAGTTAAATCCAAGGACCATCTCAAAGTGTAAGTAAAGAGACGGCGCTTAGAGACTAACATAACTTCCATTTCATAATCCAATCATATCATAAAGATTTCCTTCAGCTCCAGGATGGCTGCGGCATGTCCTACTTGTAACGCGAAAGTTTGTAAGGATGAATGTATGTAAAACCTTGGCAATAATATAATATAAAACATATAGGTATTTTTTTATCTATCTGAGGCCAGTCCTCAGAACACGGGTGAAACTGCGGGCGAAACCTGGTTATTAAGGCTACTTAGATTATTCACTCATACTCAAGTCTATAAAGGAAGAGTGAAGAAGCAAATAAATGCCAATCGTACCTGAGTAAGAGTAGTCACCATAGTCAGCGATATACGATGGGGTAACTCGGAGGAAGCCGTGCAATATTCCTTGCGAAGTGTTCACGGCACAGCGGTAAGTTCCACTTTGCCAATAGACAAAGTTTAGGATACGAAGTGTGCAGACGTGGTTGTCAGCATTCGATTCATAACTGGAAATATGAATATAGACATTAAAACAAAATCAGTCTTATTATTTTTATTGTATTTCATGGAGCAGCTAGCGATTATATTATCAAGGGAGTTCGTCAAACTTAATCTGAACTTGTTGATCGGTGACAATCATAGATTCATATCTTTTATTATTATATGTATGTTATGGACCAAATGAAAAATTTTGCATTATACATAATGCCCGGTCATTATGAAAAATGCCCAATCTGAGAGAGCAATTTAATAATAATCATTCAAATAATCTAATTGACCGGGCATTCTACATATTGTACATCGCCCTTTGGGCAGAGTAATACAAACAAATTTGATCAGTAATTTTTCATTTTTATTGTTACTTAAAATAAACCAAATGTTTAACAATTTAAGTAATCAGTCAGATTTTGTAAAGCTTGGAACGTCATTGTTGAAGTTTCAGTTTTTTGCAGCAAGCATGATTTCTGTCACGGCTCCGGCGCTGCGGGGCTCCGGCGGTCCCACGCGAGTTTATCGTCGCAGATAGGTTTAACGCTCACCACCGCAGCTTCGGCTTGCTGGCCGGCGGTGCCGGCCAGCCTCAGCCGCGGTGGCGAGTGTTACAACCACCTGCTCCTCAACTCGCGGCCCGCCTCGCCTCTCCGCGCCTACGCGATTTTGAATTACACTCTAGGGGTAGGGCAGACAAGACTGCGTGCAGTCGGATTTACAGCAATTCGTTTCTGTCATTAAAACCTAACTTTCAGCTAATGTTCTAGGATATATTATGTATACAAGTAAGTATAAAGACACATCAGTAATAAGAAACATATCTCTAGCGGTCTATTTATTTGAAACTGAAAAACGGTTGATAATATAATTGTTTATTTGGTTTGTTCAAGCAATTGTTAAGAGACTTTCCCTTTCTCGTCGAAATATGCCACACTAAAAATACATCAAGAAGTTGTTGAATAAGAATTGTATTAAACGGATATTATGTGTTTTTGCTAAGCTGCCAATCTCTGCCACAAATAGAGCGATGGTATGTGAACAGGATATATTATTGTAAAATAAAATTCATGACTTAATGTTCGGAAAAATAGAATACTCTGTTTTAAGTTTATTTTCACTTTCACTATTGATTGCCTTGAGACATAGTGATATAATAAGTTATTAATTGAGCCTATTTAAATAGAAATCCACTACAAATTATTTCCTAATAAGAAAATTTTCTTCTTGGAACTTATTTTTTTTTGTTGTCTGAAAATTTAATAATAAGGCAAGGTCCACCTCAATAGGAAACAGTAAGTTAGAGAATATTTTTGTTGCAGAAAAATTAGCTTACTAAGGAATATGATCTAATTAATTGTACCTTACAATTTGCTCCAATGTGTCTACTTTTAAAGGAACCAAAGTTTAGGTATTCCGCCTAACAAAGAGTAAAAAGATGACGTGATCCTCTTTGATTTAGTGGAACATGGTATGATGGTTATCTTTTTTTGTTGTTCTGTCTGACCTAGTCACCATGGGTTTAGAGCTCCTCATTGTTATCCCGTGATAGCCAGAAAACAGATAGATAATACCGTTTTGTTTGTCTGTGTTGTATATGCAACAAAACGTAAATAAATATTTTATTTTGGGGAGCGGAACACAGAAATACAGCAATGATTTTTTTTAACAGTGGTTGCCTGAGGAACCCTTCATGGGCTAGTCCGACTCACATTGCTGTTATGTATAAAAAATTCACGTTGGGTGGTCAAGAACAAGACAAATATGGATTTACATGATAGTTTATGGTTAACTTTTTAATCATTATCCTTTCTTTCTTGCCTTTGAGTTATGGTCACGCGAACATTTTGTGGGTTGACATAAATAGGTAACACCTTGAATGGATAGAATATCAGGGCGACACTTCCTAAATAAAAAATTGTATCAGTAAATATGGCCCTTCATCAAATATTGGTCTAGCACAGATAATTTTTTATTGTGATTAATTTCAACATTCTAATGATTGAATATTTGTTCAACGTTAAAGTTTATTTTATTGGAAATATTTTTTAAAAATCCTTATAAATGTTAAAAATAATCATAACATAGAACAGTAAAGTCTGTCGCCATGACCAAAGCGTAAAAAACTACACACAAAACTTTTTAATTGGAAAGGATAATTATTCAGGCATTTCCAGAAAACAAAAGAAAATGGAACAAAAATGTGCGAATGGTTAATCAACGGAAGGATCCGGAGCATCGGAACATGAGACATGGCCACGGACACACACTGCAAAGGATTCACCACGAATGACGAAACGCCGACCAGTTTCGCTACTACCTATTCTGGTGCTGTATACGTTTTAAGAGAGCTGATTATAGATCGAAATGCAACAAAGTAAGATGTGTGTGAATATGGGATTCTATATTGTGCCTTACATTGTGATACAATGTTACCTAAATAACGCTTGAAAGCTTATTTATTCTAAACTACAATTCGAATCGCAGTTGTTTCTTTTGCATTGAATAGGTTTTATGTGTAAACAAAAGATTACTGGTCTGAACAAAAATATACCAATTAAAGGATATTCAATTCAATTAATATATATTTATATATAACTCACCAAATCTACTACATTATTAGGCTGACATTTTAATCATACAAGTGAAATATTGGAGAAAAGCTCATGCAATTAGGTAATGGTACACCAAATCTATTCAAATAAAAGCAATTATCTTATTCGAGGAGCTATGGTTACAACAGCTGAAAGATCTATGTCAGGAGTTGTCCGTAATACGAGATTTCATAATTAATCTAAGTGCACTAACCTCGCTAGGGAGGTCTTATATTTTAGCTAAATTCACTAAAATCCGCTCCTCCGCAAGACTTTGGCACTTTCAAACTTCTAATGTAGTTTGTGAATTGTCGACTGAGAGCGAAGTAGGATTGAGGAAGTCTGCAGACAGAACAAGAATCTTCCTCTCGGAAACAGGGTGAGGTTGTATCGTGAAATTTGTTTTCATTAATGAGCTTTGGTGTAAGACTCTCGCACCTAACTAACACAACTGAGCTCGAGTATTACGCTGCGAGCGGATAGGGAGATGAGCGCGCTGTACACGATCTGAACCATAGCAAAGAATAAGGAGACCGAGATGTAAGATACAGGCCCAACAGAAGAAAGGCCAATCAGTCTGAACTCAACACACGTCTTACATGATAGTAGCGAGAGATTTAGGATAAGTTCGGGCCATGAGGTTTTAAGTATACAAGTAACTAGTTGGGAGACTTTTTACTGGTATACTCCATGCGAGGGTCAGTCATTAAGGGATCAAGACAAGAAAACAAGTATAATTATGCAGATACAACTTACACGTGTGGGTTGGAAAGCGTGAGTCGCTGCGGTTTGGTGTGGGAACCAGCTCGCCACTTTGTTCCGGTGAGATTGGCCGGCCACTGTCGCGCGATTTTGGCGTGTGGGGTTACACCCAGCGCGGTCGCTGTGCTCACGTTTGGCTAAGTAGCGGCAATTAGCTGGCCTGTACGGTCGCGGCGATCGCCACTGCCGATATCCGTCCAGTAATAATAGCCCGCAGGCACGTTGTTCCGATGATGGACGCGCTGCCGCACACACACACTACGACCTGCAGCCAAACAATACATAAACAAGCTCACGAGATCCATTTAGAATTCAAAACAAATTTCACTTGATTAGTTTAGTAATATATGAGTATTAATCAAAATCGGAAACGTTTGGATCCTTATAGACAATGTGTTCATTAGAGAGAGAGCACGTGTATATTTTCATGGAGATTCAAGTTTATATATATCGAACATCAATAGTTGTAAAGTTTTTATGGGGCACGTCTACTTTCAGTAGTCGGAGTACGCACAATTTGAAGTATACAAACATTATTAAAAGAGACATAAGAGATTGCTGTTGTTAATTCCTCAGAAAGATGAGTTAAAATACTATCACCCGTCTTCTCTAGATGATGCGAGATGACGGGAGCACTATTGCAGCGCGAAGAGAGTTCCGTTCCATTATCTACCTTCATAAGAACTATAAACTGCTACCTAACTCATCAGCGATACAACAGAGCACAAGACCCAACATCCTATTCGACTGCGTGCACAGAGAGATTGCAGTCGATACAAAAATAGCCCTATGTTTCGTTTGTTCATCTCACAATATACGGCCTATAATACACGCACTGTGAGAAATCGGCTGGTTCTGTTCCCTACTAGAGAGTACAACGCTCTGCTGATCTAGACTCATACAAATCTAATATGAACTCATATAGAGATAATATATATCAAAAGCAACTACAAAATCTTTTAACTGCAATATGTTTCTATGTTCACCTGGAATGAACTCAATGTATACATAGAATATTGTTGTCTGAGTCGAATAGAGCGAAATTATTCTATTTCAACCTTACTGGTATGTCGAACGTAAAAAGATTGCTTTACTCAGAGAAGGGAGGTTTAAGGGGGATTCTTATGGCACATCTTAGACAAATTTTATCTGAGAGCTAAATGGGCGATCTTTACTGCCCTGAAATTACGTCTTTGACCCATCTCTCGGAGCAAGAGAGATATCTGGAGTGTTCGCACCGACTACATATTCAACGCATATTGTATCTAACTTTTTTATAGAGCGTGCGATATCTAATAGCAGACTAGCACACCTCCCGCTGTGGGTGCAGACGGAGGGGAGTGTAGACTTTACTCGCGAGCGAGAAGTATAAAACCACCGTATGTGTACTCTGTATAAAAAATTCCTTTTTGTGAGTTCTCCAGTTCCATGTAAGGGTCGGCGGGGGAGGGACATTTCCTCTCGCGAACAGCTTACCATTACAGTCCCCAGGTTCAGCTTTTGGTATGTCTCTTAGTGGTATCATCACACAACACCGTGAGAGAGCGGGGATTTCAAGTTAATCCCTTGCCTTGTCAATACTGCAGTTTGAGTACATCGCGTATGTGTACCACACCACGTAACCCGGAGATCTTATGATGAGTAAATAGGTCAATTTATATTTACGCCTAATCAGGAGAATACAAATCCTAGGCGAGACAAGTGATACGAGATACATCGAACAGAGTCAGACACAGATCATCTCGAACCCCATATTATTTAAATGAGAGGTTTACCGATGCATTGTGAGCCATGATACAAGTATTTACCATTTAGTGTTACTCCTGAATTGACCTACGAACCAAAAATTACTGTCTATCGCATACATAATCTTATTTGATAATCACTATATCACCACTGAACAGTAGAGCAAACAGAAAACATTTTAAATATAGGTCCTACTGAATATACACAATCGTTCTTATCATGCTCGACATCATAGAGCTCCATAGAACCTAATGAATAGCCTTTCGTTGGTACTGCACTCTCTTCAACCAATTGATCGACTGAATCCACCTGCCATACTGTTTACCTTGTACTTGCGCGACACTTTATTCACACAAGACCCAAGCACCTAATATTGTTAAAAGGATGTTCAAGATGAATCTGACACACTTCTCTATTAGATGAAGTGGAACACCAGCCATAAAAGCCAGAACAGACTCTCTGAACCAGAATGGACTTCGCACACACGATTGTATGTAAGTACACATCAAGGTAAACTGCAAAAAAGCAGATCTACCTTGAGAAATCTGCTTCTTCTCCTCAAATATGTAATATCATAGGATTCACACGGGCAGAGCCTTTATAAGAAAACTTCTCTTTACCGCAGTAATGTCCACATAGTACTCCTTACCAGGTAACGTGTAAAAGATAGTGTTATTTTCAAACCTTCCCAATTTTGTAGTGTAAATACATCCGACAGATTACAACGGATCCATCGATTAAACTGATGGTATTGTAACAGCTTAAATATTTAACTTTTCAAGTGGCTCATGCATCAATGACCACGACTGTTCTCACTGAATGAATGGCAAGCTCTTGGATGACACTCACATGGGCCAACACTATAGAACGGTCCCGTTAGGTGATCTGAAGTAGCAGTAGCGAATAGGAGCATCTATGGAGCAAGACAACGTGACCGCTCTCCTTCATACGGGTACGTCTGAACTGCGCAGCACTGGGTCTGGAAACAATACAGATATGAAGTTAAATCCAAGGACCATCTCAAAGTGTAAGTAAAGAGACGGCGCTTAGAGACTAACATAACTTCCTTTCATAATCCAATCATATATCAAAAGATTCCTTCAGCTCATAGGTCTGCGGCATGTCCTACGTGTGTAACGCGAAAGTTTGTAAGGATGAATGTATGTAAACCTTGGCAATAATATAATATAAAACATATAGGATTTTTTTATCTATCTGAGGCCAGTCCTCAGAACGGCGGTGAAACTGCGGGCGAAACCTGGTTATTAAGGCTACTTAGATTATTCCCTCATACTCAAGTCTATAAAGGAAGATGAAGAAGCTATAATTGTCAATGCGCCTAGTAAGAGTAGTCACCATAGTCAGGCGATATACGATGGTGGTAACCGGAGGAAGCCGTGCAATATTTCCTTGCGAAGTGTTTCACGGCACAGCGGTAAGTTCCACTTTGCCAATAGACAAAGTTTAGGATCGATGTGTGCAGACGTGGTTGTCAGCTATCGATTCATAACTGTATTATGAATATAGACATTAAAACAAATCAGTCTATTATTTTTTATTGTATTTCATGGGAGCGCAGTAGCGATTATATTATCAAGGAGTTCGTCAAACTTAATCTGAACTTGTTGATCGTGACAATCATAGATTCATATCTTTTATTATTATGTGTATGTTATGCCAAATGAAAAATTTGCATTATACATAATGCCCGGTCATTATGAAAAATGCCCAATCTGAGAGAGCAATTTAATATAATCATTCAAATAATCTAATTGACCGGGGCGTTCCTACATATTGACATCGCCCTTTGGGCAGAGTAAATACAAACAAATTTGATCAGTAATTTTTCATTTTATTGTTACTTAAAATAACAAATGTTTAACAATTAAGTATCAGTTCAGGATTTTGTAAAGCTTGGAACGTCATTGTTT
>NWSH02000605.1:8417128-8428104 GCA_002382865.2 Heliothis virescens | reverse complement strand
ACCCATTTAAACAAACGTATTATGGTAATAAAATGCATTTGAAGAGTGTAATAACTTATAATTTAATTTATTATATCAGAAAAATATTTTGATTATTTAAGAATGTCCAAGTGAAACGAAACTTATCTTTGGACTGAACCTATGAATATTTTGAGAAAAGCTCCATCTACCGTTGAGTAAGTCAAACTTTTGATATTACTATGCGGATAAGTTAAAAATCTAATAAACCGAACGTGTACCTCTAAAAGCAGAAGCCTACTCAAATTGGTCGGCTATAATTCGGTCACTTTTCTTCTAAGCTAAAGCACCGTGGTCCTCTTTTCCCGAGTATCAAATAAACGTCAATGTCATACTTTGCTGCAATTTCGAATTTTCGGTTATCCACTCATTTTTGTTTATTTGTTATCATGAGTGAAATCCCAAGAAAATATTAGTAAAGTATCTTTGGCTGTGATGCTTTAGGTAAGTGTTTATATTACTGTACGGTACCGTATTATCTATATAATGTATGATCGCTTAATAGCCTCTTCTCCGAAACTGTGTTTCCTATCATTCTTGAACACCCTAAGTTATAAAACAAGTTAATTATCCTATCGGGTTATGAGAGTGAGGGAACAGGGAGTGCACCTGTGTGTGCGCAAATGCTTGTGCATATAATATGTCCTGCGCAGGTGGCTGATCTCCTTAAATGAGGACGGCCGCATCATCATCATCATTTATGTAATAACGATTTTATGTTCTATAACAAAATTCTGATAATTCACGAATTTCATTTCAATTTCAGTTGCTTATGGTGCACCCCTTCACCGGTTCCCAAACCCTGACAAGAAACCTGATTTGTTCACTGCTTGGATAGTGGCCGTTGGCAGAAATGTTAGAGAAAGCGGTCATACGAAAATTTATGAGAACACAAGAATATAATTATGATTACCATTTTGATTCCACATTCAAGACAACTGGAGGTTGTCTTATTTGTTCAGCAACACCTACAGTAAATAAATCATAAGTAGAGTTAAATTTTTGCTCAATATTTGTGTGAACATAACGTTCATTAGGTACAGACGACAGCAGATCAACGTGTACGAATCTGTCAAATTTTACCAATTGATCATGTACCCTCCACTATTGTGATAAAGTTGAAAATCTATTGCAGAAATTTGACAGATTGTGGTAACTTGATGTGCTGTTGTCTGTACTATATTAAAATGGTTTTGCTTGTCAGTAATTTAAAATTACTCTGAAAATTATGGAATAAACAGGGATTTTGGATTATTATTTTTGTATTTGCATACTAATACATATTGATAGTTTTTTTTCCTGCCATGCATACTGCTTTTTGCTAAAATAAATAACCATGTTTACCTACTGGCAGATATAGTTTTAATTAAAACAACTAATTTACATGGTTCAGTAGTTTTAGTAATAGTTTATATAATTTTATGTATTAATTTATAAGTATTGTTAAGCATATATGTATTTGTATTCAATGGGCCCTAGTTGCCTGAATAAAGGTATAAAAAAATTTAAAGTCTTAGTTACTTCACACAAACTTACTTGTGCTACAAACTGCCATTTTTTATAAGCCTTTTTATCGTCCCACTGCTGGGCACAGGCCTTCTCTCATGCAGCGAGGGTTTGAGCGTTAATCAATTGAATCAATTTAATGGATGGAAGTTGGATAGATCTACGCATAAAATAAAATTTAATTTAATTCTTTCAGGTAAAACATTGGAGTATCTACAGACAAAAGCTGAAAACACAGAATACAAGAAAAGTTAGAAAAATGCAAAATGAAGTAAGGAGATTGTGTCAAAAATTAAAAAAAACAAGTTGCAAATCAAGAAACTTCAAGGGAAAAGTGCTAACAGGGATTTTGATTTTTTATTTTTTTTATTTCGAAACCTAAATCTTTTTTTTAATCACCTCAAAACCCCGTTACTCCTTCGATCTCTATACTATACTTATAGGTATGTATGTATGTAGGTATAATCATTGATTTGTTCACTCGCCGAACGTAAGAGGGCAGCACTTTCCATACATGCAAATTTTACCACAGAGTTGTCACTCTCGCCCTATATTTACTTTACTCTTTGGTACAAACGTAACTGAACTGATTTGTATATGTGTAAAAACAAGTGATAGTGATAGCCATTGAGGTGAATACTCTAGAGAAGCAATGGCCGCTTCGTAGCCAGCCATACGACTCACACTATGCTCAAGATCATAGTTTCGTCTGATGTCAAATCAGTCATCTATTGGATGCCAACTGAATGACATGAGGAAAAAATGGCCGAATTCGTAGTAAAAGAGTACGCAGGCGTAAAAATCAGAAACTTGTTCAATATAAAACTGCACGACAAAACCTAGATACGTTGGTTCTGCTCCTGTAGCAATAAATTGAACAAGAACTGTAATTGAACTAAGTTATAAAACAAGTTAAACATAGTTACATATAAGTTTTTCACCATCCCGATGGTGTAGTTTACAGTAGTCGCATAGCCAGTCTTAATTATTTGTAAAACGTATTTTGAAAAAAATATAGCGCGACTACTGTGCAAGGGATCTCGAATTCGATTCCCGGGTCGGGCCGAAATTGCTCTGTCGGTTTTAGAAACTTAAAAAGCAGCCGGAATATGGAAGTTGGGAATTTATACATTTGTGCATTGGAGAGCACGTAAATTTTGGTCCTGCGTGCTTATGATCTCTCTCCGGTCGTATCGGATTACCGACCCATCGGAGTATTAGAGTAAAGGAACACGAAGTGCGCCTGTGTCTTTCCACATGCTTGTCCACTATAACATATCCAGCGCAGCTGGCTGATCTCCTTATATGAGAACAGCCGCCATGGCTGACAATTGGAGGCGACATTATTAAGTTTTTCACGTTTTAATGCGTATAATGAATCGCAATGACATTGACAGTGACAAAATAAAAAAATGACGTTTCTGGCTGACCTTGATGATTTGAATTTTAATATTTTGAATTTGAATTGAGAACTTAGATTGATTTCAGAAGCTTATTTCAAACAAAAGTCGCTCATAAGCTCAACTTAACGTCGATAATTTGCGAACTTTTTTATTACAAAAAACTTGGAATAGGTAGTCTATTTCTCTGGTGGCAGATTTTTAGTACCGACTTATTTTTATTTATTGTTAACAAATCCACCAAAGATGTGTGGTCGCACCGGCCTGTGAGTTTTTAGATTTATAAACAAACTTTAATTAACGAGTTGCTTTGTTTGTATAACACTTATACTGACCAATTCCAATTACCAAAATTACATTTCCAGGTCGCTAAACAAAGAAAAACTTCAATGTGCTTGTGGATACAAATCAAAAAAATCTAATTTATACACGAAACCCTCTTGGTTGCCGGAATTTAATGCAGGCAAGGACTATGTTCCTTCGTACAACATCGCGCCAACAGACGTTACTCCCGTGCTTGTGTCTTCTAGCAGATTCCAAAATGTTGAAAATGAACGAGTTCTTAAACCAATGATGTGGGGTATTATACCGCCATGGCACAAGGTAGGAAAAATCATCTAAATACTTGTCATCGTTTATTTTTTCAAATAAATAATCAAGTTATTATTTTGCAGGGGGACTACAAAACACATAACTTGAGTACAAATAACTGTCGTCTAGAGAATATAAGGAGTTCCAAACTGTATGGCCCTATATTGAGTAATGGAGGTAGATGCGTCATAGTTGCAGAAGGTTTCTATGAGTGGCAGACTACTAACAAGTTGTCTAAGATCAAACAGCCTTATTATATTTATGCTCCACAGGACGATGGTATAAAGGTTCATAAAAGGATATAATTATAATTTATAAGGTCCATATTTGCAATGTTGAGATATCTAATATTAATATAGATTGATGAAATAAAAATCTATAAATAATTAATTTGAAAACCAGGGTGGGACTGGCTGAATGACTAGGCATTGTCAACTTAATGATTTCAAAAACAATACAAGATTAACCAATAACAATTACCAAAAGTTTAATAATTAACAACTTACAAAATTGTGATTTCAGATAGATGAACCAGAAACATGGAACAACAATTTTAGTGAAGAAACTGGCTGGACTGGTATACACCTACTGCACATGGCAGGCTTGTATCATGTCTGGCAAAATGAGGATACTATTATTTATTCATATTCTGTTATAACCATGGAGTCTAATGACACCTTGGATTGGCTTCATCACAGAATGCCTGCTATTCTAAATACTGAAGAACAAATAGAGGTGATCTTCAACATTTGACCTTCCTAAATAATACCCAAACATATGTATAATATTTTAAGCATTTAACTAAACTTTTTTATTTTCAGGCATGGCTTGATATAGATAAAGTTAAGCCTGATATGGCCCTTAATTATCTCAAGCCAGTAAAACTATTAGCCTGGCATCCAGTATCAAATGGAGTCAACAATTCTAGAAACAAAAGTGCTGATTGCAACAAGAGATTCATTAAAGGAGAGAAAAATAAGAAGACTCAGAAAACATTAAATTCTTGGTTTTCTAAAGTTGAAAAACATAAGTTAACTGACAAAAGTGATTCCAACAACAAAAGGCAAAAAACCAGTAATAATTAGACAACTGAATAAAATATTTGTTGGATAATTAATTTTGTTATATTTTTAAACTCCTTGAGAGCATTTATAATTCATAAAGCACTAAAGTGCTGACATGCACACAATGTTTAACACTGTTTCTTGTTTAGGCCACATGAACACTGCTATCTAAATTAGAACTTAAATATTTTCAATTCTGAATTCTTTGAAGTCTGCCTCACATCTGATTGTTCTGTGATTCTTCAAGAAATCTGACACAAAACTGGTAACTTCGTATTCCTCTGCAAGAAAAATAAAGTTTTATCATCCAGCTGTCCATTTTACCTTATGAGTCCATAATAAATGTGTGTGTTGTATGCCTACCTGGATATCGACTACATTGATAAATAAGTCTGATTAAATGCTTAGCTAAAGCTTTAAATATTCCTTTGCCTTTGATGTGCCCCTTTATGTAATAAGGAGTCAATAGCTTAACAACCCAGGGTGCAATGCGCTCCTTACAGCTGATGATAAATTCAGGAGTTTCATCCAAAGGCGACAATATTTCCTCATCATCACTATCATGACCAAACAGATATGCAAATTTTTCTTTGAGCTGTGGAAAAGGCAAATAATATAAGAAGTAAGAATATTTTCTCTTCAAAAGCATACTTTTTGTTTTGTAAGTAGGTAATTGATATCAATCCAAAATATTAAAAATACTGAAACTACATTATGGATTGCAATAAAGTATTGAGGTTGTAGTACCGCTACAATATCAAGATCTAGAATTTATGACTGGATGTGACAATCAACAAACCTTTTCCAGTGCCTTTCTATCGGTATCCCCAATTTGGTCCAGCAGTTCATGTAGCTTTTGCTTCAAGAAGTATTCCTCACATAACCACTTACTTGAACCAATTCTTCTCTGTTTTTGGACATTATCAGTCTTCTGTGGCACATTATCAGTACTCACTAACAATCCCGCCAAGTTTGCTAGCCTCTCATCTAATGATCTAATTTGAGCAGCATGATTTTCAATAACTGCCTCCTGCCTTGAATTATTTATAGTATTTTCTATTGCAGTAGTATTTTTCTTTGAATTGTCTTCTTGGGTCGTATCTAATTTGTCATAGAGGGCTCCTTCAAACAGGTCATCATCATTGGTATCTCCTTGAAACAGTTTTTCTAACTGCATCATTAACTCGTCAGAGTCTTGAGATTCTACTGACATTCTCTTGTTTTGTACTGGTGCAAAGTTACTAACTTGCTCCAGTGGTGGAACTTCTGTCTGCACCTGCACTGTGGGCAAGTTGTTACAAGGTAAAGGTGGGTTGGCAGTCTCATAGTGTGGGTTAGCTGCAATTGGCATATTGAATTTATCATTTCTGATCATGTTAGGCCATTGTTTGTCATCATGCTTTGGTGATATGGACCCTTTGTATCTCTTACGTTTGATATGGGCACATTGACAGTTAACATTTTTCATTGTATTTGAAGTCTGAGTTTTTTTATCATTTTCTGGTTGTTTATGTAAATAGCTGTACAATCTCTTGTTCAACTTTCCCTTTGCTGTGTCTCTTTTTAATTCATTCACCTGAAAAAATATACTTTATCATAATAGAAACACATTTTTAAATTTATTTTATATCAAAAAAATCCTGAATAATTTTTATTCAAATACAAACAATGGAGTAAAAAAATGTATTACCGCAACAACAATATTTTGCCTGTAGAGCTGCACTACCATGCAAGCTTTAACTGCAGACATTTCTATATGTTTAGCACATCTCCAAATGGCACTGGGAAGATATATATTTTTGTTGACAAGCTTTTGGTGGGTTTCATAATTATTTGACAGGAGTTTGATTACATATTCCATGTAATGTTTCCGAACCTAGTAAATAACAACTTATTAATTGAAGTTAGTAAAAAGTAGTCTCCGGTCAAATTATAATAATTTACTACCTTTGAAATAAGCATTTGAGGTTCTGATTCAAAATCGGGTAATGGCATCGATCCGTCATCGTCCAGTAATAGTAGATCTAACTGATCACAGTCCGATGGTTGACCAGCCATCGATGCTTGCATTGATGATTGGTTTACCTTACGAATCTCTCACAAAACAAGAAATAATTACCGGTGACTTAAAAACAAACAATTAATATTAAACAAGTTCCCTGGGCTTGTCATTGTCAACTTAATATGACATGCTTTATGCCATTAAAATAGTGTCAGTGTCAGAACTATGATTTAAACCACAGATTAGACAGACATCACATACATGCTTTCTGTCCTAGATATCCTGTATTATTCTGAGATAACCTGTACAGTTTTGCTTGTGGTTTGCCGGTCGCGCTCTCTGTATTTTGTATCTGTACGTACGTCGCACACAAAAATAATAATTTTGTAGCTGCATCTTTGGGGGTTATTATTTTCCATTTTTACCTTCGAAATGGCAGATTCTACCGTGATAGACGTGACTAAAATGAAAGTAGTCGATCTACGTAAAGACCTAAAGTCACGTGGATTGCCGTATTCAGGAGATAAAGCTGAATTAGTGGCGCGACTTCAGGCGGCAATGTCCCAAGACGAACATGGTGACATCAACTTGGACTCCGATGAAATTGATTCTGATGGAGTTCTGGAAGATGAAGACGATAAAAGCCAAGGTGATATACTTGACGATTCCGCAGTTGACACATTGAATGAAGAGTTGGCACTTTCTGAGCAGCAATCACCGACCAAACCTACAGCTGAAGTCAAGCCGCCAAGAACTCTCAAAAGAAGAATAACATCGACAGAAGTGTCTAAAGATAAATCCGAAGACACAAAGTCCTCAGATAAAGAGTCTGCTGCTAAGAAAATTGTGTTGAATAGAGCCGTATCTATCACTTCTCCTCCTACTAAGACAACCGAGGATAAAGAAGAAATAGTTCCGCCAGAAACTAACCCTCCTTCAAGTAATAAGATCAAAATAACTGCAGACCTAGATGCTAAGACTAGGCTGGAGCTAAGAGCAAAGAGGTTTGGTTTACCAGTCAAAATGAGTGAGGATGAGAGGAAAGAAGCTAGGAAACAAAGATTTGGACAAAATGCATCATCCAAGAGTTCTGTAATCTCTGATACTGGTACTCTGTCAGAGAACATGGAGAAACTTAAGAAGAGGGCTGAAAGATTTGGTCAGTCTGTTTCGAAAATAATGACTGATATTGAAAAGAAAGAAAAATTGGAGAAGCGTAAAGCCAAGTTTGGGGAAGTAGCATAACAAACACTGAGGTTAATGCAGTTTTGTAAATAATTCACTGTTCTAACCAAATGATTCTTACATTCAATATACATATGGTAATTGGAATAAATGAGGAAATGACATGATGATCAGATTTGCTGATCAATCATTTGAGCCAAGTTGAATTAACTAGGATGACACATTCTCTTATGTGTCCGTGGTAAGAGCGACCCAGAGAAACAATTGAATACCAATAAGAATCTTAAATTAAATCTGTTGTGACATTGCAATTAGTATTTAAGATACATTTAAGATTAACATTTAGTGATAATTGTGTATTTTAAGGACACTGAATAAAACTTGACCAATATTTTTATGTTTTATTTATTACTTTTCATGAAACATCACTAAATGGTAGTTCTTGGAAGTCATCTACCATGGTTTCTTTGTCTATAGGTGTAGTATACAAATCATCTGAAACTGTAAAATCTTGAGGTATGTGCATGGCATATTTCATATAAGGTTCTTTGTACAATAAAGCCCAGCGCATTGCTATTTCTCTATGCAATGACTTTCTAAATGCCATACAATGCATGTACTTTGTTTTTTCATACTTAATCCTATTAAATCCGATGTGAGCCAGGGTATACCTCCAACATTTAATGATCTTGCTGTTAGCTCCAACGTGTTTTGAATCAGGTGTGTTAATTATTAAAAGTCCACCAGGTCTTAATAGTTTATAGGCATTCTCACATGCTAAAATTCTTAGCTCAGAAGAAGGTATGTATTCTAATACAAAACAAAATGTTACAACATCAAATGAGTTTGCCTGCAATTCAGTTACTGCTGAACCATCAGTCACATTACGAGGACCTATATTCACATTTAGAAAGTCACATTGTATTACTGAATCATTGGCAGGGCATAGATCAATGGCTAATACATCGAAATTGTCGTATATTCCGAACGGATTATAACAACTGCCGACATCTAGCAGCTTTAAGGGATTAGAAAATGATTCTTCAATATCCAGCTGTAATCCCATTTTTTCTGATATGTTTAACTCTTTTTCTCTGAATTTTAAGTGGGTACGATTATTGAAATAATCGGTACAGAATTCAACTACCCATGTGATTCGTGAAGTGGCCTCACTTGTATCACTATTACAATTATTTTCCCAGTGTGTTGTCGCTAGTTTTTTCATACACTGCGCGTATTTTGACAACTCTTCTTCATTGCTACAATGTTTCTGCCATGCAGCATCAGCTCCTAATTTCAAAGTTGATTTTCGCAACGATAAATGAACGTCTTTTATGTATTGAGAAAGTAACTTATGTTCTTCGCTTGCCATTTCTGGAACTCAATATCGATGGCGAGGTTTAGAAGGAGAGCAATGTACTGTCTGTCTTAGTATTACCTAAAATATTGTGTTACAAACTTATTCCTATTTTAAATCTTTATTCATAATAAATTTACACTTCATAATAACATTTTTTGAAAATAAATAACAAGCACGCATGCATGCACGCAGCATGTAATTTTTCGATGTTTTGACGTGCGTGACATATAAATGTCTGTCATGTTTGGTCATGTCACTGTCACGTCCAAAATCTTTTTAATGCCAAGAAACTTAAGGACATACTTTTGGAGTAGTTCACTATATACTTCTGGGACATAACTGAAAAATGCGGTGAAGATAGCAGCCAGATCACAGCCATTATTAATGCAGTTACCACAATCTGTCAAATTTCTGCAATAGATTTTCAACCTTATCGCAATGGGGGTAGATTAATGTTTGATTGGTAAAATTTCACAGATTCATATACGTTGACCTGCTGTTCTGTGCATACAAGGATAAGTAGTATAGCGGTTCAGTACTTTCTATTCTATTTATCCTATTTCATTCAAACAATCTTCAATGTGAAGGTAACTGTATTTTTCTTTATCGAGCCTTATCCACTGAAACGATTGAGATGAAACTTGCTAAATATATTTAAACAAAAAGAAAGATATAGTATAAATATTATCCTTTATCACAAAAAAAAACTGGCGTACTTCACGCGGAACAACAACTAAAAGTAAGGATTATTACGAGAGGAATTTTCCAGTTTCTAAAAGATTTATGCTTTTATTTTTATTCAGTCCATAAATATTTAATACTAATATCCTATAACATAATACAATACACTATGTACAACTGTTTTTCGGGCAAGTTAATTAAATAATATTTCGTTTATGAACATCGCTTGCGGATAATTGATTGGTCGTCTTATTTTGTTTTAATCTCAGCTTTTCTGCAACATGATGGAAATAAAAAGGTTTCAGTAAATCTAGATAATGAAATACACTTGTAATATTATAGAATTTAATTAGGGTACATACAAACATTTTGTAATGTTGGAGTATAATAATCAAACTAATAAGCACTTTGTTTGAGTAGCTAGTGAAAATTTGTGGGTAAGTATGTTTTCAACTGTTTTATAAAAATAACTTTAGAGAGGAGTCAGTGTTTACCGTGAAATATGTTAAAAACTTGCTGAATAAATTAAAACAATACCTACACTTTATATAAGATAAATACAATAATTATTTTAATAACGATTCTAAAGAAACGACGTCAAACTTATGAACGACCGTTGTCTTTGTTTATAATTAATTTTGAGTAATCTGCGAATTTGCGAATTATTAAAACTTATCTAATCTTAATGCAAATGCAATTCGATAGGACTCCTCTCGTACGATAATAATTTAATAACGACGCCCTATGCATATCATTATTTTTTTAATTTAATCGTAATTTAATCGATTAAAACATTCCATCACTATTAATTCTCTACTATAAAAGAAATCACACGGATATTTCGAAAGCCAACAAAACAAACAAAAGCGTCCACTAATAAGTGTTAGCGTAAAACAAAGAAACGAGTCCAGGTAACGGTGCGAGACCGGTCGGGTGGGCCGGCACCCCGCGACTCCATATGTACAACGGATAAACACTAACAACATCGACGGCCACAAACTTTACCCCTTAAGTGCGATCGCGACCGGCGCCGCGGCCGGCCGCGAGATCGTGGACTACCGTAACATCTAACGAGTAAACATCCAATGGTTCCATCCACCGACGTCCGTCCGCGGCGGCGGCGCGGCCGCGCGGGCCTGCGGGGCCTGCGCTCGGCGGCCGGCCCCGCA
>NWSH02000605.1:8371740-8404401 GCA_002382865.2 Heliothis virescens | reverse complement strand
GGGCGGCGGCGCGCTGCCCCCCGCGCCCGCCCCGCCCGCGCGCCGCGGCAGCCGCTCCAGCTGCTGCCGGGCCGCCTGTCGGTGATTAAACTATAATTTAGCAAATTTCATAACACATTAATCAACTGCTTCTCTTTACAAATGCTACAATTCTAATTAATATACAGGTAGAACCTCGATTATTCGAAATAATTTGGGACCGAGATCGGAATATTCAGAAAATCGAGCTCTACTTGAAGAGACAAGAGTCCTGACCGTGGCTTGCTGGCGCTCGAGCTGCAGCTGCATCTGGAGCTGCTGCAGCTGGCTGGGCGTGCCGGGCTGGCCGGCGCCGCGGCGCACGCCCGACAGCTGCGACAGCAGCTCCGCGATCGGGTCCACCACCGCGTCGCGCGACGACGGCGACAGCGACGAGATCCCGCCACCCGTGCTGCAACAAAAAAAAATCGGTTGTCTGTAAAGTCGGTTTACTGACGATAGTTGAACGTGACAACGTCTTAAGAAAATACTGATAGAATGGTAGCATTTTTCACTCAAGTAGGAGAGAGACGGATGTCGAACGATGCCGAACGCGAAGGCCGATTGTGCCTCTTTGTCGCTCGTTCCGCGCTCTCGCTTGCACTTCAAGCCTTACATGGAACGCCTCAGAGCGAGGTAACGCCGCATGAGTCATGTTTTTTCGTGCGTGCAGCCGGCTCAATCGAATTATAAGACGTTGTCACGTCAAAAAACATGGTATAACTCTCGCAAAACTCAATGGCGGTCCGCAACTTTATTCCGACCACAACTACAGACATGACCCCTCCGACATTTACTGGAACCTAAAAACAATGTTCCGTGATGAGATGACAAATAAGGCGAGAACTGAAAACGAGGCAGTCAGAAACGCAGTCGCTTCATGTAAAAAAATACTGATGCTCAACTGCTTCTGCTCACCACAACATAGTTGGCAAAAGACTAACGTACGTACAGTCATGAACAATAATATGTAGCGATTTCCTCTTGCTGTGTGGAAACTTAATGCGGTACGCATGGTGACGGTAGTTGCTTTTTGTCACGAAAGCAAACCGGAGCCCATACACAACAGTTCTATCTGACATGCCAGACTGCCCCGGTTATTCCCCCGGCACAAAAATATCGGTAATCCGGCAATGACGCTCCATATGTTGCCGATCATTTTTATTAAAAAAAAGTGCTAAATTATATCTAGCAATTAGGTATCTAGAAGTTAGGTACAATGACTCTGTCGCAAATGTCTCAACTCGCCCTAGAGATCATTCTTATTGATATTATAGTTCATTCCACGCGATACAACGAGATAAAGACTGGCAAAAAATGGCATTATTTACTGCTTTATAAAATAGAAGTAAAATGAAAACACCATATAACAGCAAAATTTTTACTGATTTAGGACTTCACAAACTAAATGTATCAACTATTCAAGCTTTCTTACCGACTTCTATTAATTTATTTTTTTTGCAAGATATGCGAGCTGAAAACCTCGTATGTTCCGAGGACCTTGTCCCTTTCCCCCACGTCCATAACACATGCATTGCAATTCTTGCTCAGTCGAGACTTTATGTATAAAAACAAGCATATTAAGTGTTCTATAAATTACCTGAACTGCATATTGGTACGCCGCGCGCGACTCACGCCGCGGCCCGTGTGCTGCATTCGTCGAACTCCGCCATGCCTGATGCCGCTTGGTTCATCGTGCACAGTAGTTAAGGAATCCATTTATTTGTCAAAAAAGTAAATTAAAGAATTAGTGAAAACACTGAAAAAAATTACGCGATGCCAGCCACGATAGGCCAATGCGTCAATAGTCAGTGTATGAGAAACTTGTCAGGGTAGGGCACGCCACAATAACAGGTCATGCTAGAGGAGGCGACAAGCAATTGAGAATTCGCACTGCTAATTCCAGCTGCTACGGTGGACCTGGAAGACACCATGGGCGCCGGGTGTCGAGAGATGACACCCGGCCACCGTAAGTGTGGGTCTGTGGGCGGTAAGTTTCCTAGGAGACGGAAGGTCGTTGAGCCAACCGGCTCGTGTCGGCAGCGCGCGTTGTTCCACGCGCACCTCATAGAGAGTCAGCAAACTCCAGCGGAGCCGAAGGGTCAGAGCCTGCTGGCGCCAAGGGATTGTTTGAAATGAGTTACCGCGGCCCGATAAACAAAGGGCTACGGAAGAAAACTGTGGTGGTCAGTAAAGGACTGACACTCCCTCACTACATTCAGCTCATAAATCTCAAATTATGAACCCACATAAATGGTTCAGTCATGTGTCAATTCTGAACACTAGCTAATTCACGCAGTGGTGACGTATTTCTGCAAATTGGTTTTAGTTTTTATGTACCATGTTTTTATTGTTCGACGCCGACACGTGATGTGCAAATGAATCGATTTACTTAATGCAACGTTAGGCGTAAGGTTTCAATGCTAACCGCTGAGCGAATTTTGCAGTGGTAAGCATTAGCATAATAATTATATTGAAAAGGATATGAGAAATGAAATGAGATCTCTGGGCCCAGTCCTGTGTTCCAAGGTGAGATGTCCGGCAAAATCATCAGTCACAAAGTTTGGCTCCCCACCGGGCATCGAAGCGCACACTGGGCATACCACCTGCACAAAAACATTATTTAAATAAAGTAAGAAAATTCAGAAAAAATATTAGAAGGATTAATCTGTTATATGTTGGAAATGTGGTACCAAGCGAGACAGCAGATTTCTTTTTGTCTTATATTCTATCTATGGCATACAACCTCTTTACTTTCTTAAAGCAACGGGCCTCAAAAGCGAATACTGATGATCCATGACTGACATTTGATTTTAAATGAATGGGATGAAATTAAATGGGTGTTTGTCTATCTTTCTCCTTGAGTTTGTTATGGTATTTCTTCACAAGATAATCAGATAGAAAATGCCGCATCTAGTTTAAAATACAGATGTTTTTGTCAACCAATTACCAGAAAAAAAAGTATGATTTATGATTTCCCCTCCATAATTAAAAATAACCATTACAATAATGATACTCACAGCCAATGTAGTGTCTGCATGCTCTGCCGTAACATGCTCCATGAGTGCTGTGTCAGTGAAGCCCATTCTATTGCAGAATGGACACGTGTATGCCTGCGGCTGTTCCAATGTTAATGCTTCTCCACCATAGTACAGATCTGAAGGTGACGTGAAATGAAACAATTAAAATTCCAACAAGTAAAACTACATTTTCCATATATACAATATTACTCTTAATTTGACCTCCATGCATTGATAAATTTTGACCTCAATGCTGTTAAATTATAGTATGGACATGCAGTTTCCTGTGGTTTCACCTGTAGCCCATGCAAACTAAGCTTTCCAACAGTGAAAGAATATTAAATTGGTTGGGTAGTTTTGCAGCTTTTTCTGTACAAATAAGTTAACACAAAAATCTTTGTTATATATTAGTATAGAAAAAATATATATGGTCACATTGAGAAACCTCCTACTTTTTTTTGAAGATGGTTCAAAATAAAGAACATCATTAGCTACATACTTTTCTCAACAGTTAATACTATGAGGATAGATTCCCAGAATTTTAACAACCCATTATTAGTATTCCATAATTAGTTTTAAAATCTCATTGTATTTCCAAGCTATAATCACATTTGTGTCTTAGAATAAGTAATTAATGGTTAACAAAGTGCCAATAAAAGCCATGAACAAGTTGACAGGTTGCAAAAACTTTATGATAATGAATGATGTCTAGCTCCATTGTTTGTTTACAATCTCATGAACCAACTTTGATTGTTTCACAAGCATTTTAAAGCAAAAACATGCATACATATATTAATTACTTATTTGATTCTAAAGCTATTAATTTAGTTTTTCTTTTTCTAATAAACTTGTAAATATCACCTACTGTGTGTATGTGATATTTGTGAGATTAATTAGTGAACCTATATGGAGAAATATTTTTAGTTTGTATTTATTTCTAATTCATCATGCAGTACCATGGCTAAGTTACACCTACACACATCAAAAGTGTCTAGGGATCAACATATATTTTTGCAATAACTTTTCTCCTGATTGATATTAATTAAAATTTTCTTTAAGGATTCATCAAATAAAGTGTTTTCGTTTGTCACAGTAACGATAAACCAAGTCACCTTTGCATTAATAAAGAAATTTGCCATTTTCCTAATAAAGGGATTTTTGACATTTGAACCACTAACACAAAAGTTTGAAAAAAAGACTGAAATAACAGTTTTCTTTAAAATTTTATTGGGTAACTTAAACAATTAATAATCCGTGTTTCTACCGCGAACACTAACAACACAAGAACATCGGTTTGGCATACTCAAAATGAGTTCATCCAAATCACGCTGTGGAATGGCCGCCCATGTTCGTTGCAACAACAAAAAAAGGTCTTCTTGCGACTGGATACCCTCCATATTCGGCAGAGCTCTTCTCTGTAGCATATCCCATGCATGCTCAATCGGGTTCAAGTCTGGCGACTGAGCAGGCCAGGGCAGGACATTGATGTTAGCTGCGGCGAGAGTCTGTCTTACAACTCTTGCGGTGTGCGGTCGTGCATTATCATGCATTAACTGAAATAAGGGACCGATTTGCACTTGTAGAGGAACGATGACGTCTGATACAATCGTCTCAGCATAAATTTGAGCGTTGAGGTTGCCTCTGATCCAAATCAACTCAGTTCTTCCGCCGATCCAAATACCCGCCCATACCATGATGGTTCCACCACTATAAGGATGGACTTCCTGGCAGGATTTTAATCGCTGTTGGCGTCCAGGGGTTCTCCAGTGTCGTATACGTCTTGTATCCGGTCTCATACCAAAACGAGACTCATCAGAAAAGCACACGAAACGCCATTGTTCTTCTGCCCAATTTCTGTGTTCAAGAGCCCATTGATATCGAATCCTACGATTGTGCATTGCTATAGGTGGTACCCGTAGCGGTTTTCGGGAATGAAGGTTCACTTCATGCAAGCGGTTTCTGACTGTTTGGTCGCTAATTAAGTTCCCTGAAGAGTGATGAAGCCTCACGGCTAACATCATGGCGGTTATTGTTGGAGCTCTTCGAGTTAAGATTTGAATGTATCGGTCTTGTCTCCGTGTGGTGCAGCGATACCGTCCTCCATGGCGCTCAGCCACGGTACCAGTGCTTCGGTAACGTGTCCAAAGTCGACTGATAACACTCTGACTTGTATTCAGAGCTAAAGCCACAGTACGTTGCCGGGAACACGCTTCTATCATTCCCACGGCTCTGAGCATTTCTTCCCTGCTTAAATGACGTCGCCGCTCCATAATAACGTTGGTTTTAATCAGTAGTAGGGAAACAGTAGCACTAATAATGTCTTCAATGCGTTGTATGTTTTTATAGGGAAAATATTGACAGCTGATTTTCATCTTTTACTCGAATTTGATTCACAGTTCCTGATTCAAATTATGAAATGCACCAAAAAGGATCCATATGAATTTATAAAATCATAAATTTATTACAAAGCCACATCTCAATCTCAAGAAATCCGCATAAAAATGCTTGATCCCTAGACACTTTTGATGTGTGTATTTGTTAATAAATGAATAATAATCTAGAAATGGTTAATATGTAGTATGTTATTTAAAAAATAATTGGTACATGATTTATTAATGTATTGGTTACATAAATAAAGGGCACTTAGGGTTCTTATAAGAATATTATTAGTAGTTTATGCTCATTATGTGGGTGTTTATGATACAAATAGAAACTTGAATGGTAGTGTTTTACTTGTGTTCTCAATTCACTGTTTTAAACAATGTCTTTGTTTGTGCTATTTTCAAACTTAACCAATTGGCTGAGTTTAGGCAAGTAAATAAATGTATTTTAATAGTCTACCTACAGGTTGTATATAAAACCTGAGCACTTGTTTAAAATACAATTATCTAACACAAAATTTACTTTGGTTTTCTAAAAATAGATCTTTGTCAAACAAAAAGATGTGAATATTTGTGTTACTTTTGCATTGTGGGGAGTTTATAAGCACATTATCTCTGTTTTTAACCTTGCAGGAGCATTATGCCTAGGCATTTGGCATATAACAGGTATCTAGTATATATAGCACTGTAAATAGGTCTCACCAAAGTCACTTCTAGATAGAATGCATTGCATAGGATGCTCTGTAGTGTGTTGGTTCGTGGTAGCGCCGGACTCATAGCACGCTGCGCACAAGTCATAGTCGATGCAAATCAAACATTTGTATCGTCGTCCTCTGAAGTTATTTTTCAAACAAGAATCACAGCTGACTCCTGAAAATATGTCAATACACGCAATACAACAACAATTCTTTATTTCCCCATCTATTGAAGACAATGAAACCACAATTGAATGCATAAAACATATAATTACGCTATGATGACAATATTTTCATATTTTTTTGCAATGAAATTTGCAGTGACAATAGCATCGAACAAATTTTGATTATCATTACCCACCTTCATGGCGATTCATTTTCGCCAGAAAATGTCGTCGAAACAGACACTTCTTGGCACCAGGATTACCGGTACTATATGAGGTATTTATATTACTAATCTAAAATAAGTAGCACAACATATAATATATTAAAATACAAGATTGTTAACAAAAATTTCCAAGCAAACCTAACCCAACCAGGCCATAATGACGTCACATAAATGAATGAACCATCGATATAGCTTTTTTCTTTTCAAAAGTAGGCAACAGCATCGCTTATTCTGCTATTACTGTCACGGTTTATTGCATATCGATATCTTTACAATAACTTAGTAACTAATCATGATTTTGGTCAATCTAAAGGAGTTTTTTTAGGCATCTAAGCACAGACTTTTTAATAACAGAACATAGGATAGAAAATTGGATATGATTGCACTTTAGAGTAGTGGTATGTAGCACTCTAGTATTTGCATTTTTTTACATCTTTGTCGGTTCGCCCTAATTAAATCTGGTTATCTATGTTAATTATAAATGCGTTCTCATTTAATTCATTAAGTATTATTAGCTTGTGATGATTTTGTTTCTAAGAGCCATTTTCGGCCTCTAGTTTAGTTAGGTCGTACTCTATCGGGGTCACAGATAGAAAATAGGCACTAAGAAAAGTCAATTTCTTGACATTTCTTTTTGACGTTGACTGACAGCTATTTTAAAAAAGTAGCCTGGCTTTCGTTTCCCTCATTTTTGCATTTTTGTTGAGTCCTGTCTGTATAAAATTGTTTGTAATACAGTGATTTGAATTCGGCAAAACGTTGGTGTTTTTAAATTACTGTAAAAGTTTTATATATCAGTACAGTTTTATAATATATGTTTTGCCTTCCATATTTCTCTTCCCCATCTTTTTGCGCGGGAATCGGGTGGTCTGTTAGTGTAATGAAAAAGGAGTTTTATTAATAAAGATAAAGAAAATGACGGACGCGCTGTGCCATTTAGTTGTAGATGGCAACGAAGTTTTGGAATTTAAGCTGGGTAAGATATTTGCACTTCTGTCTTAGTAGATTGCAATCCAAACATCTTGCCTGTTAAACCACTCGGCGTACAAAATAACAGCTTCATTTCTGATTCATCGTCTGGTAACAAAAGCTAGAATTATTTTACATGGACTTGTGCTATGGTCGTTAATTTCTGTGAGTATTTTAGTGTAAATAGTGAGGAGTGATTAATTTTTGTAATTTCAGTAAGATCTGTAGAAGATCTAGAAAATGACGACACTAGTTTCGGTCCCGAGATGTGTCACCAGGTATTTGGGGAGAACGAGAACATATTTGGCTACACAGACTTGCACATAAGACTCTATTACAGTGCTGGAAGTCTTCAGACATATCTTGGAATTGAATACACCGAAAAGGTATTTATTTTTACACAATTTTCGTTACTAAGTTAGTTGTCCTCTGGGTGACACAAACAATAAAATCCTGACTAGTTTTTTGTATTAGATTCAACTTGTTGATGAGACAACGGGAGGTTGAATCTGAATATAATTGCTATTTGTTTTGCAATGATCTTAATAAATTAAGGAAGTTTGTCAATCACATATTTAGTACAGTACCTAAATGCAATTCTCAATGAAATCTACTTGAACTCATTCAGTACAAGGTTGTAAATGCATAAAACCTGTTTCTGCAACTTGTGAGGTTATTAACATGTAATTACAGATTGAACCCAATAAGTCTGAGGGTATGAAAGCAGATGATGTTGAAGGTGCCTTGACCAAAGTGTTGGCACCGGGGTACGTCACTAACTTGGACCACTTTGTCTCTATACTGAAGAAAGATGAGTCATTCACACCTCATGGACAGTTGTTACATGCATTCTCTGTGGACCCATGTAAGTATCGGCATAACTAATGAACTAGATTTTTATATGGGTTGGTTTGTCATCTATACTAATCTATATCTATACTTCTATACATCTACAAATGATGTAAAGCTGAAGAGTTAGTTTGTTTGAGCACACTTTATTTTTTGTTAGTTGTTGTCTGAAAATAAATAAAATATGTTTGAAATCATTAGTGTCCGACCGAAGGTCTATTTTTGGCCGAAGCCGAAGCCGATTAATCGGCAATCGCCACAACCTTCGGCCGAAGCCGAAGCCGAAGGTTTATAATTTATAATCTCTCAGTTATTAATTTTTAACCGACTTCCCAAAAAGGAGGAGGTTCTCAATTCGACCGTATCTTTTTTTTTATTTTTTTTTATGCATGTTCACCGATTACTCAAAGATGGCTGGACCGATATTCAAGATTCATTTTTTGTTTGAAGAGCTCATGGCTAACTCAAAGCCGTGCGGATCGATCGATCATAAAGTTAAGCAGTGCTTGGCGCGGTCGGTCTGTGGATGGGTGACCATCTTGTCATAACGAGTTCTTCCGTGTTTCGGAAGGCAACGATAACTGGTGGGTCCGCTGCCCATTTGAGCATCTTTGGCAAGTCGTTACGGGTAATCAGAAGCCTAGAAGTCTGACAGACAGTCTTTAATGCCAAGGGGTGGCCAGGTTGCCCGGTAAACTGGATTGTGGGAGGTCAGACAGGCAGTCGCTCCATGTAAAACACGTGGTTCCTCAGCTGCAAGACTGAAGCCGACCGCCAAAATAATTGGGAAAAGGCTAGGCAAGATGTTTTTGTTTGAAAGGGTGTTCTTCACAGGTGGTCCCATGGTAAGGAGACCAGGATCTGATGATGGGATCCTAGAGAAATCGAGAGAACTCTTCAAATTTCATAGGTGAAAACTTGATTTTTTATATCGATGATACTGTTACGGGACCGACTGTCACTGTGGGTATTAAAATAACAATATTATAGTTTTAGACCCGAAAACTGAAAAGCATAAAATAAAAAACTTTTTTACAAAAAAACAAAATCGACTTCACAAATAAAAAACACTGAAAGGGATAAAAAATAAATCTTTTCACATGGCTCTAGATTTATTTTTTTATCCCTTACAGTGTTTTTTATTTGTGAAGTCGGTTTTGATTTTTGTTCAATATTGTCTACAAGCTACAATTTATTAATATTAAAATCATTTCAAAACTTCAATATTGAAGGTTTATATTGTCTTAATACACGTACGAACTTGTTTTGACGCGCATGCCCCGCGGCCTCTGCAAACACAACTGGTCCGTCGCTCTCTCACTCATTCTTTGGGGCCGTCCATTAATCACGTGAGGTTCGAAGAGGACCCGAACCTTACTCTGTAAAAAAAAACTCTAAAAAACGTTTTATTGCGCAATAAAACGTTTTTTACAGAGTTATTTAAATTGTAAGAAGTTTCGGAGTTAAACAAGGACATCAGAAATTACTTTGTGGGATATTATAACCGCCAATCATAAGATCACGCCTCATATTGAATGTTAACTTAGGTAAAACATGAAAAAACCATTTTATATTTGAATTTCCCGCTTCTAGTCGTCGCATGCACCTTAAGTAAAAATTTGTTTGCGCAAAATAATACGGTTTTTACGCATGTTCTATGCTATCTTTAATATGTTTTGGGATAATTGAGTAAATTCAAAATATCCCGAAACAATGTTGAAAAAAATTTTGTAACATCAATTTTTTTTAGGCACGAAAAAATACACGTGATATAGGATGGGGGAGGGGGGGTAAACTTAAACCTCACCAAATATCACCAAGGGGGAGGGGGGCTGAAAAAAAGCTAAAAAAAGCATCACGTGATTAATGGACGGCCCCTTTCGTAACAATTCGTTCAATCTCGACGGTTGCTCGGATCTTCGGCCAAACCTTCGGCTTCGGCCAAATTTTTGGCCGAAGCCGAAGGTTTGGCCGAAGGTGGCCGAAGCCGAAGCCGAAGCCGAAGCTTCGGTCGGACACTAGAAATCATGCTATGAAAAATGTTATAATGTTCAGTTTTAGTATGCTTTGGTTTGTTGGCTAATAACATTTGCAAAATGTCACTTTAGATTACAGGGTCAATGAACTTTTGTATAAAAAATACTATATGCTTTATGTAAACAGGTTCTATATAAATGTTAGGAGATAAGTCATGTTTGTGTAGTTAAAATGCAGTGTTAGATGTGGTAATAATAGCCTATTACATCTTATAGCTTGATGCAGCAAGATTAATGTAATGGAAATTAGTACAGGTTGTTTTATTTGCAAAGTAGGCAGGGAAACTGAAGGTTAAGCTCAAGTGCAGTGACATGGACATACTAACTTGCTGTGCCCTGTAGGGTCCATATTGTTGCTATACATATAATAAAACTAGTAGATTGGAGGAACTACTTCTTGTATCTGGATAAGATATAGCCTATGTTACTTGGAAATAGTGTAGCTTTCCAACAGTGAAAGAATTTTTCAAATCAATTGATTAGGTTTCAGATTTCGGAGCCCTCAGTATACAAATATATTTTTTTTCCTATCAAAAAATTGTTTATTATATTAGTATAGAATAGAATAGAATATAGGTGCACCACCTGTATAACACATACAGAATGCTAATAAAGAATTGGAGTATATTGGTGATGAGAACCCCTAGAATTGGTAAACAAATGTTGTAGTAACTATTAAGAGCATCATGTTATATTTTTCCAGTTGACGGTGGTGACAAGAGGTCCTTTGAAGTGTACTATTCTGAAACCTCCACACCAGGTTTTCTGAACTTCCATGAAAGGCTGCAGACATTCCTGCTGTGGTATGTGGATGCAGCATCGTTTATTGACGTGGATGATGATCAATGGACATTCTTCACTGTGTGAGTAGTATTTAAAGAATCTTAGCTTCTCAATATAAATAATGATAATTCCCACATGGTTATTGTTACTGTCATAATATAGGAGAAATACCTACAGTAAAGGCAGTTGCATAGGTGTTTATGACTAGTTTGCGGTTTTACTCTCACCCTGGGATTGCCAATTTCTGTACCTGGATAAAGTAGCCTTTGTAATATAGAAGCTGTACTGCTCAAGTAGTACAACTACATGTTCATCCAAACTCATGTTCGTAATACATATTAACTAGGATTGTAGTTTTCTTTGTTATACCAATTTTATAAGTATCATATGAAAGAATTATAGCTTAAATTATTTTTATTGAATATCTTTATCATCATATCGTGCCAACTTCACATTTAATTTAGAATTTACCCTCTTATTCACTGTGTTACAGGTTCGAGAAGTTCCAGTCGAGTGAAGGCAGCGTGCGGTACGCGACGGCGGCGTACGCGACGGTGTACCGCTACTACGCCTACCCGCGCCACTCGCGGCCGCGCATCTCGCAAGTGCTCACGCTGCCGCCCTTCAGGAAACTGGGGATCTGTGCTCAGTTGTTGCAGGTAATGAGGTACCTTTTTGTAAATCTCATTTGTTATTACAATTTTCTTTAACTGGAATACTGTTTTAACTTTCAGGCAATTTACTCCCACTATATAATACAACCAGAAGTAGTAGACATTACTGTGGAGGACCCGTCACAAGACTTCCAAAGGATTAGAGATTATGTTGATGCTAAGAACTGCAGCAGTTTACCAGCATTTCAACCTGCTAAACTTTTGCAAGGGTAAGTTCTATTTACTTTGGGATTGTTTTACATAAACAATGGTTATATCATGATTGGTCTGAATCCAATTGAAAAAATATTTTTGTATGACTGCCATACATACAAAAGTATGTTAGGCAGTACTGGACTGCTAATATTACGGTTGATGTCGCATAGACATTCTTGAATTCCGGAGTCTAATCTTTTATAGTATACCATTTCAGGTTTTCAGAAGAAATGGCGAATCAAGCCAGTAACAAATTCAAAATCAACAAGAAACAGGCTCGGCGCGTGTATGAGGTTCTTCGTTTGAAGAGCACTAACACTTCGGATAAGACTGCCTACTTGAACTACAGGCTGGATGTCAAAAATAGGTTAAATGCACCTTTTCAGGTAAGATATCCCTATTAATATTATAAATGCGAAAGTAACTCTGTCTGTCTATCTGTTACGCTTTCATGCCTAAACTAGTGAGCCGATTTTGATGAAATTTGGTACAGATATAGAATAGAACCTGAGGAACAACATACGCTACTTTTTATCCGGGTACGGGAAATAGTTCCCCCGGGAAGCGGGCGAAGCTGCTGGCAGAAGCTAGTATTACACACTACGCTTCGCCCCTGACTTCGTCCCTATATCCCGAGTGAACTACGGCCCGCATTCTCATAAAAGTCTATCTTTACCTCTATGTTACATCCTATCTCCATGCTATATGTAATCTCAATTGGTTCAACCGTTCTAACGTCTAAACATAACAAACAAATTTTCAGAGTGGACTTTTGCATGAATGTTGTTTTAGTCACTACCAATTTTGTTTTAAAGAAATTTTACAAAAGGTTGTATATGTATGTTACAGAAAAAGAAATTAGAAATGAAAAAGCTGCAAAAGGTTTTGAAACCCGAAGAATATGCGGCCACAGTGAGTGCCACGGGACTGAGCGAGACGCACGGACGCCTCGCCAACCAGTACCTCGCCTTAGAACAGGAGTACCGCAGGGTCATACACAGAATGGAACAAGACTAAGCAGTTAGAAATATATTTTTTTTTTATAAAACTAATATGGCATCAGACATTAAAATTTTACAAAAACTTTTCATATAAACAGGGTGCCAACCTGGATCTAATAGCAGAGGATTACGAATGATACCATTGCACGTTACGTTTCTTGATTTTTGTACAAAACAAATGAATGTTGCATGTTGAAGGGATGTCTTTGTTTTTTTTGTCGTTATTTGAATTTAAATCTTTGACTGTTTGCAATTATTATTTTATGTATTTATTTTGAATTTTCACTAAATTATTTTGTGAAAATACCAATTTTCGTGCAAATTGTCGCCGTCTCCTTATATGGTTTTGTATGCCAATTTTTCTAACGTCAATGGCCATGTAAAAGAATAAAAATAAAAAATCTGCATCTATTTGTCTGTATAACAATGTACATAATTTTAGTTTCCTTAAATCAGACTGCCTCACAGCATTCTCTGTCTACAATAACAACCCGATAGTAAAGCTGTATTTGTTTTGATCACAGCTCGAGCTCAGGTTTCAAGTCATCTGATTGGTTAAAATGGGGTTTCGTGTCCATTTAGAAACATCATTGGCGTGCTAGAAACATCCCCCTGATTTGTTTTCTAAAGCAATCTTGTACAGTTATAACTAAAATATCAAAAATAATCTAATACTGGAAATTTGCAAGTTTTGCTACCAAAAAATTGTCTTGTCAATATATCACAAACATAAAAATGCTCATGATTATTATAGTTGATCTGTAAAATTACGATCTACATGTCTGTCGAATTTAATGTTTCAATGTAAATTAACTTTGATCTCAAGTTTCTTATAGTAAACATCAGCGAGATCATTTTATTGCTATATAGATATTAAATTGATGTATGTAATAGTTTTATAAGCAAACATTCACAAAAATCGTGGGTGAGTTGTTATAACACCTGGTTTAAAACCAATTGAAAATAAGGTGTTTTGTTCAGTTCGAAACTTTGGGAAACAATTTAATGATTTTATTGTGTGCCTTATGAACAGCTCGCCTTAAATTTAATTTCGTTGTTAAGGTGGATTATGTATTATTACTTTTAGTTTTCAATACAAGCTATGTCTTATTGTCGACTTGAATATCGCAAAATCGTTTTTGTTTTGAAGTTTGAATGTAATTTTTCATAATAAAACACTCGTTTTGAAATCATATTTTTATTTGTAAGTTGTCCACTAAAGAATACAAGTACTATTGCAGTGTTCTTACTGAAGGTAAGATGGATTATGAAAGTTGGCCAAAATCTACTGTTCTTTTGGTATAAAGCATAATTTACTTCAAATAACTTTGACACCTTGAATTCAGCCGTTTGATTTTGCATTTATTAGTGTTCTGTTCGTATTTTATTACTAGTAAACCCACCGAGTGTTCAGTTCAGATGAGCGCTTTCATGTGATGTTTCCATTTTTGACAACTCAGCTACATTTGAATTCATACATAAATGTATCTTTTTATCATAGGTGACCCAAAGAATGTTGTCTGGCCACCTGCACAGCTAGCAAGGTTGGTCTGTAGCCAATTTCGGAGAAGTGAAGTTATTTGAAGTGAATTCTACTGCCTTATGATGTAGCGTTTACATGGTGCATATTATTCCTACACATTGGTATCTAGGAAAATTGTGTATTGGGATGTAATATTATACGGATTGGTGAACGCTTTTTCTCACTTTCAAATTACACTGTACTTATTACAATAATAATCATATAATGAATAATCTACATAATATGCGAAATATTGATCAGTACCGTAAGAGACGGCTATGATAAAGTGTCGTACATCACTACAGTATGATATTGATATAGTTTGAAATGATGTGCAAGTTGCGATAAGTTTATTATACTTTAAGCAGTAAGTAAGCATTCTGTAAAATGCGAATAAAATTGTCACTAACTGAACAATTTATAAATATTTGAATCACTACAATACTGAAACTAGGATTACTTGATACTAAATAGTTGATCATCGATATCACACATAGTTGCGACAGATTTGGATAAATAATACGAAGCTAATTGTACACAATTCTACATAGACCAGTCTTCCTCTAAATAGATGCAGTATTAAATATGAAAGATAAATTTAGGCTAGCATAACCGCTATATATTAATAATAATTCACGGACGTTAAAAAAATACGGACGTAACGTCGCCTAATCACGGGTGAAGCATAGAAATGGCCGCCAGTCAAGTGCGTGATTTAAGGGTTGCCATAAACATCAAAATTTCCCCCTGTTTAAATATCGCAAACTAAGCGTTTTACTCCTGTAGTTTTTACATGATTACACCACACAAGAAGGCATTTTAGAAAGAAATATGGTCGGCACACGCACTTATACGTGTCACTGGTGTTGTCGCAAGGAGTAAAATTGCCAAACCTAATATGTTGTGCAAGTCGTAGTGCGAGTGTAGGTAAGTCGTGTACAACACACAAAATTGTATATACGAGCTTGCATGCTTCACATCTTTTAAGTGCGATGTTTCGTCTTTATTTTTTTCACGTCCGTATAATAATCATACCAGGTTCCCTATAGTGCATTGATAGGCCAGTGCTAATAACCAATAAGGTCCCAATTACAACCACTACGTAATACTGACAAACGTTTCCTACAAGAAAATAGTACCCTACTTATTCTCCACGCTGACACCACTTTCTATGCACGATTCCAGTATAATTTATGCTCAAATTCTATAGACATAAGCAATTCTGATTTGGTAGATTTTTATAATAAGCCTCGCTGTGTTGCCATACGAAAACCTAGCGATGATTGATGATTTGTCAACCAATAATATTTCTCCACTCCCGGATACTACTGAATGGGCAAAAACGAGATGTTTGATTAACAAAATTTCATTGGTTGTTTAGAAAATACTCAGCTATTGATAATTATTAAATTTTTGTTGGCTAAGGTAGCAAAAATAAACCATACAGTTATCAATACGAAAGTGGTGTCAAAGTGAAGGCGCATATTCAACATGAGAACTTTGGAATAATTTCAACGTTACGTTTTCCTAATGAAGGCTTTACAATAAGTCACTCGTTTACGATATTGTTTTTTTTTTCTAGTAATCTCATCGTTACTAGCCGATATTATTAGCTACGATATTCTCAAGGAAAATGTAAAGAGATTCTAGAAGAAAGCGTGTTTGTTTCCTTGATAACATTATAGCCTATTCTAAAAAACCGCAGACATGTTTTGTAATGATTTGAAAAAAATTGGACGGTGAATTTTTAACGTTTCTTTGGAATTAATTTCGAGCCGAATCAGCGATAAGTTTCAATCATTTGGAATGTATGTGTCTCGGTAGAGAGCAAGTGTTAGTCCGACGTGTATCGTCTAGTGTGAGCGCGACATGCTGTCTGCCACGTAGTATACCTCGCCGAACCATTCGCTGTGCTCGTCCAAGTACCTGTGGAAACAGTGATTTAATTAAATATTTGTGTTTATTTTAATAGTAGCAATATACAAGACCGGATTTGGGGTTTTGCAGGCCCTGAAGGTTAAGTCTTTAACACTTTCACTGCCACTGACACACCTGGTGTGTTCTCCATATTTTTTACGAGGTGCCGGTGACACACCTGGTGTGTATTTAATATTTTATCGATATTTCACCCAATTTGCTGTATTTTCTTCTGAAAATTTTTAAAATTTCGCTATTCCCAAGAATATTAATTTTGACCTACCCACATGCCCAAAGTTGACGATCTATGACAACATCCGATAATTTGACACACCTTGTGTGTTCACGGCATAGTGACCATTAAATTCATCTTGTTAAATCTTGTAGTGCCAGTGACACAACAAGTGTGTTCTCGGTGATTTGTAGGCGGCATCGTTAAGGACGCGGTAAAAACCGCGGTGGCAGTGAAAGTGTTAAAATAAAACTCCAGCCCTGCTAACATGAGGCATTACTTTTAACCTATTTCCAAAAAGGAGGAGATTCTCAATTAGACTTTTCTTTGGTCTGTTTTATTGATAGACAAGCTTAGCCATCAACTAAATATGATAATATACTTTTCTGTCGATCAGTCAATTCGTAAGCTAATACAAATAAAGTTGCACTTACTGAACGAACATATCAATGTGCTTGAGTATCAGTTTCAATTTGAAGTCAGGCATTTGAGTCGCGTTCAAGAAGTCTGGCAATTTCACTGCAAAAAAATACCTCAATGAGTTATTTTTCTAGAGTAGCAATACATTAAATGGTAGTTTTAATTTGATTCAGGCAATACCAAAGAGTCTAGCAAGATGTATGGCACCATAGACACGGCACGGCAAATGCTCTGTTCCATCGCGCGGAATAATCTGCCATTTGGCCACCTGCAATTAAAAATATTCATAAGTCATTGAAACTGAATGGATGCTGAAAATCAACAGAAGATTATTTTTTATATTGCTTATAGGTTTTTTCCGCGGTTTCACCCCTAACTTCCCAACAGAGAATAAATTTTAGTTTTTGGAAAGAATTTAGGGTAAAAACAAAACATTTTTTTCTCTTTATAATATAAGTATAGAAAACCACAGATCTTAATTTCGACTTGGAGGGGTTTGGTTGTTCGCGCGAGTTACCTTGTCCCTGGCGCACAAAGGGCTCCCGAAGGAACACGGTGGGTTTTAGTCAGTAAAAGTCTGACACTCCCTCACGCTGTCACCCACATCGGGAGGGGTCATCTGATGATTTCCCATCCCTACTAATATTATAAATGCGAAAGTAACTCTGTCTGTCTGTCTGTTACGCTTTCATGCCTAAACCAGTGAGTCGATTTTGATGAAATTTGGGACAGAGATAGAATAGACCCTGAGGAACAACATAGGCTACTTTTTATCCGGGTACGGGAAATAGTTTCCTCGGGAAGCGGGCGAAGCCGCTGGCAGAAGCTAGTCGATACTTAAAAAGGTTTTCTTTTTCGTAATATTTAACACTTGAGCCAGTTGAGTACTAGTACGTTACCTTATCGAGCAGCAGCGACAGCGGCGTGCGCGTGGTGGTGGGCGCGGGCGCGGCCTGCGCCGGCCGCGCCCAGCACTCGCTGAGCGACGACCCGCTGCTGCCCACGCTGGAACACACATTATCATTCAACACTCATGAAACAAACACTACTGCATTATTGGAACCAAGAAAAATATTGCTGCTACAAAGCTGGTGGCTACATAGTTACATTGCTGCTACATAAAAATTTAAGAGATAAAAGAACCGGATTGGGATCACACACTCCGGCGTTATAGCGAACGTACAATCCCGAAAAAGAAACAAGAAGTTTGCAAAAATGTTAAAATGTTAAACGTAAGTTTCATCAGTGACTGGTAATTTCAAACATAAAGGGTCTTCACAAAATATCCTCCAAAATATCTTAGGATTTGAATTGATTTGATTTTTTTATGACACAATGTTTGTACTTTTGATATAATTGAAGATTGAAGAAAGAAGAATTGAAGAAATTACCTTGAAGACATAGTTTCGAAAGTCCTCGGCTCGCCAGTTGAAGTGGAGGGAGCGGGCTCCTCATTTTCTGATTGAGACACCACCGACTTATGAGAGCGAAGTCTGAAAACCGAAAATGTTTAGCTGATCGCATGTTGAAAGTAATAAAAGTCATGAAGCTTGGGCACGACTGCAACTCATTAAAGCAAGGTCAACTTAGTTTTTTTTTTTAAGTTTTTGTTAACGATAAGCACTGTTTTTTTTCTATACATAGGTCTCTAGTCATCCCCAAATAAACTCCTTGGTGTTATTTCTCATGCTACCGACCTCCTGGCGACATTCCCGCTGCGTGTGGCGGGCCGTCCCTCGCGCAACTTGGCGAAGCCCCCGAAATGATGGTCTTCGGCTGTGGAGTCACTGGTCGCGGCTATCATCATGGTTGGTGGAATATCATCATGGTTGTTCGATTCACCTGTTTTGAAGTAATTACAAAGATATAGATAAACAGCGTTAAAGTTTGGACGGGGGGCGGTAGGTCGTTTCATATTTTAATAGTGTAGTGAGTAGTTTCTGGAGCAACTGGCAATTTTCTGGAGGAAAACCAATTACAGAAATTGATTCATGTTAATGACATAACATTAACAATTAAGTCGTAGGTATGTTACAACCTATAATTCCAGATATCAACGACATCCCACAAGTCTGTTATCTCCACATATAATGATGTGTCAAAAATTACTTTAATAGTAGGTACAGACGACAGTAGGTAGGACAACCCGAACATGTCAAACCCGACAATGTACCCGAATCTGTCAAATTTTACCAATCGAACATTAACCTTCCGCTATTGTGATAAGGTTGAAAATCGATTGCAGAAATTTAGCAGATTGTGGTAACTTGATGTGCTGTTTGAACAGACAACAGCAGGTCAACATATACCAATCTGTAAAATTTTACCAATCGAACATTAACCTACCTCCATTGTAATAAGGTTGAAAATCGATTGCAGAAATTTGACAGATTGTGGTAACTTGATGTGCTGTCTGTACATAAAGGATAGGTGATAGCGGTGTAATGGGAAAGAAATAAGAATTTCCCTTGATCATGTCCCTTACCTTCGCTTTTGTCAGCATCCATGGGATCTGGCGGCAGATGCGAGTACTCCGGTATCTTAGGGCTCTTGAGATCCTCCTCAGCGGCAGTCAGGACATCTTCCTCGGTGGCCATCTGTTCGTCGTCATATTCCTCTTCGCCCTCCAACTCTAGTTTCTTGTGAGCTTCTTGTCTGGAATATATATTTTCTATACCCATTGCATTTGTAGGTAAACTTAAATTGTTTTATAGTCTTACAAGTTTACAGCAGTTAAACAACTCTGAAGGAAAGATAAACATATCCAGGTAAAAAATATTCAGAATTCTATCAGGTTTCAATCTCCAAACTAGTTTTGTCGTCTGGTCGTGAAAGCGCAACAAATAGACAGCCTATGTGTTTAGCTCATTACTAGTTCAGTCATACAGTTTCACACGGAACGTATTTTCTCCGAAGTTCCCATATATGGGGCCTACAACCAATATTTTATATAGGACTTCAATATGTTTTTTTTTATCAAAATTGCTTAGTGGATTTACAATTAAAGTACCACATACAATGATAGTTTCCAGTACTCACTCGTCAATGAACTGTCCGCAGATCTCGTGGTACTGGTGCAACTCCTGCTTGTACAGCAGGTGACCGCGCAGGATGAAGTCGAAGTACACGCGCAGCCCGTCTGCCACCTCGCGGACTAGGTTCAGTCTACGAATTTACAATATTACTGTAACATCATCTGCCTAGCCTTTTCCCAATTATGTTGGGGCCGGCTTCCAGTCTAACCGAAAGCAGCTGAGAACCAGTGCTTTACATGGAGCGACTGCCTGTCTGACCTCTACAGCCCAGTTACCCGGGCAACCGGATACCCATCTTCTGACGACTGCCAAAGATGGTCAAACGACTGCCGAGACCCACTATTTTATCGTGCCGTCCGAAACACGGAAGAAGTCGTTATGACAATGGATCTTTATGATCGATAGATTCTTGAGAGGATTGATTCTTGATCAATCCTCTGTGGATGTGCTTTTGAAGAAGGAAATCATCAATTGGCCTATCAAATAGGTACCCTTGAAGGATTGATGGAATAACACAGTTACGTCCTAAATAACATACCTGCAAGAAACATCAAGCATGTCAGGTTTCTGCGGTGGGTCATGTCGGGCCCGCGTTGGGTGCCAGGCGCCGGCGCGCGCGAACCACTTCACGAAGGACTCGAGTATCTGCGCGGCGCACGGGGTCGCCGGCAAGCGGGACAGGCGTCCACGCTTTACTACCAAGTGGTAGTCGAACGTTAGGCGGTCGCTGGAATGTGTAAAATAATTTTAGAGCTAGTTTGTCTATACTTCTATACTAATATTATAAAGAGGAAAACTTTGTTTGTTTGTTTGGTTTTAATGGNCCTTGGTGTTATTTCTCATGCTACCGACCTCCTGGCGACATTCCCGCTGCGTGTGGCGGGCCGTCCCTCGCGCAACTTGGCGAAGCCCCCGAAATGATGGTCTTCGGCTGTGGAGTCACTGGTCGCGGCTATCATCATGGTTGGTGGAATATCATCATGGTTGTTCGATTCACCTGTTTTGAAGTAATTACAAAGATATAGATAAACAGCGTTAAAGTTTGGACGGGGGGCGGTAGGTCGTTTCATATTTTAATAGTGTAGTGAGTAGTTTCTGGAGCAACTGGCAATTTTCTGGAGGAAAACCAATTACAGAAATTGATTCATGTTAATGACATAACATTAACAATTAAGTCGTAGGTATGTTACAACCTATAATTCCAGATATCAACGACATCCCACAAGTCTGTTATCTCCACATATAATGATGTGTCAAAAATTACTTTAATAGTAGGTACAGACGACAGTAGGTAGGACAACCCGAACATGTCAAACCCGACAATGTACCCGAATCTGTCAAATTTTACCAATCGAACATTAACCTTCCGCTATTGTGATAAGGTTGAAAATCGATTGCAGAAATTTAGCAGATTGTGGTAACTTGATGTGCTGTTTGAACAGACAACAGCAGGTCAACATATACCAATCTGTAAAATTTTACCAATCGAACATTAACCTACCTCCATTGTAATAAGGTTGAAAATCGATTGCAGAAATTTGACAGATTGTGGTAACTTGATGTGCTGTCTGTACATAAAGGATAGGTGATAGCGGTGTAATGGGAAAGAAATAAGAATTTCCCTTGATCATGTCCCTTACCTTCGCTTTTGTCAGCATCCATGGGATCTGGCGGCAGATGCGAGTACTCCGGTATCTTAGGGCTCTTGAGATCCTCCTCAGCGGCAGTCAGGACATCTTCCTCGGTGGCCATCTGTTCGTCGTCATATTCCTCTTCGCCCTCCAACTCTAGTTTCTTGTGAGCTTCTTGTCTGGAATATATATTTTCTATACCCATTGCATTTGTAGGTAAACTTAAATTGTTTTATAGTCTTACAAGTTTACAGCAGTTAAACAACTCTGAAGGAAAGATAAACATATCCAGGTAAAAAATATTCAGAATTCTATCAGGTTTCAATCTCCAAACTAGTTTTGTCGTCTGGTCGTGAAAGCGCAACAAATAGACAGCCTATGTGTTTAGCTCATTACTAGTTCAGTCATACAGTTTCACACGGAACGTATTTTCTCCGAAGTTCCCATATATGGGGCCTACAACCAATATTTTATATAGGACTTCAATATGTTTTTTTTTATCAAAATTGCTTAGTGGATTTACAATTAAAGTACCACATACAATGATAGTTTCCAGTACTCACTCGTCAATGAACTGTCCGCAGATCTCGTGGTACTGGTGCAACTCCTGCTTGTACAGCAGGTGACCGCGCAGGATGAAGTCGAAGTACACGCGCAGCCCGTCTGCCACCTCGCGGACTAGGTTCAGTCTACGAATTTACAATATTACTGTAACATCATCTGCCTAGCCTTTTCCCAATTATGTTGGGGCCGGCTTCCAGTCTAACCGAAAGCAGCTGAGAACCAGTGCTTTACATGGAGCGACTGCCTGTCTGACCTCTACAGCCCAGTTACCCGGGCAACCGGATACCCATCTTCTGACGACTGCCAAAGATGGTCAAACGACTGCCGAGACCCACTATTTTATCGTGCCGTCCGAAACACGGAAGAAGTCGTTATGACAATGGATCTTTATGATCGATAGATTCTTGAGAGGATTGATTCTTGATCAATCCTCTGTGGATGTGCTTTTGAAGAAGGAAATCATCAATTGGCCTATCAAATAGGTACCCTTGAAGGATTGATGGAATAACACAGTTACGTCCTAAATAACATACCTGCAAGAAACATCAAGCATGTCAGGTTTCTGCGGTGGGTCATGTCGGGCCCGCGTTGGGTGCCAGGCGCCGGCGCGCGCGAACCACTTCACGAAGGACTCGAGTATCTGCGCGGCGCACGGGGTCGCCGGCAAGCGGGACAGGCGTCCACGCTTTACTACCAAGTGGTAGTCGAACGTTAGGCGGTCGCTGGAATGTGTAAAATAATTTTAGAGCTAGTTTGTCTATACTTCTATACTAATATTATAAAGAGGAAAACTTTGTTTGTTTGTTTGGTTGTAATGAATAGGCTCAAAAACTACTGGACCGATTTTAAAAATTCTTTCGCCATTCGAAAGCTACATTATCCACGAGTGACATAGGCTATATTTTTTATCCGGGTACGGGCAGTAATTCCCACGGGACGCGAGTGAAACCGCGGGAAAACGGCTAGTTTTTTATATGATTTTTTGACTGCGAGCAAGGGTTTGAAGGATACGGATTCATAGTTAGTTATATAGTAACTTAAAAAATATTTACATCCTTCCTCGATAAATAGGTTTTCTGGCAGTAGTAGTAGTTCCTGAGATTACCGCGTTCAAGTAAACAAACTAACTCTTCAGCTTTATAATATTAGTATAGATTCAGTAGAGCAGTAGTAACGACGCGAATTTTCATTTCCGCCCAGACCTAAACTGCCTCATTTGAACATTTCTGGATTAGGCTAGATGACATAAGATATTCAAAACAATTGTTAAATAGTTAAAGCCACAACACTGCGTTGCGACGTCGTATCGCAAAATTAGGTCGCAAAGCAGTGGGTAACGCGTAGTATCGTATATACGAAGGAGATGTCGTACCCCTTTTACGTATCCAGTATACCATCCAGCCTAATCCAGTTATTTCAAGAAGGGCAATTTAGTTATTTGTCATCGTCCGGTCTCAATATAAATTTGCGTTGTATAGAGAAATCTTTATGGTTAAAACCAGCTGGAACTAATGCCTAGACCAATTATGCAGGAATAAATTCATTGCACAAAAAGGGCCCGTTTTACAAGTTCCTGATAAAGTTCTAGATAGCTATGTGAAAGATGAAGTCATACAAAAGCAGTGAGAATTAAAAACATTTCTATGGCATTATCCGCTATCTAGAATCTACCTTATCTGGAACCTGTGAAATTGGATTGTGAAATACTTTTGATTGAAAAGATTTGTTTTCGTCTAAAGTTTAAATAAATAACCGCATGAAATCCGTACTCAATGGAACTTGTATGACATTTACCGTAAAGCGGACGGCAATGCGATATGCGCGCGTCCTACGTGGACGTTGGGCGGCGGCGAGCGCGGCTGCGAGCTAGATCCCGATGCGGACGACGAGTCCGTGTCGGCCGTCTCCACGCCCTCCTCGATGTTATCTGATTGAGGAAAAAATTCTAAGAAAACCTATCATAGAAAAGGTTTAAAAATAAAAAAAATCTGACGCTTCAATTTTCTTTTGAACTATTTGTTTTTAATCGCACCTTAGGATCATACCGGCTAAAAACTGCGTTGAAGCCTGTCCATTATTTCAGTTCTACGATGATACAAACATAACTTATAACACGCTTCTTTTTGCTTTGGGAGTTATGCAATAATGATCAATATGGTCTATATAGGTACTTCAAATACTTGAAAACAGTTATGGTGGATAGATTTAGTTCGACATAATGTGGACAGTCAGAACGTTGCAGGTAAGAGAATTGCAACGAGGTTTTAGGGCGTGGCCATCTCTCAGCTCAGGAGCAGGAAAGTACCTACATAAGTTCCTTTATCCATTATTTTTATAAAATTGCTGCTACTTCAACGCGTGGTCCACCTGTGGCCAAAGTATGCATACATTCAGGATAAATGCATGAAAGAGTAGCAAACACTCGGCAATCCATTCACACAATCTTTTACGTTTGTGTGGATTTTAATCCGCATCCATATGAATTGATCAGTTTTAGAGCTACCTATAGCGCCACAGACAGACAGACGTAGCGGTCTATACCACCCCTCTTTTTGCATCGGGTGTTAATTATAGAGCGTCGTTCCACGTGGGGACACGCCCGTCGCATCATTGCAATGCAATCTGTCTGATAAATATTTCCTGTATAAATCAGAATCTGTAGCTATTTTCAGAATAAATTATTATGCAGGCGCATTGCAGCCAAATTATATATACCCACTTAAATAGCGGGTAGTTTGACAGTCGGAACTTCTATTTTGAGGCAACCCTACTCGATATCTTTGCTTTTCATAAAATATTTCCAGAAGTTGAAAACTTTCCTAAATTTTTACAGACGATAGATAACAAAGGAAACCGCCAATGCGATGAAGTCCAGTGCGCATGTCTGGGCGTTACCGCGTAAACGGCAGCCATGTTTGGCGCGTTTGGGTGTGTCGCGTGGCGGGCTTTTTGAAACTATACGCACGTGTTTATGTTGTTTGTACGTACGCTACGTAACATAACACGATGCATCACTTAGCTTTCAATGAATCAATATCAAATTATTTACAAACAAAATCAATCATATGGATTTGTTTGTTATAAAATCGCAATGAAAACAGTTGCAATGCTGAAAATTTTCATTTTTATTTTCAAAAGGGGGCCAGTTGCTTGAATATTTAAACTAATGCTGCAAAATGGCGTAGGGTCAATGTAATGTTTAATTTAAAGTTTTTTAATTAACTTACCATCAGGCTGTGTGCTGCTAGAGGAGCCGTCGTCAGAGAAGCCATGCCGGGCGCGCTTGGGGGGGCCCGCCCCGGTGTTTGAGCTGCCTCCCTTTTTGCGCTCTCGACGATACAGATATGCACCCCTATATCAATGAATATTTTTTTTTCTACTGACAATATCTCAAAAGAATAAAAAATTGCAAATAACCAATTTATAAAATTGATAATTTATAAGAGGTTAATCTTACAGTTGAAGTTGGGATTTTTCAGCGAGATCTCTCTGTAGCTGTCTGTTTTCCTCGGTATCTTTCAACACAAAATCTTCACTGACGCAGCGATCCCACGAGGAGTTCCACCCTTGGAAGTGTATCAAATACTCAACAGTGCGGCGGCCACGTTTATCCTTACTCTCGATCACTTCCAATACCTGTTCGCAATTGGTTGAGTAAAGTATGACTGACTAGCTTCATGTTCACGGTTAATTATATTAACTATCAAGTGATGAAGAAGTCGAAAAGTTAAATATTGCTCCATAATATGTTTTAGTACTACATTTGTTCCACACATCCAACTTTGAATGGGTTCTGTAATATGTATGGAATTTTTATGATCTTCAAGCATAAAGTATAGTATTTGCAGGAGCAGCAGCAGTGCATAGGTTATTAAAAAAGTTTTGTAGATATTGAAATGAAGTAAAAAGTAAAAAGTTAAGCCCTTTGTCACCACATGAGGACTTGCCCCACCCCAGCCCCACCCAATTCTATAAATAGTGAAATACATACATAATTTGAATTTAAATAGAACACACATATTATTTGCCTATTTAATACACACTTACAATAATTAACTACATAAAGTTATTGTATAAAAAAAGTGGAAATATTTCATTTTTTTTTATGTTTTTCAGATCAGCTAGCCAGCCAGAATGATTCTCGAATTAGATAGAAAATAAATCTTTCAAGGCATACGAAATAAAAGTTAAGTTCACATTTGGGTAATCTTTTATCAAGAAAGTTGGTCAAAAAAGTTCTACATAATTATAACCTATATATGTTAGTTTTGTTGTAGTTGTTGAAGCTCTTGAAGTATATTATAAGTAAAACATGATGATAGAAAATATTATAGTGTAGGGCGTGGTTAGGCCTAGGCCTGCGGTACTTACCTTGGAGTCGTACAGCACCTTAGCCTTAGTTGGATCTGGTTCATAACACAATACGCGCTCGCCTTCGCTAAATTTATACCGAACCCCCCTTGTAGACACCATCGCCGGTTCTGCAGCCCCAATTACACGAAATAATTAAAGTTCAAATAATTATTGTTATGTAATTCGATAAATATTACATAAAAAATGATTAATTTGAAGAAAACACTGAATTACGAACTACTATTTTAAACTTTAGTTCCTTATTTGTTTAGAAGACCGGCTGATATACTTTGCAAGGTGTAACTTATTTAGAGTCAGAGAACACTGCAGCCGGGCGTGTGCGGCACGCCTATTTCTCAAAAATAATGTTTTGTTTGGGCGTCGGCCGATGTTTATTTTGATTTCAGCTGTCAAACATAAAAATATACAATAGTACAGTTATTTTGTTATGGCAACACTGTCACCGCAATGGCGCTAGTAGTACGATGTCATTCGTTTCTAATATTTTGATGAAATATGTTCATTTAAAAGCTCAAATGAGTATTGAAATGGCTAAATACAAAATATCAAAAGCAGTTTAGAGAAATATCAAATAAAATGAAGCTTCTTACTGGCATAAGACTGCTCATTTGATATAATACTAACCTTGGGATAAGATAACAACGATGATCTAACTGGTTTGAGAGTGGTAATATTATTTCATCTCTTTTAACTTTCAAACAATTATTATAAATTTATTTACTTACATCTTACTTATTTAGTTACTTCATATTATTACTGCAGTTTTATTCTGGCAAGGGCGTTGACGTATCCTAGACGTATACTATACGCAGTGAAGAGTTTTGGGCGTAGGCAGGGTGTAGCGAAAGGGGGGACAGCCAGACAGTTTATTCAAGGGCGTTGGCAAGGAAGGGAACAAAGCCGAGCCTAGTACTTGTTAGTACATACTTACATGTGTCTGTGTATACCTATTTAGTCAGTGTATGTACATGATTTAGTATTCAATAGCTACATCGTAATTTCGTAACAGTTCAGTGATTTATGATATTGCCAATTATTCACTGTTCTATAATTTATAGTTCTTTCTGACTTTTAGGGTTTAATATTAAATATAATCCCCTCATCCCATATCACAGATCTTGCCCAGTGTGCATCTCATAATGTGGCGCTATTCCATACGGGGGCCCATCTGTCTATAAGTCTATATTATAAAGCTGAAGAGTTTGTTTGTTTGAACGCGCTAATCTCAGGGGAACTACTGGTCCGATTTGAAAAATTCTTTCAGTGTAACATAGCTCATTTATCGAGGAAGGCTTTAGGCTACTTTTCATCAGGGTGCGCGCAGTAGTTCCCGCGGGAAAGCGGGTGAATCCGCTGGCGGAAGCTAGTCTATCTATAAGTCTATACTTATTATATAAATTTTGTGGAAATAAAAGGGTTTTTTTGATTTTGATTTCTTTGTATTTTTGTTATAATTATATTGTTGTTTTAGCGATCTACCTACCGAAAACTGGGTTTTGACGAGAGGGGCCTTTAGGCCTTTTAGGGATGGGATGTTAGCATCCCCTAGCTAGAGTGAGGTGATGACGTACCTTTTAAATATACTATGATGCCTTGCTAAATCCTAGGTTACTATTATCTAGTGGAATCTGGTCGTTCTATATACTAACTTTGTGATGCTGAAATTGTTTTATGGTAAGCAATGTAAGCATATTAGGTATTATTATTAAATCATAATTTTAGGGTGATCCCGTGTTCCGATTTCCGTCTATCAGCTTATTTATTTTTTAATGCGAGAGTTTATGCGAATTGTCGTGGCTTCTATTTTCTAAAACTTCCTTCCTACTAAACTTTTAAATGACTAGAAGCTAATCAATAATGAAATCTGGATGGAGGAAAACGCCCCACTGAAACGCCACGAGACAGATTTATCACAATACCTAGCTAGAACGGCGGGCGGCGGCGCGGCGTGGCGGTGGCGGCACGTGGTTAGGGCGTTGGTATGGTAGATCTACCTGTGTATCTACCTAAACCAGTTATAGAGATCAGAATATATAGTAGAAAAAGAAACTTCGAAGCTGATGGCTATTCATTCATAAGTGATTGAATTAAAATAAAAAAAAACCAGCTGAAACTTATACAGGAAGTTAAAACTATTCAAAGAGATAATTATATATTACTTCCCGTACCTGTATATAAAGTAGTCTATCTTTTATTCTGATATATAAGCTATATTACTCCCAAGTTTCATCCAAATCCGTCCAGTAGTTTTTTCGTGAAAGGGTGACAAACATACATACGGATGTATTAGTTTTTCACAAACTTTCACATAGGATAGGATTAGACGTCTTCTGTTCTGATTAGGTACTTACTTAAGTGTATTTTTATGTAGCTCCTTACAATGAAAATTTCTCGTCACTGCATAGAAATATTGACAGTCTGTAAGATTTTTTTCGTGGCTAAAGATGTGGACAAGGTTCTGGGAAAATCTTATCTAAAGATATTTATTTAAATACCTCAACATTCTACGAGTAACGTACTTGTAACGTACGAGTATTAGAGATTAAATGTCAGTGGGATAATTTTAGTCGCAGGCCATTTAAACATGAACTTTATAACCCACAGTGCTAAATACGTTGACTCTCCGAATTCACTGCGTACTTCATTTAATAAATTGTTCATCAAATGATAAGTATCTATAGGAAAATAATAAAAAAGATTTTCATACAAAATATTAATTTAATTAAATAATTCCTAATGGACTTAAGTCATAATACTGAAAACGTATTGAAAATAATACGCTAATAGTACTATACAATTGGATTCCTAGGTTTTGGCATCAATTTAATGGTGGTAGAGGGGAGCGGAGTACGCGATGGGTGCGGCGAACTTGGCAACAGGGGCAGCGTGGACTACTGGGGTAGCGGCGTACGCCAGCTTAGCCACGGGGCCAGAGTGGTACACGGGGGCAGAGTGGTAGATAGGAGCAGCAGCCTGCACTACAGGGGCAGCGTGGTAGGCGACAGGGGCGGCCACCTTGGCGACGGGGACAGCGACCTTAGCAACGTGACCGAGGGCCTCCTTGCGCACGACGGCGTTGAAACCGTTGTGGGGGTCAGCGGTGTAGTCCACGGTGCGCTTGGTGCCGTCGGGGTCGACCACGGAGTAGGAGCCCTGCACGACGTCACCGTCGCGGCTCTCGTGCTGGCTCTTGGAGTCGCCGGTGAGACCGTCCTGCACGTCGTACGCAAAGCTGTACTGGGGGTGCGCGTCGTACTCCTCGACGGCGACCTTGGCGACGGGGGCGACCACCTTGGCGGCATAGGCGAGGGGGGCGGAGTGCACGACAGGGGCGGCGGCGTACGCTTGGTGGGCGACGTAGCTGGGGGCGGCGGCGTACGCCACAGGCGCGGCCGGGTATACGCCAGCGCTGGCGGCAGCCACCAGGCATGCGAACACTACAAACTGGGAACAACAGAAATGTTATGTTAGAAACGAAACTCACTGGTTTTCACTAATCAAATCACTTGGAACATTTTTTAATGAGTCTGCTTTAGAAACTGGTGTTGCTAGTTCTTGTGTACGTAAAACTCCGTAGTACCTTGAATGCCATTGTGTGGTGTGTGAATTGATCGAGGATGCTGAATGATGTCTGTCGAGGAGCGCTCGTAGCTTTTATATGAGAGGCGGGGGCGCACCCTTTCACTCGGCGACGTCGTGCGGAAGGCACATGACCATGGTTTAGAGCCCCAGGGCGCTGTTAATGATCCCTAATTTTTTCGGAAGCCGATTAATAAACGGTTGGCCAATTGATACTAAAGACATTGACATTGCAGGTATTACGTTAGGAGGTAAAAACTGACATGCTTTACCTTTTATCTTATTACATAACTGTAAGCTAAGCGTGTTTTTATTATATTAAATGTTTGGCCTGAATTTTGAATATTTATGTTATTTTTGTTATCCAATTTAAAATAGATGCTTTTGTAATCCTCGTAGCTCGTAGCACTGCGCCACCGATCTCTTAGCCGGATGCGTGACTATTGAGCATAAGGGCCCGAGTTCGACTCTTGCAGATCTTGGTATAAAATCATAGGACATACATGGTTTCATTACTAGAGATTACTATCATGAATACTTAAAGATACTCATGAATACTGAAAGCAGGTATACGTATGGAAAACATGCTGTTCCCACAGTTACTCAGTTGACAGTGATTTTTCTATCAAAACACACAAGTATTTTTTTGTAATTTACCTACTGTTAAACCTTTTCAAATAGACAATGGAGACTCCCTTAACCATGTTAGAAGTATCTTCCAAGTCTGTATGTCTTGGAAAAGGTTTTGCCAGGTTTCATATGTAATACGTACATACGTAAGTATGTACCTAGTGTAAAAATTGAAAAAAAATCTAAAAAACCTCTCGTGGATCTCAATGGTCTACGAAAGGTTTTTTAGAAATTTTTACTCTATGTTACACACGCTATGGTGTTCTTAATTAAAAACTCAGACTGGCGTGGCGCAGTCGAGTAAAAAAATATACCTATAGGTACATAGGTACGCACATATAGCAGAAACCATGTAGAAACCGTATAAATCTTTGCATCAGTTTTTTCGATTTTCAATGTCAACCTTACTCCATGGTGTAGAATTTCCCACACATGCATAATTTCCTGCAACACGAGCGCCGGCACTCCCAAGGTCGGAGTAACCGGAGCAGTCTGCCGTCGCCCGCGGCTGTCGCTACACTTGCACTGCTTTCCAGTTTACGTGACTACTGGTTAAACTACCGACTTGGTAAAAAGAGATTGATTTCATACTATACAGCGGATTTTATTGTGCGTTGCTGTAAATATTAATGAGTAAGTCGGTAGGTACTTCAATCAAAGAGCGTTTATTTTCCCAGGAAGTAGATACCTAGTAGCCTAATACTCGCATAAAAAGTTTCCACCATAAATATGCTATCCAACACATGAAATATTTTTTCAAATCTAACCAATAGTTCCTGCTATTAAAGCGCTAAAAAAACACAAATTAAATTTAAAATACAAAAAAGGCTTTTCTTTGTACATATATAAATTCTTTTACTTTCTAACTCGATTTAGTTTTCAGTATCTAACATTCTAGAACAAATTAAAATTGCTTTCTTGCAGGCGTTGAATTGTGTGAAGTTCATAGTTTACGTTGTGTCAGTACCTGTGATTCATTCTATTATCTCTGTTACAGCCGTTACACAATAATATGTAGGTCCTAATTTGTAAATCTATTCACTTGTTTGAGTAGTTGACGTTTAGGATGGGCACTTAATTATTTCACTAGTGATAAAAGAAATATACTTACGTTTTGAAAACAATATAATTGCTACATATAGGCACAGACAGGTTCCATTTTTTTAATAAATTTTTTTCACCATCTTTCTTTCCATTTATTAGTATGAAATATGTGTCGATATCTAGAAAAATAATTACACGATAATAAAGTACGCGACTTCGAAAAAGCTTTTAGGCAATTTGTATGAGCTTTGCGTGCTTAATAGACCTCGTGCTGATCCATATCAGTTCTAAGTATACCACTACAGTCACTTAGTACGAAACGAAGAAATGTAGTAGACGGCCATAAAGCAGGAGTGACATTTACAAGTTCTACGTGTATTCTTGTACAGACGACACATCAAGTTACCACAATCGGTCAAATGTCCTCAATAGATTTTCAACCTTATCACAATAGTGGAAGGTTAATGTTCGATTGGTAAAATTTGACAGATACCAATCTGTTGAGGTTGACCTGTTGTCGTCTGTGCTTCTTGTTACAGTTTGTATGTAATGTTTATCCCACCAAAAACATAAATGTAAAAAAGGAAAGCCAAGTTCAATACAAAACCTATGCTTGGTTGTGGGCTTCGCCGCAAAAAGAATGGAGATCTAAATGAGTACCAAGTTCTGTACAAAATCCAAATATGTATTTATAGGAACAAGAT
>NWSH02000605.1:8353335-8367405 GCA_002382865.2 Heliothis virescens | reverse complement strand
ACCCCCCCTATTTTTTAACTTTTTTCTATTTTCAGATTTTTTCCTACGCTTACACACAATTACCGAGCTAGGTTCCAAATTTCATATTTCTAGGTTATCTGGAAGTAGGTTAGGTTTAGGTACTATAAGTCAGTCAGTCAGTGGGAATTTTACGACTTTTGGACCTTCATATCTTTATAACCGTTTGAGCTAGCTTCATGAAATTTGGGCTTCTAGGTGTCCTTATGGACATAATGAAACACGCGTAGTTTGAAGTGTTTACGTTTAATAGGTTTTGAGTTATGGAGGGGTAAAAAGTGGCACCAAATGGTTCGTGTAAATATACACGTGGCGCTTGCCAGCCAGTCTTTGCTTGAACTTGGCTTGACACGCTGCCGCGTGTCTAGATTTGCGCAAGCGACGCCGCACGCTCAAGGATGGCTCGCCCACTATATGTTGTTACATTTTAATCATCTCGTTTAGATGTCTGACAAGGCTAATTATGTGTTTTATAAACTTGTAATTGTGTATGAAAATATTGACTCATCTTAGGTTTGGTAGAAAGTTGTTAAACAGTTGTTTTAGCTCCTATTTAGTCATGTTCTTTCATGAAAACAGTAGAGAATTTCAAAAATAATGTGAATGAAGATATACAGTTTTAAAATTTAAATTCCGAGATCAGACTAATTAGTTAGCTACATTTTATTGTTAGTTTATTTAATTGTAGACTCGAGGCCAATTCACAAAATGGGCTATAAAAATAAAGCACAAGAAATGATCTCATTAGCTTTATTTCATACACCTATAAAACATTTTTAATTAGGTACGTATATATTTCTTATAACGTATACTTTTCACACCTAACAAAGCAAGTCTCAGATTAAAGATAATCATGGATTCTAATTTCAAAATTAATTTGTGGAGGTCAGATGGCCATGGTCTATAGTCTACACGACAGTCGAGGCCTCCGCGTTGTAAAACAAAAGTGGCCACACGGGTGTGGCTGCTGTACTGATATATCAGTGTTTAATCATCACTCATGTTCCTTGCCATGCTGTCAGGGTAGAAGGTTATTTATCTAGCGAATAATAATTGCCTATTTAACACTGTTGGGGGAAGTTTTACCTGTACCCGGAGATAGTATAGGTTTCTAACAGTGACCGCATTTCTGCTAGTGTAATTCTCCATAGTTCTTTTTCTTCCTGCCCTGTTCCTGATTTATTTGGGGTCGGCACAATATATAACCTCTCTGTCAGCATTTTTACCTATTTAAAAGATAAAATTGAAAGGATTTTAAATAAAATACATAACTGCTAACCCATTTTCATTAGCTATTTACTGGATAACATTGCTCGAGATTGAAGTAATCAGTTAGCTTTACAACTAAATTGATATGCATGACACACATCAGTGATACGTTTACGACTGGAATCAACTAAAACACATGCATTTGTGTCTCGTAGGCATACAATGTGTCCTTGTTCTGAATTATAAGCTGGTGATATTTTCATTTAGTGGCGGCCGGTACTTGAAGATAGCGGACTTAAAGTTCATCGCAATTTACGAACATCTGTTACCATTCGGACCATACCTACATAACACGCAGTTCGTAATTACCTGTATTTTGCACTACGTAACTAAGTGCCAACTTGTTTTCTTCATATTTGGTCCAAGGTTAAAAATTATTCGATTACTTTGACAGTTTTACTGTGTCATGTAACAAGTTGGTTGAGTGTCGTCGTCTCGACGGCTTTTAGCTTAAGTTATCACTCAATAAATGACGTTGAGGAGTACAAGAGTGTCGTTAAACGGTAATAAAGAAAATGAGTTTCGGTAAATAGTCGTTCATCGATATTTTATGCAGCAATAAACTCTCGATGAACTGGGGAGGTTCGATTCGCATGACTTAATTATGGAGCACATGTCATGTTCTTTATAAACGATGAAATAAACATATACTATATGAATATTCATTTTTTATCAGATCAAAAAATTATTACGTATCAAACTGATTGATAAATTAAAAATTATTCCAAAGCTCTGCATTAAACACATCTCAACATGCACTTAAACCTTCAAAAAATTAAAACAACCATAATGTGTGGGCGTTACTATTTACTTTTAAACAAATGTAACGATTTGTTTGAACATTAACCATATGAATACAATAGCAATTTATAAAAATGCACATATATTAAAGCGGGGACGCCCAACCCTGCAATCTTTTTCTGGTATCGACAGCGCGATGAATGGCTATTCATTACAATCATTACTTGTCGCTTATGATTCGCGGCCCGTATGGTCGTTTGAGACAATAGTATGGTTTCACCTTGACATTATAACCGACGTGTTACGCGATGGTTATCCGCTACCAATTGCTGTCCGAGCTTTGGCTTCGGTAATGATAGACGATGTTATCGTTAGGTTAGCTAACTAACGAAGTAGTCTGATCTGTAAATGGTGATTAAGGGTGCTCTTGGGAGATGATTGGTTAAACGCAGGTTGATTAATTATATACTTCACAGTAGATTTGTTACGAGATAATTGGAAAATTATTTAACCTCCTAACCCTTGCTAGAAATTGCTCGAAAATGCAGCCATTTTATTGTGTCTAAGTAAATCTTTTAAACAATTATCCAAATTGTCGTTCAAGAATTTAGTTTAAGATAGATTTGATGTATCAAGACATTCCTACTTGAAAACTAATTATTCCAAGGGACTTTCGTAATTACTCCAATTAAGTATCTACAAATATGAAGCAGTTTTAGAAGTACAAGCTGCAATCCGATTGAACATATACTATACTTAGTTACATACGCATATTTTGTACCCTAATACCTAACGTCGGCTACATATGAAGCTCGTGATCCACATTGCTGCATGGCTGCGCCGGAGTTCACTTATCTCATTCCTCTTGCTTTGTCGGCCATGTCACGAACGTGATGCAATGGCCGAACCACGACCTACGAATATACTGCAGTCTCTAGTGATATCTTTATGCTCCTATTAATATCTAGACGTCTGAGTTGATAATAATTAAGTTTTCAAACCTTATAGTCAGGCAGAATAAACGCTGCGCTGACAAGCGTGAGATTTAATAAGAGTGAACGAAAATTGTGGTCAGCTTATAATTAGGTAGGAGTTAACCATTTTGTTTATGACTAGGGGGATTAGATTCTCATAAATTATAATTATGTATACCTAAAATACAATAAGATATATTTACACTTTTGAAAGTAAATTGTTTTGATTCCAAGCTCCTCAGATTATTCTTCTCTGTGTTAATTTCAGAAAAGCTTTAATTTACCTGCTTCAAAGTTATACGATTTTGATTTATACTCTCGAATGGAGTCATAGGTTTTTCCTAACAGGTGTAGCTCGTAGGAAATATACAGAGTGACTTGGTTATGTATTAAGACACGTATCTGTAACAGCAAAGCATTGCATTCATAGACAAGCGGTGCGTAAGTAGAGAAAGCTCATTGACTATTCTCAACTGCACTATAAATGTCAGTTAACACTTGCAACCGCTGATTACCTGGTAGATTAAGTTTATTACACACTTTAAGAAGCTAAGATGTTTTCTCATAAAGAATCATCATTTGCCTAGCCTTTTCCCAACTACGTGAAAAATGCTAAATAATATAATTTGGCTGAGATGTTTTCTCAAAAGAATAATGTTATTAAATTCGATAGTAAATTACATAACAAATACAAAATTTTTTATGACCCATATTTGCATGTTTTGCAATCAAGATTGGCTCTACAGCAACAAAGAGGAATTGCATTATGATCGCGATCATACTTCGTACAAAAGATAAAACAAAACTTGCCATGAAGAGGTTTCACCAATTGATTTCTAACTTCATGATCGGCGATTAGAGTCACAAGCAGACTTTAAAATGCAACATTTTTAAATGCAGTTTGTACTCGTTCATCCTGTAATTGATAGCATCGTCTGAGTAACAGCCGAGTGACACAACTGCGCAGTTTGTGCACAATGCCCGGAATATCTTTAAGTATTGTGTCCACGCGTTAAATGGTGCAATTTTGTCTACATCGCTTACATACGTAAAGGCTGGTCAGACATGTGCATAGTTTGCTCTATTTGTAATTGGTATCAGTCTGTGATGGCAGCGATGCGGTGAGCTCACTAATACAATGCAGCATGTATTAGTAGTGATGTGTTTACAAGCGAGACTAACCTCCTTAATGAATTTAAAACAAGAAGCATGCATGACTTGTTTATGGTCATGATAACTGATTACGCTGTTGAGGGTTAGAATCTGTCGGAATCTCAGAATGGCTATATAGTGCCACTTAGTGCCACAAAGGTGCCCCAAGACTCTTGTGCAGTGGACAGATGTCGTCAGTTTCCAAGGAATGACTGACTTATTTCATATTTGTAAAGACGACAGCAGGTCAACGTATACGAATCTGTCCAATTTTACCAATCAAACATTAACCAACCCCCATTGCGATAAGGTTGAAAATCAATTGCAGAAATTTGTCAGATTGTGGTAACTTGATGTGCTGTCGTCTGTACTACGACTGACAGCAATTGCCAACTGCACTAAAACGGTCAGACTTTAATCTTGTTGTAAATTAGACAAGGGTTACACGATCAGTCTGGCGTCATTACACACTAAAAACACGGTATATTCTGGACCATCAGTCCGTCAATCAACCGGCTACACATTTATTCTCCCATCATTCTGACCAGAATGATGGAATGGAATGACGCCAGACTGATCGTGTAAACTTTGTCTTAGGATTTTCGTATAAGATTTTCGAATTACTAAATACCAAAGTAGGCAAAATAATAAAGTATGGATCTGTTATGTATGTAGTTAAAGCGAGTAGGTATAGGTTAGATCATGAATCCTATAAAGTCTAAGACTTTATTAAGAGATCTGAGATTGCAAATTGAATTAAAATTATTATTGAGATAGTATCTTTGAAGTGAACTAATAATCTTTAGGAATGACTTAAGTAATGGATGCTGGTTTGGTTTAGTGTTTCTTGGTAAGGACGCATGTGAATGCAGAATGTAGACATTTGCTATCTACTTAGCTATCTTATAGTTTAGTTATATCTAAAACTAAATGATTAATGGCTGGTACCTAATAGTTTACGTTAAAATCTTAACTTCAAATACTTTCTTGAGAGAAATTATTTGTCTTAATAGTACTTATCGTTTTATTAAAATCGAATTAATCAACCGCTTGCTGACTAATAAGTATATGAAAAAAATAGAGGTATAATTAATATCAAAATCGCCTTTTAATGAACAGTAACATTACAACGTTACTACGTATGCACGAAAACGAATTAGTTACTAGCTCTCTACAGACATTACTTTGTAGAATTTTCCTTATCCCTACCAATTGGTTCTATTGAATTTTGACAACTAGGACACTACATAGTTCTTACAAATTTTCTCAGAATTATTGTCAAGGAAAGCGTTTAGGTTCGTGGCGAGTTTGGCGACGGAATATAAAGCAGAGCCGCGACTTCGCCTGACGCAAGTGTCGCTCTGTGACGCATTCCTAACAGCAATGAGGTCAATAATTTGAGTCAAGGTATGTGCACTACTTTTTAGGTCCGAGAGTATTTTGTGCACCATTTGAATTTCAGATTTGGAACGTGAAATGTGAAATGTTAAGTAAAGAGTGACGATATGAATATTTTATTTTTTAAATTGCTGCAACTTTGTGGTACTGCATTGTGGTATGAATGGAAGGAATGCTTGTCTATAGGTAGTAAGTTTACTGACAAAATAGCAACTGCATATAAGGTAAATAGACTGTTAATTGACATAAAAATACTTATAATTTTGTTTTACTGTTGAATTATTTAAGGGATGAAATTATGACGACGTTCAAAGTATATTCGGGTAATTTGTTTATTTGCTACTACGTATGTATTCTATTTGATATCCCCAAAGTATAGAGCAAAATGGCAACAACATAACAAAGTTTGCGATGAACACATATTAATTAGCTTCCCAATTAATCTAATTTTGCATAATTCTAGCATTAATAAATTGCAACTACTTATTTAATGGAATAATTTGTTGAAATTTGATAAAATTAAGAGTTACATGATTATAAGAGAGCGGTCATTTCGTGCAGACAAAGGGTCAAATAACATTGAACTTTGGTTTTGTTTTATTTCAACTTTTTGCGGAACAACTTTTTTGAGTAAGGTCGAGTTTTTGGTAAGTCGAAATATAGAGACCACTTTGTTCCAAGAATTATTCAAAATCAATGTCATGTAATTTAATAACTAGCTTCAGCAAGCGATACCTGCGTCCCGTTGAATCTATTTCGCATACCAGAATAAATGTAGCCTTCCTCGATACATGCCTAATACCTAATACTGAAAATAATGTTAAAATCGGGCTTATAGTTCCTGGGATTAGCAAGTTCAAGAATACAAATACTTCAGCTTTGTAATCTCAAAATGAGATTTTGGATGGATTGGATTTTATCGAACGTCCCAGAAATTTTGATTATACAGATAAGAGCAATAACAATTTGTGACAAACTAATTAAACGAATAATTAATATTCCTTGATTATTACCGGTTTTCGTGAAGTTGGCATGGTCGTAAGTGAGGTCGATTTGCGACCAAAATAAAGTTTATAAAGTACGATTAATAAGTTTTTAAGGACAGAATAAAAAGCATTGGAATCATTATTTATAATACTTCCTGTTTTTTTGGAAGTCGGTCAATAAAGATTTTTATAAGAGTTTTCCCGCGGTTAAAATAAGTAATTCAAGCTAAAACTATTGTAGTTTTATTTCTATTTTCAAACCATATTTCTGCCATTTGTACAGACGTCAGCACATCAACCTACCTCAATCTGTCAATTTTCTACTTAGATTTCCAACCTTATTACACTAGTGGAAGGTTAAAGTTCGATTGGTAAAAGACAGATTCGGATAGGTTTTAGTTTACATGAAAGCATTACAAGAAAACAATCTTATTTTCCTAATTTACTTTTATAACTATTTTGTTAGCTATATCTGTGCTAATTAAAGAGACATAGAACTAAAACGAACCTAAATTGATGAGTTTTTTTATCAGATGCGATTTCGAACTCTGCTATAAGTGTAACCAGCTACCCACCCCAGCTTCATACAAGTACAAATTGTACACAAAATCTTCCTCTTGTATCATTATAATTATTTAAAAAAAATCGCATAAAAATCCTTAACACAGTTTTAGAAACCGAAGCATTCGCCGGGAGAGACAGCGGGAAGCGACGTTGCTTTATACTTTGTAGTGATAAATTCCCAAATTGACCCACCATGAAAGAGTGAGTCACCATCAATAGATCAACAACAGTCATACATTTCACAACATGTTTGTATGTACAGAAGACAACACATCAAGTTACTACAATGTTNTTACTTTGTAGAATTTTCCTTATCCCTACCAATTGGTTCTATTGAATTTTGACAACTAGGACACTACATAGTTCTTACAAATTTTCTCAGAATTATTGTCAAGGAAAGCGTTTAGGTTCGTGGCGAGTTTGGCGACGGAATATAAAGCAGAGCCGCGACTTCGCCTGACGCAAGTGTCGCTCTGTGACGCATTCCTAACAGCAATGAGGTCAATAATTTGAGTCAAGGTATGTGCACTACTTTTTAGGTCCGAGAGTATTTTGTGCACCATTTGAATTTCAGATTTGGAACGTGAAATGTGAAATGTTAAGTAAAGAGTGACGATATGAATATTTTATTTTTTAAATTGCTGCAACTTTGTGGTACTGCATTGTGGTATGAATGGAAGGAATGCTTGTCTATAGGTAGTAAGTTTACTGACAAAATAGCAACTGCATATAAGGTAAATAGACTGTTAATTGACATAAAAATACTTATAATTTTGTTTTACTGTTGAATTATTTAAGGGATGAAATTATGACGACGTTCAAAGTATATTCGGGTAATTTGTTTATTTGCTACTACGTATGTATTCTATTTGATATCCCCAAAGTATAGAGCAAAATGGCAACAACATAACAAAGTTTGCGATGAACACATATTAATTAGCTTCCCAATTAATCTAATTTTGCATAATTCTAGCATTAATAAATTGCAACTACTTATTTAATGGAATAATTTGTTGAAATTTGATAAAATTAAGAGTTACATGATTATAAGAGAGCGGTCATTTCGTGCAGACAAAGGGTCAAATAACATTGAACTTTGGTTTTGTTTTATTTCAACTTTTTGCGGAACAACTTTTTTGAGTAAGGTCGAGTTTTTGGTAAGTCGAAATATAGAGACCACTTTGTTCCAAGAATTATTCAAAATCAATGTCATGTAATTTAATAACTAGCTTCAGCAAGCGATACCTGCGTCCCGTTGAATCTATTTCGCATACCAGAATAAATGTAGCCTTCCTCGATACATGCCTAATACCTAATACTGAAAATAATGTTAAAATCGGGCTTATAGTTCCTGGGATTAGCAAGTTCAAGAATACAAATACTTCAGCTTTGTAATCTCAAAATGAGATTTTGGATGGATTGGATTTTATCGAACGTCCCAGAAATTTTGATTATACAGATAAGAGCAATAACAATTTGTGACAAACTAATTAAACGAATAATTAATATTCCTTGATTATTACCGGTTTTCGTGAAGTTGGCATGGTCGTAAGTGAGGTCGATTTGCGACCAAAATAAAGTTTATAAAGTACGATTAATAAGTTTTTAAGGACAGAATAAAAAGCATTGGAATCATTATTTATAATACTTCCTGTTTTTTTGGAAGTCGGTCAATAAAGATTTTTATAAGAGTTTTCCCGCGGTTAAAATAAGTAATTCAAGCTAAAACTATTGTAGTTTTATTTCTATTTTCAAACCATATTTCTGCCATTTGTACAGACGTCAGCACATCAACCTACCTCAATCTGTCAATTTTCTACTTAGATTTCCAACCTTATTACACTAGTGGAAGGTTAAAGTTCGATTGGTAAAAGACAGATTCGGATAGGTTTTAGTTTACATGAAAGCATTACAAGAAAACAATCTTATTTTCCTAATTTACTTTTATAACTATTTTGTTAGCTATATCTGTGCTAATTAAAGAGACATAGAACTAAAACGAACCTAAATTGATGAGTTTTTTTATCAGATGCGATTTCGAACTCTGCTATAAGTGTAACCAGCTACCCACCCCAGCTTCATACAAGTACAAATTGTACACAAAATCTTCCTCTTGTATCATTATAATTATTTAAAAAAAATCGCATAAAAATCCTTAACACAGTTTTAGAAACCGAAGCATTCGCCGGGAGAGACAGCGGGAAGCGACGTTGCTTTATACTTTGTAGTGATAAATTCCCAAATTGACCCACCATGAAAGAGTGAGTCACCATCAATAGATCAACAACAGTCATACATTTCACAACATGTTTGTATGTACAGAAGACAACACATCAAGTTACTACAATGTTTCAAATTTCTGCAATAGATTTTCAACCTTATCACAATGGTGGTAGGTTAATGTTTGATTGGTAAAATTTGACAGATTCGGCTACCGTGACCTGTTGTTGTCTGTACGTATGTTCGTACGTGTATCTGTATGACAGTAGTATAGGTCGCGTATATTCGACTCACGCGTTTAAAAGGTCACGCGACACACTATCGAGAACAAATCGAATCCTATCAATGTTATAGACATGAAAGTGTGTATGTATGGATGTTTGTTTCTCTTAACTTTAAAGCTACTGAATGGATTTTGAAGAAACTTGGCAGTAATCTACTTACTTGCTTATACTACTATAATAAAAAGGAAATATTTATTTTGTTTGTTTGCACCCTATGGTTCCCGAACTACTGAATCGATTTGAAAAATTCTCTGTATGGAACAGGGAGGCTGGACTACCCCTGGATAACATACGCTATACTTTGTCCAGATACGGGATGAAGTTCAACCGCGCTTATATCAGGGGGCACGGCAGTGCCCCCGCCAAGTCAAGCAGAAAAAGCGGTTTAAGAATAACATGAAGCAATTTTTTTATCCATTTTCAGGCTCCCTAAAGACGCGGGCGAAACCGCTGACAGAAGTGGGTTTATTATAATAAATTGACGCTGTGTCAAACTTTATGCTTCATTGGACTTGTTTAAGATGTAGTAAACGTATAATTTACATAATAACTGTAATATCTGTGGAGGCGTAAAGTATAACGACTATACTTAAAGGTTATACTCGTAACTTGCTAGGGACAAATTACAGTTATTAATGGGATAGGTAAGTGATTTTAGAACTTAACTTAGTTTCATTTAAATTCATTCAGAACTTCAATTACTGTCTAACTAGAGCAAATAAATTAACAAATATTGTGTAGTACCTTTACTCATTACAATGAAATAAAAATAAATGACTAGATATGATTATAGGATAAATAAAATAAATAAATAACAAATTACAGGCCAATTATGAAGGCTGCTGCCAGAAAACTTTAGAGAAAAATACATTGATTGAATGATTAACTTGAAGAAGTGAGATTTCATCTTTGCATGTTCTTTGTACAGAACCACGCCACAAGTTAATTTTAAAAAGATTATTTTTTAAGTGTAAAGGTTTTACAATAGTTATTGATGGTATGGTAGAGATTTTGTTTAATTTGGATTTTCTTTGAACGGAACCACGACACAACACCATGAAAACGTACTATGTAAACTTATTGCCGATGAGTGCCGGACATGGGGACTTCCCAATTTTCGCAATAGCTGGACATCGTCATTTCAACGTGATCTTGAAACGAAACGTGTTATTACAAGGAGCCTCGTTTTGAGTTCGTTATTTATTCTACTGTCATAAAAAATCAGTAAGTTGTACTTAGGATATCGGCTAGTTTATAACAATTTTTGTTTCGTAGGCATAATAAAAAAAAGTTTTTTGGTAATTAAAATTTTTGATAGAAAACGAGCTTAAGAAATTGATCACAAAGTCAATATCATTTATTAAAAGAAGGCTAATTAGATTAGTACTTTTTCACGTCAAAATTTACCAAGGACCTGAAAGCGCCCCCCTTTCAAAATACTGCACAAAACCTTAATTAAAACAGTACCTACTGAAAAATAGAGTCACTTTTCGTTCAACCACAAGTTTCATTCAACACTATTTTTATGCTGATATTTATTTATTTATTTATCTTACAATTAAGTTATGAGTAGGTATTGCACACGCTGGCAGGCGGCACCGCGCATGCGCGATGTTGCGCAACAGTTGGCAACCTTGTGAAGGACGCGCGTGCGCACGGCGGGAAAATGGACGCCATCGACTCGCGCGCATTTTCATGAGCCACTAGTCGGCCGAGGGTAGTTCAAGGGTGGAGTATTGAGGTTGCCTTCCAACTACAGTGCATCTGTGAAATAATGCGCACATATTGCATAATACATCGTAGTGTGACTGTTAAAATTATTTATTTACCGTTTTATAGGACAGCAGTACCTTTTATTACAACTGGTAAATCGCACAGGTATTTAAATATTGATTAAAATAAATGACGCAAATACCTAAAATCATTACATTTTGCAACGATATAACCTAATTAAAGATCAGACAGAATACGAACCAATTACCTTCTGTCTGTACCTACTGAGACAAAGATAAGCTAAGTCATAAAATATATTTCGTTTGTACAATCTTGCTGCAGCACACAAAGCGAAGATTAATATGGTGTGCCAAACGTGGTCGCGAGCTAACGACTTCCCATTAGGCGTCAGTCAAAATAGTGCACGACCTCCGTCCTTGCGAATACATTCACCCGAGAAAACTGATCGTTGTCATGCAAATGAGACACAAATTATAATGAGGAAATTTCTTAGCAAACCAGTCAAAGGGTAAATCATATTTGGAGCACTCTGTTTTCCTTTTCATAATGAAGTGAAAACAGTTTTAAATATAATTTTAGACAAAGTGTCTGTTTAATTTCTGTAGAGATAAAAACCATAGAAGAAAAAAAATTATGATACCTATTTCATGTAAAGTTCCTTCATTAATATGAATATCGATTGGCAATAGGGCTAATCTTTAAATTATATATTAGCAGAAGCGTCTTTGTCTATATTTGCGCAAATTATTCTAAATTAAACTATTTTCAGATGCATTTTTGTTTTGTTGGCAAACCAATTCCAACACGCATCGCGAATGTAATCTCGAAAATAAATCTCTTTCACAGAAATGGAGACATTAGAACAAACTCGTAATACTAGTTTACGTTGCAAAGGATGCAAGTGTTGTATTTCGTAATTCGTAAGTTTTATGTTCGGAGAGCCTGTTTGAAATGTCGGCGACTATCCACGAATGTGCCGAACTAAACTGGACCACTTTAACAGCAAATGATGCAATCACAATGAATTTGTTTATTTTTCAAATGAACTTGTAAAGCGTTATCCTTAACTATTCTTTGCACCAGGATAAAAGTATGTCTTCCCTGAGGCTCTATTTGTGTACAAAGTTTTATTGAAATTGATAGAGTAGTATTAGCGTGCGCGGCCAACAGACAGAGTTACTTTCGTGTTAATAAGCATTTTCAAACGACAAAATTATTTTGCTCAATATCGATGTATTTTGGAATATTTCGTCTTGTAAGCTTTTCTTCAGTTATACCATAATGACAACTTGGTCAGTGAAGCTCTTCTTTGCTAAATAAAGTTAAAACGTTTCAGATCAATAATTAAAATATCTGATTACATAATGACGAATGTCATTTTAAGGAAATACGTTTCTTTAAAAACTGGTCATATGTATGTACATACCTGCATGCTTGCATTTCAGACTCCTCTGGCTGAAGATTTGTTGGAACCTTGAGGTCATTAGCTGACACACACTGTGACTAATGGCCCTACAATGAGCGAGTGTCGATACATGTTAAATACACATCGCCTTCTCGCCTTGAGCCTCCGAGGATCACTTCATTAGGAGAAAACATTTCAATCGCCTATTGTTATGCCATTCATGTTTTCATGTCACCAGTATGATTTCTTTTCGTAGCAATTGAACCGTGAAGATCGTCAAACACAGATCCTGAAAACATGTTTTTCTTGAATCGGCCGAAGAATAGGTGTGACCGCGATGTTTCATAGGCCAAGTGTATTGCACAAGAAGCGCATTGTTTACGTGGCATTGTCCAGTCGTCCCATCGGCTCGCTCGTACGTGCGTACTTGAATATATTTAAATTTGGAGATGCCACCAGGATGAGGCAAGCGCTCCACCAACTACTATAAATGCCGTTAGTGTCAAACTAAGGGTACAGTTCACAGCTCTAAGCATCCCCGAACACATCTCAACTACAAACAGCAGACATGGCATTCAAGGTACGGACCGCAGTTGGATCTGTGAAGTGCAATGTTACAGTGATTGTGAAATTGTGATAAAAAAAACATTAAAAGTGATAATACACATAAAGATACATATGAATACCAATAAAAGTTTTAGACGAGTTCCTACAGTGACTGACGAGCAATAGGTTCCGGGAAACCTTTGGTAAAATACGAATTTTTGTTACAGCTGGTGGTACTCTCCTGTCTCCTGGCCATTGCCCACGGTAGCGCAGTGCCCGCTGTTGCGTACGCAGCGGCTGCACCTGTCGCAGCCAGGCTTGAGGAGTTCGACCCATTCCCACAATATCGATTCGGATACGATGTGGCCGACTCCCTTACTGGCGACTACAAGAGCCAGACGGAACAGCGCAGCGGTGATCTGGTGCAAGGCCAGTACTCCCTGGTAGATTCTGACGGCACGCGGCGTGTGGTGGACTACACCGCTGACTCAGTGAACGGTTTCAACGCGGTGGTACGCAAGGAGCCACTGGTGGCCGCTGCGCCCGCCGTCGTCGCCGAGCCCGCGGTGGTGCCCGCCCGCCTCGCCGCCGCTCCCGTGGCCGCGCCTGTGGTCGCTCAGGCCGCTCCAGTCGTGGCCATTCAACGTTACGCACGTACGAGGCGAGCCGATTGTACGACTGGAACAATGCCACGTAAAACAATGCGACTTCTTGTGCAATAACACTTGGCCTATGCAAAACATTACGCGTCTCACACCTATTCTTTCGGCCCGATTCCA
>NWSH02000605.1:8288111-8336308 GCA_002382865.2 Heliothis virescens | reverse complement strand
TACATATACAAATGATCAAAAATAAACTATGTATAAATATAATAAATTATAATATAATACATATACATAAATTATGAAGCAAATCATATAGCAATAATTACCAACACAAACATCGACCAACCAAATCATATATATATCAACTAATAAAAAAAATATAAAAAAATAATACATACATACGACAAACACACACAAAATAATACTACCCATATCACATAAATCCAACATAATAATAAATAATAAACATATATCAAAATTATATAGATAAGAATATCATATAACATAAAATAATATTATAAATATAGTATAATATAATGAAAAATAACATTATAAATATATGATAAAAATATATTATAAAATAATTATAATTATAATATAAAATAAATATAACAATTCAATATACACATTTAAAAAATATATATAAATAAACTAAATAAATATTATAATAATAAATATAATTAAATATATATTATTAGTATCGGGAACAAGTAGTAAGTCATATTAAAAACGCGAAAGTGAGTTTAAGTATGCTTAGTTCCCTCTTTCATACAAAAACGACGTTGATGGATTTTTGATAACACAACTTCGGCAGTTTTGTCCGGCTGGCCTTCGAAGTAGTTCGCTTAGGCAAGCGGGTAAAAACTGCTAAAACCGCTGGAGTCCACAAATGCATTTGATTTGACAGATCTGACAACTAATGCTGATAAACCATATCGCGCCCCGCAATAAACGATCTGGCACTTAGCAATTACACGTCCCGTCGTGAGCAAACCATTAACAAAGGCAGCTAAGGGCGACCACAAATTCAGATTTCCTAAAAATTCCCTTGAAACAATTGAAACAAACCCGGAAACCTTCCAAGAAAGCAAGAGTTCGTGAAAACGTAACATGATAATCGCAAGAGTCATCGGCGTCGCCATTCGATTACTATTCTTCAATAGAGCGCGTATGTATGACCATCAAATCGGTCCTGAAGTGTTACGATAGTGCTACGTTATATATAACGGCGGGAGCGGCTAGTGTCAAGCAAGCTTCCAACCTCGTAGGACCTCGATGACACATCCTCATCTTAAATTCACACAGACATGGACTCCAAAGGTGAGTTTATTTTGAGACATTTTTAGGCTAATTAATCGAAATTGAAAAAAATAAATTTGAGTATTTACTTTTGGACATATCGAGTATAATTTTGTAGACATTAAATTTGTATATTTATGTGATTTTTCGGAATAAAGATGGCATGAGTTTTATATCTATTAAATTAATAATTAGTTTAATTTAAAAATAGTGAATTAAATGCAGCATCAATCATGATATGTTGGTTTTCAAAATTTCTGTGAGCGGTTTATAAAGCCGCTCAAAATAATTAAATATTAAAAACAGTTTTGTCAGGTCATTCAAAGTCTCTCATCTAAAGTCTAAGACAACTAGACAAGCCATCCTTCTCGGCGTCCGTCCGTGCAGATTAGGTGCACACGCACGCAATGTTTTGGACCAACACGAATCCATATCGGCGATGCGGGAGGGACACTTTGCGACCACTAGCCTTTTTTCTGGCGCTTTCGATTCGCCCCCGTAACCTATAATTTACAATGAATTAGTTCACTACCTTTTAAATCTGTCAAAGTATTTCGTCATATACTAATGCTTATACTTACTAAAAAACATAATAAGGCCTCTCAGAGCAGTTTCTTGCTTGTACCTAAACTCCACCCGCTAAAGCAATGAGCAAAAACATTACGTCGAGAAGCTAGAGAACACCACAACTCTCAAGTAATGAGGATTCGTGGGTTCGATTCCAGGTCAGGCAATTACCAATGAACTATTTCTAAGTTTGTACGTACTTTCTAAGTATATCTTAGACACCAATGGCTGATAAAAAGGTGAAGGAAAACATCTTGAGGAAACCTGGACTATATAGTTTGATATCACCAACCCGCATTGAGCAAGCGTGGTGATTAATGCTCAATCCTTCTCTGTGTGAGAGGAGGCAAGTGAGAGGAGCAGTGGGACAGTAAAAAGGCTAATAAAAAAAAACCATAAACTCCGAAAATACTGAATCGATTAAAAAAAACACTGTTGGAAAACTACATTATCCCCGAGAAACAAAGGCTTTATTTTATCCGGATACGAGCAGTAGTTTCCACGGGACGCGAGTGAAACCACGGGAAAACAGCTAGTCAATAATAAAAAGGTCCAATTTCATGTCCGTTTATTTCATGGTCAAGAACGAATATAAAAACATCGTTAAAGGAAATTAATCTCAAGAACTTTTATTGATCTTTTTCATTGAGTTTGTAATAATTGATGACTAATAAATACATTTGTAGTGCGACCTTAAGTTACAACCCATTGTATGTTAATATGAAGCTATCATACTTGTGATTTATAAGATAGATATCGTTATTAAATTGTGAAATGCACAAATTGTGTTAACAATAGCAGTTATCCCATGGGACTTAAGGAATACAAGGTTCACTATGGATTTACTATCATTTAAAATTATTTAAAACTAGCTTCCGTCAGCGGTTTCACCCGCTTTCCCATGGGAACTTCTGCGCGCGCGCACCCGGATAAAAAATAGCCTATAGCTTTCCTCCATAAATGGGCTATCTAACACTGAAATATTTTTTCAAATCGGACCGGTAAGTAGTTCCTGAGATTAGCACGTTCAAACAAACAAGCTCTTCAGCTTTATAATATTAGTATAGATTACTAGTATACCCCATGAGGATAAATCATACAGATTCATAAAGGCGTAGGCTACATTTTCCTCGGTTAATTGTATAGTTTATGAGATAGGATGTTTAATATCATAGTTGAAAAGAGTTCAACGCGCGCACTATAGAGCTTAGTTTTATCAGCGAATCGATTCGTAGCAATACTAAACGCAAAATCCAGCCTTAAAGATCCAGGTTTGATTAACAACTAGGTCCTATTTTAATAGATAAGGTAATAATAATCTTTACTATGTCCAGTAACTAGGTCAGATGTATTATAAATATACAGAATATGGAGCAAACTGCAATTTATTTTACTAAACAGCTGCACAAACTCGTAAAATCGTAGTCAGTCAGTCAATTATCATTTCGTTAAAATTCAAGCGGACGACGCGGTGCATACATTTATCGTATTATGATTCCCATCGCGTTTAGTTACGAAGAAAGGGTTTAAAGCATGTTGCAAGGCTAGTGGACACCGCACTTGTAAACAATGCGACACTGTATCGTTACTCAATCTTATTAAATTATTGTGTAACGGATTATTGCGGTATTAATACGTCATATTTTATTCTGTAGTCGTCGCCTAGGAGAAATTGATTTGTAGCTTGTAGCTTGATTATAGATACTTATAGTAGAATAGTTTTTAGTTTTTATGGACTTACAAACAGGATATTGAGACTTCTCATTAAGATACCATGAAAATTCCAGAACCAAACCACATTAAAATTTAAATATCAATCGTTACTGCAATGTATCAGTAATTTTAACAACGTTTCTTCTATTCCAGATTGTAGTATTCATCTGCATGGTAGGCGTGGCGAGCGCGAGCATCGTCGCCCCCCTCGCCCCCGTCGTGGCCCGCGTGGACCCGCTCCCCCAGTACTCGTACGGGTACGACGTACAGGACTCCCTCACCGGGGACTACAAGGGCCACCAGGAGCACAGGAACGGAGACCTCGTCACCGGCTCCTACTCGGTCGTTGACCCCGACGGCACCAGGAGGATCGTCGACTACACTGCTGACCCCCTAAACGGCTTTAACGCGGTAGTACGCCGCGAGCCGTTGGTTGTCGCTGCCCCCGCTAGGGTCGTAGCTCCAGCCCCCGTCGTAGCGCCCGCCCCCATCCTAGCGAGGGCGCCAGCCCCCATACTAGCCCCCGCCCCGGCGCCCATCTTCGCCCCCAGGCTACCGAACCCCTACTACTTCTAGATGAATTATTACAATTTTGTTGTTGATATGTTTACTATTAGGATCTTTTATACTATTGTTATTTATGTAAATAAACGCTTTTGATACTTTTATTTGATGTTTCTTTATTATTAGGTTTACCAACTCCCGAATGCCTATTTTTATACATACTTTATTGTTTCTAAAACCCAACAATGTATTCATTTACAGTCCAAGTATCATACCAGAGAATAAGGGCCCATTATACCATGGGGAACAAATATTTCTTTAAATTCTAACGTTAGATTCCCTTACTACAGATAGGCATGGAGCATTACTTGTATGAAGCTAATCTCAAATTTCTATCTCTAGTATAAAATCACCAGATAGATACGTTAAAGAAATAGAGAGATTATTAATAAAGGTGTCGTGTAAATAAATAAAACTTTGATTAAGAGGATTGAAATTCATGTTTGTTATGTAATCATGAAACTAGTACAATTTAACTGGATACTTACGAGTGCTACAAGTAGAGTAGATACCTACACATACTTTCAAAAATTATATTCAAAATGGCCTGAGGCTTGACTTGTTAGTCCCCGATAAAATCTAAATATATAAAAACTTTATTTGAAGAAAACTATATTAATATGTTGAGCCTTTAACGTGTATTAACAAACCAATTAAAAGCAGCTAAATCATGGGAAAGATATTCGTAATCCAAAAACTTCTACCGAAAACTCACGAAGACTGGACAACCTGGCACCTCATCGGCCTTTATACTGAACGATATTGAATAGCAATACCTATAGGTACATCTGTACCTACACGCATCGGCTCGCTGCGCCGGCGCAGGACGCGGGCGCTCACATTCCGGTGAAGATCGCGACCTTGCCTTGGTTAAGCACCTCAATTAAAAGCGAAAGTTTCAATAAACTGTCATATGCACGGCTCGGTCACCCGATCAGGTTCGTGACGTCACATAAATCTGAGCATGAGTGGACGCGCGCTGAATATAAAACGAGACCGAACACTGTAAGCGGCAGTTCTATCCTTCCCTCGAACTTTACTACTACCAAAATGGCATTCAAGGTACTTAAGTGACTCATTAAACTTTTGCAAAAAAATCATTTATCTTGTGTTTAAATAATATTAATATTGGTTCCTATTTGTGTTACAGTTTGTCGTCGTATCTTGCCTGATGGCCGTGGCGAGCGCTGGACTCCTGCCAGCTGCACAGCTGTCCTACTCGGCCCCTCTTGCGTACACCAGCCACGCCGTCCAAGCTGCTCCTGCCTACTACGCTGCTGCTCCCGTCGCCAAGATCGCCGCCCCTGTAGCATACGCCGCCCCCGTCGCTAAAGTTGAGGCCTACGACACAAACCCCCAGTACAGCTTCTCCTACGACGTGCAGGACGGACACACTGGAGACTCCAAGAGCCAGCACGAGACCCGCGACGGTGATGTCGTACACGGCTCCTACTCCGTGGTCGACCCTGACGGCACCAAGCGCACTGTTGAGTACACCGCTGACCCCCACAACGGATTCAACGCTGTCGTGCACAAGGAGCCCCTCGGTCACGTCGCTAAGGTCGTCGCTCCCGTCGCTAAGGTGGTCGCCCCAGTAGCATACCACGCTGCCCCCGTCGCATACGCCGCTCCCGTCGCGAAATACGCCGCCCCCGTGACCTACCACTCCGCCCCCGTGGTGCACAGCGCCCCAGTGGCCTACTCCGCTCCCATCTACCACCATTAATTACACTGATTATTTAAGGATAATCTAGAGCATTATTTGTAAATAAATAAAGTATTTATTATAAAACTGTATGACTTTCCTTTACCTTTTCATAGACAAATGCATTTTGTTCAGTTTTATGATACTATGAAATAAAACTAATCGTTGAAAGGTATGTACACTGAAAATAATTATTATTAAAAAATGAAAAATTTTATCAAATGAATATGAATATTAAATATCAAATAATTGGTATCCGGCGACGTCAGACTTGGGCGCGGCTGGCAACACTTGCTCAGGTCCCGGTATGACGGACAGACCGCGCTGGCGCCGCTTCTTGCGCTCCGAACGTGTATCGTTGACGGCGTCAGTCTTGCGCGGTAACACCGAGAATTGCCGCCCGATTGGTACTGTCGAAATGCGCTTGAACAGCACCTGAGTCTCCACGCGAGTCTCAGGGTCCATCACCGACATGATTTGCCGCTCGCGCACTGTTATTGCCTTACGATCGTCACCAGTAACCGTTTCTGTCGCCATTTCTGCGCACTTGGCTAAGAAGGCCTGCACTCTTTCTGGATCCTGCAATTTCTTCGACCACTCGTAAGCTTCTTCCACCTCAATGCGCACTTCGTTTGCGTTGCCTTGTTGCATGTCACCACTCATTAAGACAAAACAGCCATTTAACCACCATGTGATATTTCCCAACTCTTGAGCCTCTCTCTGACACCTCTTTGCATAAAACTTAGCTAATGCGAAATTCTTCTGTGTGGAAAGTAATCGAGCTAGTTCATACATTAACCAACATTTCATAGTGGCATTTTCACACATATCAAGAGTCAGCATTACTTTCTCTGTGGCATGCTTAATGTCAATGAATTTGTAAGGATAATTTGCCATGACTGAATCAAAGGATGTGGGACGACCGACTGATAAGCCCATGAGGAATGCTATTCTGCGGCGATTACCTCGCTCACTAAGTGTATACGATAATCTATGCTGTGAAAGATATCCTTCACCAACTGCTCTGTACAAACGATCAGTGTAAATCTCTTTGTCAGGCAATGTTCTGGGAGTCTTCACATCAAGGAACATCTGCATGCGCTCGGCCTGCGATATCAAATCCATTATACGATGCTCGCGCATGCTCTTCTCAATCTGTTTCAGTAAGCGCTCCGCAGTCTTTGCCCCAGTTTCCCGTTCTTGGATCAGTACGGCATCTCTATATTTAGTTTGGTGTTTAGATTCTGCCTTTTCAGCTAATTTAATAGTATAATATGGTCTTTGTGCACGTAACATCTCCTGTCTTTCACTGAGAGATCGTAAAGCCTCTTTCACAATTTCTCTCAGTTCTATGCTACCACTTGAATTTGCAGACTGAATTCTAGGATCTTCCATGAGCTCTTGGAGAAAGAATTTATCATACGCCATAGGTCCAAGGTATTTCATTGCAAGCACACGAGCTAATGTGCTATGTTTTCTGGCTTCCATTTGTGTCATTTTGCGCTTACGCTCTTGTTTAGGAATTCGGTTTACATGTAATACCTTTTGAGGCTCATCCTCATCAGGTGGACCTGTTTCGAGTTGTTTAATAAGCGGTAGGAAGTCCAACATAACATTGCCAGCATTTACTCCAATACAATCCTGGATAGTTTCAAGTCCCTGGTTGATGCCTTCCATGAAGTAAGGTGGTTGTCGGCGCAGGCGCAGGCCGCGGAAGTTCATGACGACGGAGCGCTCAAAGTCGGACATGGTGTACATGGCGCGCGCCTGCATGTTGCGCGCGTTCATGTTGCCGGGCGACAGCTTGAGCGCGAGCTCGGCGTCGGCGTACGCCTGCACGGGCCGCACGGCGTCCGCGCACACCTGGCTGCGCCCCGTCAGCGTGCGCACGTCCTCAGCGTTACTCTTGAAGGCTTCATCGTACGAAGCTTTCGCCTTCTCGAACTGTTCCAGTCGCCGTAGATATGCTCCCCTTTCTCGGTACACTGTGAGCGCGCCATAAAGTTGCTTCTCCTCCATGTTAGTGTAATATTTAAAAATAAACCTCTACAAATTAAAAAAAACGGAGTCTAAAGTAATTATGAATCAAGCTGCTGTCGAATTTGACAGTAAATATAATTTCTATACTTTCTGGTCAATTTTCCAAGGTCTATGCTTTTCGCATGAAGGTTCTAAACAACGAGTTTATTCATAAACATGAAAACATAATGTTTTAAATCAATCACAAACGAATGTGATAGAAGGTCAAAAACTAAGCAGAATAATTATTGAATAATTTTTAAAACCATATCATTTATCATAATAGCAATAATTGTGTAGCAGATTTTGCTGAGCTAGGAACCATAATATTAAAGATGCAAAACAGTTTTTTTTATTATACCGTAGGCATGAAGTGTTTTCTTCGCGACAATGATGTAGCCGTAAAAATAGTTCGATTTAAAATACGCCTTAAATTAGGTCAGCATGGTCAAACAGAGTAACAAGACAAGACAGTTTATATCGTTTAAAAATTTAATTGGCCATAGTTGTCAGTCATTAGGAATCGGATAACAGATGCTTAGACGGCTACGACGGGTGCAGCAGCGGGGTAGGCGAAAGGAGCTGCTGCGTACCGCGCGAACGATGAGGTGTAGGCGGCGGCCACCGGCGCGGGGTACGCCAGCCTGGCCGCGGGGGCGGTGTACGCAGCCGTGTATGCTACTGGAGCAGTGTATCTAGCAGCGACGACCGGAGCGGCGGCTACTGGGGCAGCGGCCAGGCGGGCGGGCACCACCGCGGGCTCGGCGACGACAGCGGGCGCAGCGGCCACCAGCGGCTCCTTGCGCACCACCGCGTTAAAACCGTTTACTGCGTCAGCAGTGTAGTCCACCACACGCCGCGTGCCATCAGAGTCCACCAGGGAGTACTGTCCTTGCACCAGATCACCGCTGCGCTGCTCCGTTTGGCTCTTGTAGTCGCCAGTAAGGGAGTCCGCTACATTGTATCCAAAGTTGTAACTGGGAAGGGGATCGAATTCTTCCAGCCTGGCGGCGACGGGCGCGGCCGCTACTAGAGGTGCGGCGACAGCTGCTGGAGCTACTCCGGCACGCGCCACAGCCACGAAGCAGGCGAGGATGACGAACTGGAACATATCGGTTCATTTTGTTGACACCGGTCTCATTTAACGTGCGTCGTACATTACTTAGTTGTACTTGAAACAGTGACACGGTTTTACGAGGGCGAGACTAGTGCAGTTGCGTAAGCGCACACGCGGAGAAATTACTAACAAGCTGAGGATACATCGCTCGTCAAGGACACGCAAGGTGTCGCATCCCGCATATCAATGCGCATGACCAGCGAGACACCGAACAAGAATTTGTAGTTTGTATTTAAAAGCATTTAATTAGTAAGTAGCAAGAATAATATGAAGACTATTACTAGATGGTATAGACTATTAATCGATGTGAGAATCAATATGGCATTTACGGAAGATACCGTTAAAAGAATAAAAATATTGGTAATAGTTAAATTAGCTTAATTTCTTCAGATGGTCTCTATTAATTTATAATTTATAATTAAAGTGATATCAGAAATTAAAATACATAGTTAAGAAATATTAACTTTTAGGCCGAAGAAAATATTCAAGTTTGTGATTTAGGAATGTAACTTAGTTATAAGAAAACAGAAGAAGATTATAAAACTTAATGGATTGATCTAATTTAAAGTTTTTTTATTGATACCAAATATTAAAGTTTATGAAAAGAAATTACCTTAAAGGCCATTTTAGTGGATGAGGAGGAGTTGGTTCGAAGTGATGTTCGACTATGGTCCCGTAGTCTCCGGCGAGGTATATATAGCGGGCGCGGGTTGTGACACAGCCTCAAGTTCGCGCTTAGTATTATGTGTGCGCTTCAATAGGGATGTGCGCGCAATTGGAAATGAGCTACAATTTGTCAATGGCGGAAAATTTGAACGCGTTCTTGACTTTTGTCCAACTATTATGAAATTAAAAAATAAGATGATTTACATATTTCATGTTTGGTTGTTAGGATGCGGTGTAGAGGTGAGAGGTTAAAGAAAGAAATTCCTGAGAAAGTCAGTCACTTATTTTGGCCAATCATTGATTAGATTGTCCGGCTGAATAACATGATAGCTGAAAATATTTACATCGTAGCTAGGCAATTCCTCAACACGAGTCACATGACAGCATTCATTTGTATATCTTCTTTAACTTATATATTTAAAAGCGGTCAGAAACCAAAATTTTTGACTTCTAGTCTCTAAATACCTTTTACCCAGTACTTGGGTTGTACGTTGGTTGGCTCTTAGCCCATACCTCTTCCTGTTGATAATGGACGCGCTTACTGCGGATATACAGGAGGAGGTTCCCTGGTGTATGCTCTTCGCTGATGACATTGTTCTGGTGGGGGAGAGTGGGCCAGAGGTCCAGAGCAGATTGGAGGCATGGCGGTTAAGATTAGAGACTGTGGGCTTGAAGATCAGCACAAGCAAAACGGAGTACCTACACTGCGACTTCGGCGGTCAATCTGTGCCTATGACCATAACACTAGCCGGCATGCCCTTACCAGTCTGCTCCGACTTTCGGTACCTTGGGTCACTCGTCCAGAGTGATGGCGACGTGGACCGGGACGTGACGCATCGGATCAACTGTGGATGGATGAAATGGCGACAGGTCACAAGTACAATCTGCGATCCACGGATGCCCCTTAAATTAAAGGGTAAAATTTACAAAGCCGTAATAAGACCTGTCGTCCTGTATGGATCAGAGTGTTGGGCATTGAAAAAGAGGGATGAGAATAGAGTACATGTAGCAGAAATGCGAATGTTGAGATGGATGTGTGGTGTGACAAGAATGGACAAAGTGAGGAATGAGTACATTAGAGGAAGTTTGAAAGTAGCACCAGTTACAGAAAAGATGAGAGGTAAGCGGTTATCATGGTATGGGCATGTAATGAGGAGGGATGAATCTCATGCAACAAAGCGCATGTTAAGTATGAATGTAGATGGATTGAGAGGCATAGGCAGACCAAAGAAAAGATGGATGGATTGCGTGAAAGATGACATGAGTAAGAAAGAAGTGAATGTCAGTATGACGAGTGACAGGGAGAAATGGAAGGAGAAAACATATTGCGCCGACCCCAAATAAAATTGGGAACAGGGCAAGAAGATGATGATGATGACTTGGGTTGTAGGGGTCAAATAGACAGTCACTATTAAAAACCATTGTTTGGAAGCCGAACTCAACACAATTGGGAAAACTAAGCACAGGGTAAGAGTTGAAAAGAAAGTACATTTAAATTCAATAATTTAGTTATTTATTTTCAGTCATCGTAGGATACCCTATTTATAATCAATTAATGGTGGTAGATGGGAGCGGAGTAGGCGAGGGGAGCGGCGTGCACGACGGGGGCGCTGTGCACGACGGGGGCGCTGTGCACGACGGGGGCGCTGTGCACGACGGGGGCGGAGTGGTAGGTGACGGGGGCGGCGATCTTGGCGACGGGGGCGGCGTATGCCACAGGGGCGGCGTGGTACGCGACAGGAGAGACCACCTTGGCGACGGGGGCGACGATCTTAGCGACGTGACCGAGGGCCTCCTTGCGCACGACGGCGTTGAAACCGTTGTGGGGGTCAGCGGTGTAGTCCACGGTGCGCTTGGTGCCGTCGGGGTCGACCACGGAGTAGGAGCCCTGCACGACGTCACCGTCGCGGCTCTCGTGCTGGCTCTTGGAGTCGCCGGTGAGACCGTCCTGCACGTCGTACGCGAAGCTGTACTGGGGGTGCGCGTTGTACTCCTCCACGACCTTGGCGACGGGGGCGGAGTAGGCCACAGGGGCGGCGTGTACTACGTGCGCTGCGGGGGCAGCGGCATATGCGACGGGAGCAGAGTGCACTAAGTGCGCGGGCGCTGCGTAAGAAACGTGCGCCGCCGGGATGACACCAGCGCTCGCCGCCGCCACCAAACACGCGAACAAAACAAACTGGAAGGAATAAAACCATGATTAAAATACTGATATAAAAATAACCCCTGGTTACATTTATTAGGGTAATTAGCCAATGTGTTAATTAGTCAGCTTGAATCTAAGGCCAATTGCCATTAGGTATAAGATCAACTGGAGGGTTTTTTTTTACCAATTTTTATGTACATATCGTTTGGCAATGACCCAAAAACAAGTGAAAACTTTATCAGTAGGAAGGAAGGAAGAATTTTCAAAATTTATTTTCTGCGCCAGCCGTAAACAACTTAGCTGCTATTTTTATTAGCACAACTGCCTGATCTATTTACCTTGAATGCCATTTTAGTGAAGTGTATCAATCGAGTTCTAAAGAACGTATGATATGAATTAGGATTATGCACTGCTGTTTTATATGAGTAAAATAACGCCCGGGGCGATATCACAGCGCACCCATTGTACAGTCAGCATCAAAAGTGGCTTAACAAATCTATTTTCAAAACTGCTAAACACCGTGTCGTCAATAACTTACCGGACTACTTATCTACTTTTGTTGAAGGTTAGGTTGTAAAGCAAATTTTGGCGTTTGTGTTGTTAAGAAATTATGATCCTAGACATAGTTAGGCACTTTTAAAAATGTTGATTTGCTCAGCTACTTTTGACGCTGACCGTACCGGTCGATGACTTTGCTTCGATCAATTAACGACTGAAACCTTGTTTTTGTCTTTGACATTTAGTAAGCAGTTCACATTGCAAACAGAAGTGTTGGTTGATCTATTGTTATTTACTATCTCAAATTACGTATAGGAATTCATGAACAGCTGTTAATTCAAAAATGTTAAGTTGTAAAATGTATATTGTCGTCTACTGTTACGTTTCTAAATATAAAAAGTTTATCATATCAGTACACAACCAAAATATTTTTAAACTAGCCGCTTACCCGCGGTTTCACTCGCGTCCTGTGAGAAATATTGCCCGTAGCACTCACGAATAATCCAGCTTTCTAAAAGTGAAACAATTTTTATAACTGGTTCATTACTTCCAGAGATTTCCCCCTACAAATAAACTTACACATTTGCAAACAATTTTACCTCTTTATAATATTAGTATAGGTATACTTTCATTTTTCTTATACGAATCTGCTTACCCTCTCATCATATTGTATAACAAGATATCTCCATATAGCCTAGAGAGATAACGTTTACAAACAAACGAGTGCTTTACGAATAGCTCATCATCGCAAGTTCAAGGACAGCATTTAGTTCCAGCGCGACTGGTCGAGCAACTGTTATGTAAGCGCTGTGCCTTCTTCAATGTGAATCACTGATATATGAATAACTGCTTTTATTGATAGGTACTCGTTATAAGTATGTATGTACGTACATGGCATATTTTATTTTTGGGTGGGCTTCGTACTCTACTAATAATAGTGCTGGTAGTCTGATTCATACGGGATGACAATGCCATGTTTTATGACGATGCAAGGTTGATGTACTACTACTATTATAAAAGTAACCAGGTCGGAAGTGTCACAGAAAAGTAGGTATATTTAGAGTCTAAATATTGTATTCCCAAGATTCTTCCTCATCCGTAGCATTGCTACGCGAGCGCTACGTCACTGCTACGTAAGCTCTACGATATTGCTACGACACCGACAGCAGTAGCATTGTATACTGACATTACATTACTACCGCATATTTTTGCTAATTCAAGTAAGTAGAGCATTTTTATAGGAATTCGTTAATATTTGATACAGTATATTTCATTATTGCAAAACTATCATAATAGGCTATCGTGTTAATATGTATGTCATCGATAACGTCCTAGTTTATCATTTCTATGCAAATATTTGAGTTGTAGGCCTTGTAGTACAAGACTACTAGTTGTACTCTCAGCTACTTTCGCCGCGGGGCTACCTCGCTCGTATATAACACGCGTATGATTTCGATTCGATATCATACGTTCAATAGAACTACATTGATACACTTCTCCTACAATGGCTTTCAAGGTAATTAGGATAAGACATAACCAAAGAACACATTCTAAATTAAGAATTAGACTTAACAAAAAAAAAATCCTATCTCTTGTTACATTCCGTAAGTTAAAAATAACTGAAAAAGAAATAGGTTATTACATTTGGTCCTACATTATAATAAGTTTTTCTTTCCCAACAGTTTGTAGTGTTCGCATGCCTGGTGGCTGCCGCCAACGCGGGCATTATCGCTCCTGCGGCATACACGGCCCACCCCGCCCCCGTCGCCTACGCCGCTGCCCCCGCAGCTCACGTAGTGCACGCCGCTCCCGTGGCATACGCCGCCCCCGTCGCCAAGGTCGTGGAGGAGTACAACGCGCACCCCCAGTACAGCTTCGCGTACGACGTGCAGGACGGTCTCACCGGCGACTCCAAGAGCCAGCACGAGAGCCGCGACGGTGACGTCGTGCAGGGCTCCTACTCCGTGGTCGACCCCGACGGCACCAAGCGCACCGTGGACTACACCGCTGACCCCCACAACGGTTTCAACGCCGTCGTGCGCAAGGAGGCCCTCGGTCACGTCGCTAAGGTCGTCGCCCCTGTTGCCAAGGTGGTCTCTCCTGTCGCGTACCACGCCGCCCCTGTGGCATACGCCGCCCCCGTCGCCAAGATCGCCGCCCCCGTCACCTACCACTCCGCCCCCGTCGTGCACAGCGCCCCCGTCGTGCACGCCGCTCCCCTCGCCTACTCCGCTCCCATCTACCACCATTAATTAGTTGGGAATACATAATGTAATTAAGTACGAGTCAAATAAAATACTATTTATTGCTATAATTTCTTTGTTTCTATTATGATTTTTTTGGACTATCGGATGGTCCACAAAATAACTAAATGCATGATTACATGACACTAATCTTATTAACTTAGTTATCTACTGGTACCTCAAACACTTTCTGAAAAAATATTTTCTAATTTTCAGTAATACTATGTAGTCATATATCAAAAATACGGCTCTGCTGACGAACGGAACTTAGAACATCAGAGATATTCTTCGACGTCTCTCTTTTAAAAAAAAAAGAGGAAACGAATTCATTTATATAATCAAAGATAAATTATTACAAAAACCAACAAGTGACTGCAAAAAAATAAGACGTTTATAATAATAAACATATGTATACGACTTATCTGGCAGCACTTTGATCAAGTTTGATATTATGAACATAAGATAGAATTAAGTTTATAATAGTGGAGGCGATGCTTAAATTAATACTGTAGCACCAAAGGACCTATTAGATTTTGTTGATTCGTTAAAAATAATAATAACATTTTAGGCAACAAGTCCACTTTTGAAGGTACATTTTACCCGATCAAACCTGCTGAAGGATGCCTTCAACTCAACGCATCTAACTTTTTCAATTTAAATTTAAGTATTTAAAAGTAGTTTTAAGTTTGTATTGTATATGTACACGGGTGTAAAATATATTTGTAGAACCTCATAAAATATATTCTTCGTAAGAAGAAGAAAAAAATTATTACCATTTTTTTTTATTTTGAACGACAATCAAAGCACTTGTATGTAACCTGTCTTTAATATTATACAAAGAACAAGTTTTTTCATTCATAATTTTACCACCAGCACCTAAAGTGACCACGACCACTCCATCAAAACTGGCACTTATAGAAAAACCACCTCTAGAAAATGCTCGCGGAAAAAGATGTATTTTAATTAATTTAATTTAAATTAAGACTCAGTTTGACTGACTTTTTGTCGTGATAAGCGAAGACTGTTGACCTTTGTCTTATACAATTTTTCTTTTTCCGAAGAACAGCTAACTAAAACTATATTTTGGAACCACTCCGAGAACTAAGTAAGTGTACAGCATAGTGTTATTGTATTACTAACTAGCTTCTGCCAGCGGTTCCACCCGCGTACCGTGGGAACTACTCTGCGCACTCGGATAAAAAGTAGCCTATAGCCTTCCTCGATAAATGGGCTATCTAACACTGACAGTATTTTTCGAATCGGACCAGTAGTGCCTGAGATTAGCGCGTTCAAACAAACAAAGTCTTCAGCTTTATAATATTAGTATAGATTATGACTAATCGATAGGTCGCTGGTTCGGCAGGACCATTGGGGATCGTAAATCCCAACAGTGAAGTTGTTGATGTTGGTGAGTACGAAGAGATAGGAACACACATGTTTGTTCAGTATGCACCTCGTTTAATGCACCTTCCTCTTATGAATTTTGCATAATTACCGTTGAACCCGCACTAAAATGTGCAGTTGAAGACTGTACAAATGATGACGCACTGCATTATCGTTACTTACTTAGATATGTGTTTATGTGTATCGGTTAAATAGCGCCAATTGAATCATTGTAAAGGTTTAACTTATATATAGATAAGCTGACTTGTTTAAGTGTACCGACATTTTCAATGAAAAAGAGAATAACTGAATGCTCGTTAAATGCAATAAAAGTAGTTAGCCACATATGCGTCACTTTCGAACGAAACCAAAGTCGTCTCTTGTCTGCTACTGGGCCGGGCTTTTATCTTTGAATCGTTGAACTATGACACACGATACAGTTGTAATTGTCATAGGGATACTACGAATAAAAATTAAGTTGTTAAAATTCACATTATTTTTATTTGTTCATGAACATAAGTCTTATGTAATAAATAAATAAATCTTCAGTTTAAGGCATGACTAGGTTTCACTCTCAGTGGTGGTAGACAGGGGCGGAGTAGGCGAGGGGAGCGGCGTGCACGACGGGGGCGCTGTGCACGACGGGGGCGGAGTGGTAGGTGACGGGGGCGGCGATCTTGGCGACGGGGGCGGCGTATGCCACAGGGGCGGCGTGGTACGCAACAGGAGAGACCACCTTGGCGACGGGGGCGACGACCTTAGCGACGTGACCGAGGGCCTCCTTGCGCACGACGGCGTTGAAACCGTTGTGGGGGTCAGCGGTGTAGTCCACGGTGCGCTTGGTGCCGTCGGGGTCGACCACGGAGTAGGAGCCCTGCACGACGTCACCGTCGCGGCTCTCGTGCTGGCTCTTGGAGTCACCGGTGAGACCGTCCTGCACGTCGTACGCGAAGCTATACTGGGGGTGCGCGTTGTACTCCTCCACGACCTTGGCGACGGGGGCGGCGTATGCCACGGGAGCGGCGTGTACTACGTGAGCTGCGGGGGCAGCGGCGTAGGCGACGGGGGCAGGGTGGGCCGTGTATGCCGCAGGGGCGATAATGCCCGCGTTAGCGGCGGCGAAAGCGCAGACCAGAACTACCAGCTGAAAATTAATCAAAAGATATTGTTACTTTAAAAAGGATTCACATTTGCTGAACAAAACTCTTAAGATAGCACCAAATTAGTAGCTGTTGTAAATTGTACTCCATTTACTCCCCGTCCCACTCCTGAACCCAAATGGTTTTAAATTCATATAAATATTAATTTAACTAATGTAGTATAACTTCCTACCTTGAAAGCCATTTTAAGAGATGTGAGTGACTTCACTATGAGGAGAACTCAAGTTGAATGTGCTGTAATTGTATCTCTTCGAGTTTTTATATCGGAGCTGTCTGCATTACCAGTACACTGGCCCGGTAAGATCGTATGAACCGGTCACTGTCAGATGTTTCATAATTCAATTATACACTTATGAAGCAAATGCCTACCGAATTGAGTCGTTTAATATGTTAATAAGAGCAAGTGGGCTATGATTGATCTGTGGCACAAAGATCACTTGCATTGTAATGCCGGTCGACTTTTTGGGCGCGTCCTTGCTACGACGCGTATTTGTTGATGTAACTTATTTTGGTTTAGCGAACTGGGTCATGTGACTGCAATTTTAGTGTTCGTGTCTTCATATGTCAACAGTCCTGTAGGTATACGCATATGGTTTAGTGTCGAATAAATCTTAAATTGTAGTCACTTTTCACTAGGAATATGTCGATAGATATATGTACCGGTCGAATCGAGAACCTCCTCCTTTTTAGAAATCGGTTAAAAATGCGATGAAAACTCAAAGGTTTGATTTTTAAAGAACGATGTTCTTTTTCTTAATTTAAATAAATATTTGTGACGCTGTCATATTAATGTGACAGACAGGAAATTCGACAGGATTTTTGAAGCGAAGAAATACCGTGTTTTTCCAGCTTTCAAGTGCTATAAGCATAGGTTTCAGTTTATTGTTTTTGGCGATTAAATCTAACTGGTAAGATTCACTGAGACATTCACTGTTCCACAATTCATAAAACTGAGTTCACCAACGCATTTTATCCATACTTTACGAGCTTAGAATTGTAACAATCGTGATATGCATTTTTCAGTTCTATTTTCTTCATTGTCTCGTATCACATTACATTCTTACCATCTCGTGAGCATGCAACTTTTGTAGACATTAAAGGCCCGTTTACACATTGCGATTTCATTGCCTTTTGCTTGCCATTTTATTGTAGCAAGATGCTACTTGCACCGTGTAAACATAATCGTGCAATAGGTAAATGATCGTCTGTCAAATATTCTTGCAATAAAATGGCAAGCAACGGGCAATGAAATTGCAATGTGTAAATGGGCCTTAAAGAAAAGATTTTCTAAGATATATCATCCCTCTTCCATGGCACTAGTATGAATTTTATTCTTGAGACGCACACACAAAAACAATGGTTCACATCTGGTTATACTGAAAGCCCACCCTAACACAGTAGGGAAATGGCTAGACAGATAATGACTATTGTTTCCTGAGATTTAAACAAACAAGCAAACAATAATATTACCTTAGATAATTTAAAAACGCGTCTTTACAATACAGTGCAATTCTATAGAGTCACTATGTGGTCGAGATCGCTGAAACACCTTCGTTCGGTGGGGTCGCGAATGTACGCGGGTATGCACGACCCCCTGGACCACGTGACCGGCCTGGAGAAGAGGGAACTGCTCGCACATTTAGCAGGCGACTGCGATCCTTTCCGCATCATGGCTATTAAGAAAGGTGAATTTTTATGATGTTTTTTCTGTCGAATTATTCTGGGATAGAACAACCTCAAACCTTTTACTGAAGATATGAGCAGTATTGATTCATTTGTGATTACAGAAGACCATTTTTTTTACACGTTGAACGCCAAGTGAGCGACAAACAATAGATTTTCTATTATGTCTGTGACCCATGGCGTTCAACGTGTTAAATGATCTTTATGTTTTACCTTATGCGAAAAACAGTGATTATACAATAACTCTGAATAATGACTATAAACTATAACAATACAGAATAGTTGCTGAATATGATGTGAACTTTTTGAGAGGAGGGCTATGCCCAGCAGTGGGACGATAAAAAGGCTGATGGTGATGTAAACTTCAGGGAATTATTATTCCTAAAAATCATTCGGCCCTCATTTAAAATGCCCCAGTATCATGCTTTAAAAAAACATTAAAAGAAATTTTACAGAAACGTGTCTAGAGTAAAATCTTTGTCTATTTATCTAGGTCCAGGCACGAGGGAGCGTCCAAACCTGATCCCCAGCGCGAACGACCGCCGCCTGATGGGATGCAGCTGCAGCCCGCACGACAACCACGTGGAGTACATGTGGCTGCACCTGGGCTGCCCCAAACGCTGCGGCTGCGGGTACTGGTTCGAGCTGTGCCCTGTCGCGCCACTTTAAACCTTATTCTTTAGCGTTAAAGTTTATTTTCGTCCTTGTGTGACATGATAGAAATACCCGAAAGTAAGTTATAGTTCTGTGACTTCGATGTAACGTAGGATTTTCTGGATTATAACTATTTAAAAATATATCTTTTGTGTTTTCTTCTAAGATCTGTATTATGATTATTCCGCTAAAGGATTAATACCGTGGAGTACATGTGGCTGCACCTGGGCTGCCCCAAACGCTGCGGCTGCGGGTACTGGTTCGAGCTGTGCCCTGTCGCACCACTTTAAACCTTATTCTTTAGCGTTAAAGTTTATTTTCGTCCTTGTGTGACATGATAGAAATACCCGAAAGTAAGTAATAGTTCTGTGACTTCGATGTAACGTAGGATTTTCTGGATTATAACTATTTAAAAATATTTATTTTGTGTTTTCTTCTAAGATCTATATTATGATTATTCCGCTAAAGGATAAATACCGTAGAGTACATGTGGCTGCATCTGGGCTGCCCCAAGCGCTGCGGCTGCGGGTACTGGTTCGAGCTGTGCCCTGTCGCACCACTTTAGACCTTATTCCTTTACTGTTAAAGTTTATTTTCATCCTTATGCATTTTCTTCTAAGATCTGTGTTATGATTATCCCGCTAAAGGATTAATACCGTGGAGTACATGTGGCTGCACCTGGGCTGCCCCAAGCGCTGCGGCTGCGGGTACTGGTTCGAGCTGTGCCCTGTCGCACCACTTTAAACCTTATTCTTTCAGTGTTAAAGATTATTTTCGTCCTTGTGTGAATTCTACGACTTCGATGTATCTTTAAAATAGGATTTTCCAGTGAAAATGATCATTTGAAAAGTTTCTTTTGTGTTTCCTTTTAAGCTTTCTTTAAACATATTTCATCATGGACTGGGACAGTTTAGTCTTTTTGTTTTTGTTACAGAAGTATTCTTGACATGAATTTACTATTTTCTTGGGATCTAGAACCTACATAAGCTAAGGTCTGTTTCTTTAATGCCATGCTCTAACTAAACAGTCAACGAAAGTCTGTCTGAGAAAAAACACATGGCGACCACGTAGGTTTTACAGATATGATGATAACATTGTTAGTTTTTCTTTGTTAAAGACCTTGAATCATACATTTGCAATAAGGCCGCCTACACTACCGTAATATTATTATCTATCCTACATATAGTCAGCTAATAATGCGCAGGGTAATACAACTTAATTTTAAATCGTCAACAAAATATGAGCGAAATGGTTATTTAATTTTTCTAATAGCGTTAGCTTCTGAGAGGAACAATACAAATTAGTTCCCGTACTTGCGTCCATGGTCAGAATGCCAATTTCTTTTAAGGCTAAAACATTAAGGTGAGATCATCAGATCTCACCTTAATGTTAAATGTGTAAGAAAAGTTTGAGGAGACGATATTTATCCACCAAAAAAATCTACATTTTATCATGCACTGCAATAGACGATCCAGAATGTTCTAGTGAATTTATGTATTTTTGTTCATACTTTTATACTTCTTAGTGCAGTTCCAGTTTTAATAAAATCTGACTATAAATAGGAAGACCTTAAAACTAATTCACCAAAAGCCGTTTTATGAGCTTATTAATAGGTACAAGCATACCCGGGTAAAATATCTCATATGACACTCACAAATCATAAATCACTTTCCGTTGGTAAAAGAATTTTCAAAATCGATTCAGCAAATCCAGAGATTCAATCATTGTCATTATCAAGTGTTTCCATTACTATAATAGGCTGATAATAATCATAATACATCAAAGATTAAAAACAATAAGGCAATGTTCGCGTGGCAAGCCTTTGTCAAATTATCACGGTCAACACATCAGATTGCACAACCGCCATGAAATCTTAGAGGGGATAACAAAATAAAAGAACCAGGCTGTCTTTAACGGCCATTAGCTTAAAGTGTTCGGAACACATCAGGCACGCGTCTCATTCGACACGGTTGCGTCAAAATCGCGTTGTCGCTACGCTCCGTTCATATAATCGCTGGTTTCAGAGCCCGAGCGTGTAAGGCCGCGCCTCTCGCTGGGCGACCCACTTCCCGCGGCCTTGAACCAGCTGATCCGGTGCACTGATTTACCCCGGAACTTTACTGTTTAATAGCCCACTTAATTTGTAATAGTTTCATGATTCATTCAATTCCCATAACGTTTAAAGGAAGGATTAAGGTTAAATAAAACTCGCTGTTTACGCTACGCCGCCGCCGGCTCAAGAAAAAAAACATCGGTCTAAGTACGCATTCAGCCTTGCTTCACCTTTTATTTCTATTAATCTCAAGCGGCTCATGTTTTTTATTTACCTTTCAGACAGAGCAGTTGCACAAAAACAATCACTTCGTATGACTGTACACTTAATGTACATCAATCTATATCTCTAATTAGGTACATTATTCACAGCATATATTTTACAGATTTCATTTAAAAAAAATATCTTAATTAATATCACAAGTTCAGGATAAGAATCACATAATTTAGATATCAGTCTAATCTAATACTTGTGGTTTGCCGAAGCCGGCAGAAAGTAGTGCCCATCGAAAGGTAGTCTGGGCTCAACCTCGTTTTGAGGGGTGAAGTATAACGCGGGCTCCTGCTCCACGTAGTTACTTTGAGGTTCTGCGTGTAACTCTGGCGCATACACAGGTCGGGGAGTGGGTGTATGGTACTGAATAGGGTTTATTGTGTTGTAGTGGTATGGAATTGGTGGCTGCGTCACTATCGGCGCGGGTGGGTTCCCAGGGTCCTCCCGCAGTACTGCCTTGAAGCCGTGCTTCGCGTCAGCCGTGTACTCCACAGTCCGCTTGGTCCCGTCAGGTCCCAGCACCGTGTAAGCTCCGGTGACGACATCGCCTTGTCTCACCTCGTGTTGACTCTTACTGTCCCCAGTAGTCGGGTCTTCAATATTGTAGGAATACTTGTAGTCATTCGGCGAAGGTGGGGGATCCCTCACTATGATGCTGAACACCGCTGGGACGACACACAGAACCAATGATACCTGCAAAATGAGAACAGACGATGCAATCCAAGATAATTTCGAAATATCTTTCGCAAGTCCTGAAAGCTCACAAGGTCTTTAACAAATAAACAAGTTTAAACTAAACGAGATCACACCTAAGTCTGAGCGAACTTTTATTGTACGTCACAAATAATCACAGATTTAATTGAAATCAATAAAAGAAATTACCCTTAGCATAGCGCAGACTGGTTCAACAATGGGTTTGGAGTAAATAGTACACGCGCGGCGAGTGCAGCTCGTATTTATAGAAGCGGCGTGCATTCACTCGAATGTTCCTTATTGGCAACAGGGCGCGCGAGCCGCGGCGCCGCCACTCGCTCTCCGACTACCATCCACTTGTAATTAGAGCTTTATTACCTAATTGTTACGTTGTACACTATGAATATTAGGTCCACAGTAGCCCGATGAAAGTTTCACTGCTCACTGATTCCCTACTGATGTCAGAATTCTCGTTTCCCCTCTTACAGTCTAATTAGATTATGCTGCTTGTTTATGTAGAACCGCTCTAATTAATGTAGAAGGTAGAAGGCTTTTAATAAGAAACTGAATGCTTAATAAATAACTTTGATCTCAATCGTAAAAACGTTATTATTTATTTTATTACAAGAAATACGCCTTTAGCAGCGTAAAACGCTACATCTAATCTTTACACAGTCTCATTTAATTGGTCTATTACCAACACTATCCACGTAGTTAAAATGTACAAACTAATCAGCTTTTACGAACTTTTTGCATATGCATATAGCCATGATCTTGATTACAAGAACCGTACATGGACGATTGAATTAATATCCAATTTCTATCGCAATAGCACCAATTAAGTACATATGCCAATAATATACCGTACTATATATAATATCACTCGCATCCCGTGGGAATTACTGCCCGTACCCGGATAAAATATAGCCTATGTCACTCGTCGATAATGTAGCTTTCGAATGGTGAAAGAATTTTTAAAATCGGTCCAGTAGTTTTTGAGCCTATTCATTACAACCAAACAAACAAACAAAGTTTTCCTCTTTATAATATTAGTATAGATCATAAATTATACTTATTCGCATAGATATTTACATACAGGCTGTTCCTTTGAGGTCACGGACGAATGCAAGTCCATTACAAATGGATTGAATAGAACAGTAAAATTGATTTTAGTTCTCAATTCATTTATCATTATCATAATCACTATATTTGATAGACAGCAATAATGGCACTCACTGCTGTATCTAAAGAACATAATAAATACGTTGAAATAAATGTATGTGAACTTTGACATTTGAACCTCAGTATCTATTACTTTGTTACTGTGAAATAATACTACTACTGCATAGGGTTGAGCTCAGGCGTAAACTCTCTCAACAACCTTTGCAGCCTATGCCACCGAGCCCATGGATCTAGAAAGTACAGTATATATTTTCAGCGTTTATTATGTATTCACCCGCGTCCCGTGGGAACTACTCGGCTCACCTGGATAAAAAGTAGCCTATAGCCTTCCTCGACAAATGGGCTATCTAACACTGAAAGAATTTATTAAATCGGACCAGTAGTTCCTGAGATTAGCGCATTCAAACAAACAAACTCTTCAGCTTTATAATATTAGTATAGATTATTGTATTGGACAGACAACAGCAGGTCCCGGTACCTGAATCTGTCAAATTTAACCGGTCAAACGTCTACCTTTATTGTGATAAGGTTGTAAATCTATTGCAGAAATTTGACAGATTGTGTGAACTTGATGTGCTGTCTGTACTAAAAATAAGAACATGTTTCTAAATTAATAACAAACTATAATGCAATACTCAAACTGTAATAGAGAGCTGTGTTGTTGGGAGGTTTGTTCATCACCACTTCTTATTTTGAACCATAACACTAGGAAGTGGTGAAAGGGGGTCGCTTTTGGGGGTGCTGTCTTTTGTAAAGTTTGATGTGAAAACGTGCTAATCTGATTAGTTTACTTTAAATAAATGATTTTGATTTTGACTTTAACTGTGACGTAAGAGATAATGATGAATGAACATAAAGACGACAATTATTATTAGATGTTAATACTTTATTTAATGACTCAACAGTATATCATTTTCTTTTTGTTTCATAATGCATAACTTAAAGATTTATGTTAACCTATACAATAACTCTCACGGACTCAGTAAGTTGTATCTAAACATCTACCTACGTATACAAACTAACCGTGAGACCTTACTTTCACTATAGCTTTAACTGTATACTTAATATAATATTGATAGTACCTATTTCCTATATTCATTGTCCACGTGTAGGCTGGCTCACCAGCGGGAAGTGGTATACACTGCTAGTCTTACCACAAACAATGCGTTGTTTCCGCAATCAACTAACCCCTATTTGATTTCAATTTCTAGTTGTCATCTATCTATCTATCTTCCCTTCTATATGTAAACAAATCAACGCCACTTTTCGTTGTAATTTTATAACTCAAGACCGGCTCACCTATCCAAACCAAATATTTAGGCTTTGTTCGGACTATTTTAACATCGGTCGAGCGGTTCTTCATTAGGTCATTGCATGTCATTTTATGATTTCTCAAAAAAAAATGCCAATTTGGTAACTGAAAGTAACAACTTTTTTTTCTAAACTATTTAATGTTTTCAGCAACAGATTCAATATACCTCAATGTAAGTAGGTACCTAGAATACAAATACTGTAGGTCTTATTCACATTACCTCACAATGGCAATATGACGCAATTCTATAACTAAGTTATTACTTTAACTTAACTAGCTGTTCTCTGCGATTTCACTCGCATTTTGCGGGATTACTTCATGTGTCCAAATGCATAGAAATACCGTCTATGATGATAAAGAATTGTGTACTCAGAAAAGCTAGTTGACCACTGAGTTTTCGCCACCCCTTACAGAACCATCCTTGCCCTTGCTGAAGTTATAGGTGAAGAAAAATCATTTAAACATATTTGTTCTAAGACAGTATTCAAGCAACCAAGCGGTATCTCAATTAATTTAACACTTCAGTAGCTACATCGAAACGAAACAAACACACAGACTATCGTAAAATAATATTAGTACACAAATATAGGTACTCTACATCGTGCACACTTATTCATGACAGGACTAGGCATTGAAACTGTAGTTCCGGGCTTGAGTGTATACTGTCATTTTATTTTAATTTTTATCTTTAATCACGGCCAAACAGACTCGATATTGTTCTAAGTACGCGTATACTCCTTATTTCAGCAGAAAAATTGTGGTCTTGTCCTAAGTTTTACAAAATAAAATGATTGAATTTGAATAACTTAGATCCCAAGATACTCCACGGGCTCCTCTGAGAGTGTCAGCAAACCCCTGCGGGGCCCACTAGGGCCAGAGCCCGTCGGGGCTGCGGGTTGTTCGAAAGAGTTACCGCGGCCCTGGCACACAAAGGGCTCCCGAAGGAACACGGTGGGTTTTAGTCAGTAAAAGTCTGACACTCCCTTCCGCTGTCACCCACAGCGGGAGGGGTGATTTCCCATCGATATAAAAAAAAAAGATCCCAAGATACCGAGTCTGAAGTGACATAAATCGGTTTACGCGGAGTATAACTTTAAATAGTGTTTAAAATCTGATGATTGCATGTGCATAGGTGTCCTATCTCATAAGCTACGATGTGATGATTCTGATGATCCTCCTAAACTGGGACAAGCAAAGTATTTTGAGGTGACGTTAAACTTAGGGCCCGTTTCACAAGATATGACAGATAATGCAATAAAAATATTTTTAGTTATTACTACTTTTCTATGATATTATCTGTCAGATATCGATCTAGAACATTATCTATCCCAAACAAAGCCGAGACTGGCTAAAACGTGGTAACGTCTGCGGGTGAGGAAATTGCACAACGCGGCAACGCATTGAAACAAGGGCACTCACGTGGAAGTTACTTTATGATCAGACCACGAATATTCTTTTTTTAAGAATTAATATTAATTTTATTACATTTTATGGTTTTGTTTAATTTAATTGCGGATTTCGTGTGTTTGTAACGAGAAACGTACGCTTATTAAATAAAATATCCAATGGCAGTCAACAGAAAGGTGCACAGGGAGTTAGTAGAAAACGGGTGCATCAATTCTTGGGATAAAGTTAGTGTTTTGCATAAAGGAGTGGTTTTCAAACGGGATAATTTGAAACTCATACAACAAAGGAAGTTATAACTTTAAGAACAAATTACAAAATAAAACAAATTTAACCATAAGTTCCTAATTCAGCAGAAATATAAACGCGCCATGACGCAGCGTGATCCTTTGCGGTAAATAAACACCGAAATAACCTAAACAAAAATGTTTAAAGTCTTCTTAATTAAGTTAATTGTATGTTACATGTAACCAATTAATTTATCTATGCTTGTATATCTAAGTGCAGGCATCCGCAGTGAACCAAATTACTAAATTGCATCTGACATTGCGCTAGATTTCATGAGGTACAGTCGACAACAAGTCAGTTTACCCAAATCTGTCAAACTTCTACGATGGATTTTCAACCTTATCACAATAGTGGAAGGTTAATGTTCGATTGGTAAAATTTTACAGATTTGGGTACACTGACTTGCTGTCAACTGCACCTATACCTACTTTATAAATACGAGAGGTTCCTTTTTATTATATGTGCAATAAATATAATATAATGCGAATTGTAATAAAAGAAAGGTTGCAAGTAAGTGTGAACCTTGATAATTGATACTAAAGGAACCAGTTTTGCGATTGACATTTATTAGAACCAGTCTAAATAGAGCAGGTCATAACTAATTTTTGCTAGGCCCCAGTCTAGATTGGGAAACAGCTAAGTGTCGCATGTCGCGTCGCACTGTACGCTGCGCCCGCGCACATAATAGCCGGGCGCGGCTGACACACATTCACGTATGCCATTATTTTACGCACATAACTGGTTCACTCACAATAAACACAGGCCATAAAGAATCATAATGTGGCCACATTTGTCGCATAAAAACCTTATATTTCATTCATGTTATGACCACACCAAAAGAGTAAAACAAGTCATGGATTCCTCTTATTTATTACCTCAGCTTTAACACTTCAATTAACAATACTTTACAATAAGCTTAAATAAAACATTAACGTAATACGGTTCAGGTCACTTGGACGGGCTCGAGCTCGTTTAGACGGATCTAGGTTAGTTGTAATGTGCTTGCGATAGATCCTGCTGCCACATGTGATTGATTCAGATCTTTATCAACCGATACATGGTCGGTATATGTCACAATCAACAAAACATTTTATGATAATCTCCCCATACTTGTAGCAGGTGTAATTGAACCTTTGAAATGGCTGAAAAACAGATCTAACTCAAATTATTGGCATTACCCTGCATGGGTCTTAGAAAAAAATCTTGCTTGGGTCAGCTGGAGATATTGTTCATTGATTAGCTCCATATCGAACTGATACCATGGTATTTCTCTTAACCAAAACTGGATCCGTCTAACCAAGAAATATTTCCGCTGGGACTAGTGGTAGTATGCGTGGGGGGCGGCCACTGCCTTCACGACGGGAGCGCCGAGGGGCTCCTTGTGCACGACAGCGTTAAAGCCGTTGTGGGGGTCAGCGGTGTACTCCACGGTACGCCGGGTGCCGTCAGGCTCCACCAGAGAGTATGAGCCCTGGACTACGTCACCTGACCGGGATTCCTGCTGGTTCTTCGAGTCACCTAAAAAAAGGACATTCAGTTATTTTTCTGAGCACACAAATTTACATGTGCATGTCGTTAAAACATTCTTAAAGCGGCATAACTGATTTTGATGGCACTTTTACTGGAATGTTAGATTCTGATTGATTGCTGATTCCCGAGGTTTCACCCGTGTCCTCCCTGGGAAACTTATGCCCATACCTGGATGATGCCCATAGCCGATGTTACCATGGGATGATGAAACTTCCCAATAATTAAATAATTTTTCAAATCTCATCATCATACCTGCTCAGGCGTACTCACCTGTAAGAGCATCCTGAATGTCATAAGCGTAGGAGTATTGTGGGTTGGGGTCGTAGTCCTCAACAGGCGCCACTTTAGCCACGGCGTGGCCCACGAGTGGCGCGGCGAAAGGATGCGCGTAGGCAGGGCGAGCCACTGCGAGCGGCGCGGGCAGCCCCAGGGGGCGCCCGTAACCGTAGGGCGCAGCCACAGGCAGCAACCCGCCAGCCGCTCCTCTGCACACCGCCAGGATAGCTGCTACGATTATGACCTGGATAAGGGACAACAAAATATTCATTTTCAATTCTTTTAATTGAGGTTTACAAATGGTTATTATTGGCCAGGCCTTCATCTCTCTCATGTCCCAAATTAACTTTCAGACTTCGGATTTTCGACTTTCATGATATCCAAAATGAAAAAAGGGATATTTTTGTGCCGATTTCGACTTTGTACAGGAATTTTCAGGTAGTTCTTTCAGGATCGAAACTGGCATTATTTAACTTGCTAAGAGGCACGGAACGAAATTTTGTCTAGAGTTTTTACATTTACAAATCTTGTGAATTTCAGTTAAATATCGTAGTTATAATCTGTCTATCAATGTGCCTGGCCTTTTCCCAGCTATGTTGGAATGGGCTTCCTTTCTTTAGGAAAGAATAGTCTCCATAATTTTATTTTGTTAAGTTCTTTGTTAAACAGAAACACAGAATGGGTCCCATACCTTCATGTTGCGTGAGTACCTTCGGTGGGCGCTCTGACTCGCTGTGACGATGAGGGGTGCGCACGCGTCGCTTTTATACGCATGAGCACTTGCACTGCTTTATGCACCCGCCCAGAAAAACGTTTGATCTGTCACGGCCGGCCCTATACCCTTTACCATACCGGTTGAATTAATATCTATTATTTCAAACTAATAAAGTGGCTCGGATGCCTGAAACTATTTGGAAGATCCAATATGCTTTATTATTTTTAACATGATTATCTATAACTAATGAGGTTCATCTGAATGCTGAAGTGAATATAAACAGCTTGGCTTGACGAAGTAATGCATTAAAGCCACTGGCTGTTAGATAACGATATCAAGAGAACTCGCTGACCAGTGCGCATGCCTCTTGAGGGTGACCTTTCTCCCGTCCAGCACTGGACTTATTTAAGCTGTTCTTGACTTTTTTATGATGTTCACGAGAACCTACACTTGATAGGATTTTTTTGCATGCCTTCCAAGTCTAGCAGGCGTTGTTCGATGCACGCATTTGGGCATTTAGATCTCAAAAATAATAAATCTTAAAGGCCGTTTATCGCAGAAATAAATTCGCCGTGCAATTAATAAAGGGTATGTCGAGTTGGGTGGGCTTCAGATTCCTCTTGAACAAAAGCACGAAAAGGTATAATTGGAATACTTGTTAAAATGCCTATCCATTTTAATTACACCCTGGAATCCTTCGCTTAAAACCGTAATAATTGGATTTGATTAATCAATCAATCAATCAAAATTCTTTATTTCAGACTTAATTTGTCCATATTTTGTTAGTAATACAAAATACTTAAGATCTATGTTAGTAAACTTATTTTAATGTATGTAAGGAAATCCAATGCCTCCATATGGGACTTTCAATCTTACAGGCTATTAGCCTCAGGTAGCTGTTGGAGCTGTCTCGCACCCTAGACATCAACGATGCTACTCTTTTTCTTATGATGGCATGGAAGCCGTCTACATGCGAATCTGCAAACATCGCCGACGCGCTGCAGTAACGAGGCAGTCCCATCAGCAACCTGAAAGCATTATTGTATTGGACTCTCAGGGCACTGACGACCCGCTGTGTGTTGCTGGTCCACAGGCTGCAGGTATAAAACGATTGACAATATGATCTGAAAATAGTAGTCTTTACTGGCTTTGAGCATCTTGCAAACCTGCGAGCCAGCATATTGCATCGAATCGTCAGCCCCCTGCGTTCCCGTTCCACATCTAAATCGTCTGTTAAATCTTCATTCACAACATTTCATTCATTCATTCATTCATTCATTCATTAATGAGAGATGCCTTCTCCTTTTGTCGAGGTTTCGTAAGCTTCGGAGTGTAGGGAGGCGGTGTAACAAGACGTCAGTTTTTGGGTCACAGCTGCACGTTATCAAAGTGCATACATGTGTGATAGTGGTCACACAAGCGAGTCGTGAGATAATTCATAATGGTCGTGCCTTGTACGGACAATCGATGTGTGCCTAAACTAAAACCTTCATTATGAACTCGTTCTGATTGCGATATGTTGAGCTAAAATATTCAATTATATTGTCTACTACCCACACCTTTACGGTTTTATAAAATCGTTTAAGATACTCCTAAAATGTGAATAGCTTTTGGCGATCGAACAGATAAAAATGTGAATAGGTACCTCTATAACTGTTGAAAAACCAAATAAGCTTTCACACTGCCGGATTTTCCGCTCGATTTTTCCGCGCGGAGTTAAACTGAGCGGCAAAGATCTGCCGCGCGGGTGTCGCTCACAAAAATCCGTTAGTGTAAAAACGCGGATGAAAAGTAGCCTTTGTGTAAGCCTGATATATTAGCTAGTAGTTTTTCTGTCATCAGTCATTTTTTGTGAATGAGTAGGCATAAGTAGGGGAGAGGGGGGCATAACGGGGTCGCGGGGCAAGACGGGCCACCAACACATACAAGTAACTACGCATATTACGCCGGCTCCACACGTTGGCCCCAACGCTCGCCCCAACGCTATTCGTCCAACGTGTGGATCTAGAAAATGGCGTTGGCCCCAACGTTGGGGCGAGCGTTGGTAGTTGGCCGGCTCGTGTCGGTTTCATCAAAGGAATCTGCGCCAACGTTCGCGAATCTGTCCACACGTTGGCGCTTTGCTCAGTTCGGTTACAACACGCAGCGAGTGCGTACGTCGAGCGAGAATTTATCAAGCTCATCCAATAATATGGGATGCAACTCGAAAGGATCGTAAAAATTAAAAAAATATTAGCCGATGCAGGGCGCACTATTCAACAAAATATGGGAATGAAATTCTCAATTGAAGATTTAAAAAAAAAAACAGAATTGTTAATGAGCACATATCGCCTTTACAGAAATTTTGTGAATAAAATTAGTGACTCTACTCGATCTGTAACAAATATAAATGTGCACTCATCATTACTAAACTAAACGCGCTCAGAGCAGTTTCAATTTCTGTATCAGACATCTTCACATTGGCCCTGACGGTACAGGACTAGTTTATGAGCCAACGTGTGTACGCCTCCCCGAATTTGCGGTCCAACGTTGGTACGAGCGTTGGGGCCAACGTGTGGAGCCGGCCTTAGGCGTGTGTTGTTGTCGCTAACAGGCGGCCATTTTGTGCCACTCCTCAGATATAATGTACTCTGTGCTCCTCAGTCTGACAGCGATCGCCGACCGGACTGCGCGCGTTTGTTTTTTACGACAGAAAACATATTCCAACGTCCTTTCATGTAATTTTTAGTGATAACATAAACGTAAATAAAACGGTAAGTGTTCAAATTAGTACTATTGTTTTTTTATTGTCATTATCTAGAGATTTTAAATATTGATGTATTTTGAACAACGTCACTCTCTATATAAATTCGTTTCTTTGACAAATGTTTTAAAATAATGTTTATCATTGGGGCATAACGGGGACATGGCTATGGGGCACAATGGGGTAACCCATTGTGCCCCGTAATTTATGTCCCCATTGTGCCCCTATTAAACCATAATTTGTTAATTCCTCTTTCTGTTAATTTCATAATATAATTTGTTTTGTTTTAGGTATAAAAATTGAATTGAAAGAACGCAGAAGAAATACACATTTGTTTATACTGTGCTGCATAATAACCATATGCCCCGTACTGCCCCAAATTGAGTACCCTGTACTGCCCCTACCCTGGGGCACGATGGGGTTTTCATAAGGGTTTAATTTTTTTTAATTTAAGACAATATTTGATTACTTATTTCACAAAATTCTATGCCAAATGTTAGATTAGTAAGTGACCAAGTGCCATGATTAGTTTTGATTAATAAATACATTTTGATTATTATTTTATTGTTTATTATTCTTAAAGTCCCCATTATGCCCCCCCTTCCCCTATTACTAGCTTCTACCAGCAGTTTCACCCGCGTCCCATGGGAACTACTCGGCACACCCGGATAAAAACCTATAGCCTTCCTCGATAAATAGGCTATCTAACACTGAAAGAATTTTTCATATCGGATCAGCAGTTCCTGAGATTAGCGCGTTAAAACAAACAAACAAACTCTTCAGCTTTATAATATTAGTATAGTAAGGGATCTTAGGCCTGGGAAAGGACATCGATTTTAAGTGAGCAGCATGACAGTACAGCAACATAAAAAAAAATGTGTTTTTGTCTTTGTGTTGTCTTGAAAATGTTTGCGCGTGGTCTTCCTTGGTCTAACTAGCACTTCTCTAGGACCAGTGCCAGTCAGAGCTAAGTATGGGTAGCCACTTTCCCATTTGGTCCTAGAGTGAATGGGTAAGAAAGAGGCAACGGTGATGGAAATAGAAAGACGAACAACCTGAGCGAGAAACGAACAAACAAAGACTCTTTTTGCGTTCCTCCCAAAACATTACCTTACCACAGCTCAAACAGAGTAATCAGCGCCATCTAGCTTCAATGTGCTATAACTACAAAACGCGCTTGGTGGAAGACGTATAGTGTTATAACTCATTTAAATTACAAAAACATAACAAAAACTTATAATTTGCATATTGAAAAGATTATATGGATACTCTCATTAATCTGAGATTTTTCATGACAATCTAAACAGTCAAAGTTTGGTCAAAGTATACTTTCAATATAATTTATGGCAACATTGTGCATTTCTGTTTATGAAAGGAAACGTCACTTTTGACTTTCTGTATTCCTTTTTTCATGAATGTGTAAAATCCATCAAACACTGTGCTTTGTTATGTGTTTATAATATACGGATTTGATTTTTTAGTTAGTGTTAAGTACAATGGCAGATTTTGATGCAATATACCCTGACGAGACGGAACTCGAGGAGAATATAGAAGAGACACATGTGACGCTAGTGCCAGATCCGATCGTGGTTCGAGGGGCTGGGAACATGACAGTGTAAGCTTTTACTTGAGATATCTGTTTAATAACATCAGCTGAGGGCTCTGTTCTCCCTCCGTGACTCAATATGTGGGGCCTGCCAGGTCTGTGGGCCGTGGGCTGGAAAGTTATTCTCGACTCTTTGTCACTCGACCTGTGGCATTGAAGGACTATTTCTTTATGCATAATATTGACCAAGCGCCAAATTTCATGGTGTTATACATTTAATTTACTTGTTACATTATTTATAATCTTGTTTACTATTGTGTTACTGATTGAACTCCACTGCAGTGTATTTTTTTGCAAGTAAACATATTTTGTTATTGTTCAAGTACATATACATTTATAATTCGAATGTCTTACATTCTTTGGTGGATTTTTTGAAGGGAAAACTCATAGACTACTAAAGTAGTTTATTAAGTACAAGCAAGACAATTAAAGACAAATTATAAGAATGGAAAAAACCATGACCCAGTTTTTTGCAGTTAAAAATGTCTTGTTTAGCTGTGTAATTTCTCTTTATTGCAAATTGTCCTGATCTACTGAAGTTTAACTTAGTCATACACATTCAACAGGATATCTTATAGTTGATAGAACAAGTTTTCTAACTTAGAAGTAAACAGCTTAGAAGAGTGGTTATTATGTAAGAAATAATTAAAACCATATTTGATATTCTTTTGAGCACAAGAGACAGGCACAGATGACTCAGTTACTCAGCCAGGACAAAGAGCTTTATGTACACAGATAAAGAAAACCAATGCATGGAGTTCTCAGTCAACATTGTTTGTGATTGTTTTTGTTAGCGTAAAGGTGTGTTCACACTGTACAACACAGAGATAACAAAGGAGTTCTGTTCCTTATGTTAACTTAAAATGAATATGAGATGAAACATCCATTATTTATGTGTTTGCTTAATATGCATTCAGAATACCTTATCATAACACTGTATAAATTTATTCATGTAGGTTGTTACACAATTTTCCTTGTCTGTTGTCTGGGTAGCTTTAAAGACACTTTATTTTAAACTCAAATTAGAAATAAAACTTTGTTTTTATGAATTCCTTTTCCTGTCCTATTTCAAAATGGTAGACCTTTGGACTATCGTATATATTTCAATGAAAATTACTTTCTCTATCTTTCAATGAAAGATAAGTTGATTAATTTATCAATTTAACACCAATTTGTTAAAAAATGCCAAAAGATAACTTAGATTGAGTACTTAAGACTTCAATTATGATGCAATAAAAAAAACTACAAACTTGATGAGAATTAAAAACTTAAAGTAATATTAGTTTCTGGCTTGTGGTTTAGCAATTGTTTTACATAATACAACCAGTTATATTCACTGAGTAATACCTAGTATATACAGCAAACAATATAGTAGGTATTATATTAATTAATAATTATTATTGATACATAGTATAAATGTTTCTTTCAATGTGTGACGTCTTTGCAATCAATTAATACTATTTATTATTGTCACTTATCTGTTTATAAGTTTGTACACACATACAGAATGTATAAATACTCAGGTCTGTAAATGATGGTAAGACTATTCGTCACCATTATACAAGGCAGCATGCAATCCAGTTTACAAAAAGGGGGCCAAGTTTTCGGTGAAAACTTTAGAACCAAATTGGGCAATTTTACCAAGATCCCCTATACTGCCACCTAAGTAAGGGATCCTTTACTTAAAAGCTCCCCTTACCCAGCTAAATAGTAGTAAATAGTTTCATCGACATTCTGACACCTAATGGATGGTGAGAAAAAAACTGTCTTCTAACTAACTTAGGGGATCCCATAGGTTAGGGGCTGTTGGTGAGATTAGGCATAAGACAACTAAGACTTCCCTGACTTCCTTGAAATTTTCACAGGTGGTTTATTTCTGATGCTGCTATAACAAAAAAATACCGAAAACTAGAATATAATAAATATGTGCAGTGTCGGCCATACAACAAACATGATATTTTTACTCGAAACTGATAATGGCAACAGGTGCATGCTTGAAATGTTCCCAGAATATTGTGTATATTATTAGGCTGCAATTATAAGACACTGTTTCATAAAATTGATATGTTGCCAGCATGGGTATCTTGGTTGCATATGAATAATCAGTGCATTTCATCAAATATGGCTGGTATCAATACATGTCATTACCTGCCTAGCTTTTTCCCAACTATGTTGTAGTCTGCTTCCAGTCTAACCGGATGAACCAGTGTTTTACATGGANTTCCAGACCAAAAAATATATTAAATAGGTATGTATGGAATCATTTGCTCAGCCTTTTTCCAACTATCCAAGAGTTGGCTTCCAATCTCACCACATACAGCTGAGTACCAGTGCTTTATATGAAGCGACTGCCTATCCGACCTCCTCAACCCAGTTACCCGGGCAACCCGATACTCGTTGGTAAGACTGGTTGTCAGACTTTCTGGCTTCTGACTTCTTACGACTGCCAAAGATGGTCAAATGACAACCGGGACCCACCAGTCTATCGTGCCTTCCGAAAAGAACACGTATGACAAGATGGTCACCCAACCACGGACCGACCGCGCCTAGCGTTGCTTAACTTTATGATCTATCGATCCGCGCGGCTTTGACTTATCCACGAGCTCTTTATCAACACATATCATAAAGATATTTAATTTTATTTATTTATAATAATGACTCATACATGTTTGAAATGAGACCCAGTCAAAGCAATGGGTGTATTTATAAATTTTATTTTTGAGAATTTGACAATACACTATTGTTGATACCGGAAATAGTTTGGTTGTTGATAAAACAATAAGCAATTAAAATTGTGCATTATTGAGCATAAACCATTATGCTATGTTCAGTTTTTAAACCGTCAATAATAAAATAACAATTGAATTTAGGACCATAGGACTAAAGGAACTTATCTGTTATCGTAATTAAGTATCATGCAGCTGAAAAACTCAGGACCAGTTTCAGAGTTTTCAAATAAGTTCTAGATAGCTATGCTATCTGACAGATAATACAAAAGAAATGTTTTTAATTCTGACTACTTTTGTACAGACTTGGCCCTTAGTCTGGATAAACCTCGTCATTCTGGATTGCAAATCTTAATCCCACAGACAGTTACGTTCGCATCTATAATATTACTAAGGATTTGATATGGAGGCAATCTAAGGCTTTAATGTATTACGATGTTATGCTTTCGTTTCGCGTGACAAAGAGAAATTAGGTATATTAAAAGCAAAATTAAAATTTCACGAAAAAACTTTTTACTTTATTCAAGCTCCCGACAGCGGTTTCACCCGCGTCCCATGGCAACTACTCCGCACACCGGGATTAAAAGTAGCTCATAGCCTTCCTCGTAATTGAGCTATCTAACACTGAAAGAATTTTTCAAATCGGACCACCATTATTTACTAAGATTACCGCGTACAAACAGACAAAGTCTTCAGCTTTACAATATTAGGATAGATATAGATATGTATGTACCTAACTTAACAAGTTATCACAATATTTCAGTTTCGGTTTGAGCAACCGCTTCAACGGCGAGTTCCCATCGGGCTTGCAGTCCCGCGTGGCCCCTGAGGAGTACCAGGCGACGGTGGCTCGTATCAACAGCGTGCTGAAGAAGACCCTGCCGGTCAACGTGAAGTGGCTGTTCTGCGGTTGTGTGTGCTGTTGCTGCACACTTGGATGCTCTCTCTGGCCTGTCATATGTCTAAGTAAACGGGTATGTAGCTTTTTGGTTGATTATTAAATATAGCTAAGATTTTTTTTTTTACTGTGGGTGACTACTAGGATCTGCGAAAGGGTTCGTTGCTATTTTGCTAAGTTGGTGCGGACTAGAGATGAGCGCCGATGGCTAATTCCGCGGCGGCGGCGTGGTCTAAAAATTTACTCGGCGGCGGCGGCGCGCCGGCGCAGACCAAGCGTCCAAGTCTCCTTCTAGTCTGCACCGACTTTCAGTATATCGGTTCACTTATTCAGGGCGATCGGATAGTCAAGCACAGAAGTAGTAGATGGATGAAATGGCGGCAGGTTACGGGAACCACTTGTGACCTTAAGCTTAAGAAGAAGATCTACAAGGGAATGGTCAGACCTGCTGTCCTGTATGCTGGCCCAAAAAATGAAAGAAACATGAATGAAATGTGTGGTGTTACGCGGATGGATCGAATGAGGAATGAGTATATAAGAGGAAGCTTAAAAGTGGAACCGGTAACCGAAAAAATATGGGGAAACCGGCTGGCATGTTATGGGCATGTGATGCGGACGAATGAGGATCATGTGAGGAATTTTTTAAGCATGAATGTGAATGGATATTGGTCGTCCAAAGAAACGATGGATGGATTGTGTGAAAGTCGAAACGACTAGGAAGGATATTACTTGTGAGATGACGGCAGATAGAAGAGTAGGTATGGAAGAAGAAAATATGCTGCGCCGACACCAAATAAATTGGGATGATGGTAGAAAGATGATGATTCGTTTTCTACAGCACTTTCGGCGTCTTTGGGAGAAGCACTGTGCTTTCAGGCCAAATCCAGTAACAAGTTTGCACCGCTAACGAAAGAACTTATCCCAGCCTCCCGCCCGGGCAAAATCAATAGTTTTATTCTGAGGAATGTCTTCTGTTATCAATCGATTTCTGACCATTGATGCCATAAATGAAACCTTAGTGGTTTCTTTTGTTTAAGTAATTTATTCTTCAACCTCACTAATTCCATCGAATCGACATGGAAGCCAAGTGCAGACTCGGATCGGTCGGACGCACGAGTGGCGGTAGACCGGTTTATACATGCTGCGGCAACGCGGCGGCGCGCCGGTCATTTCGTATGGCGGCGGCGCGCTGACGCAAATCACGGCGACGGCGGCGCGCCGGCGCGGCGCTCATATCTAGTGCGGACGGTCCGTAAATGGTTCTTCCGTCTTTCGGAAGGCAAGTCATTTGAACATCTTTCACAATCGTTACTGGTAACCAGAAGCCAGTAAGTCTCATTACCAGTCTATGCCCGGCTAGCTGGGTTGTGGTGGAGAAAGTCGCTCCATATAAAACGCTGGTTCTCAGCTGCATTCGGTTAGACTGGAATCCGAAAAATGTTATCTACTGTTACTGTGGTTAAAAAGAGCCTTATCATAAAACATATATTCCCAAAACTTCCTCAATGACCTGAATACTGAGCATCTATATCACTACAGCTCTAAGATATTTCTAATGATTCGCACAAACACACACACACATACACGCCTATAGTAAACATGTACACACACTCCCTCATGCCGTGTCGCCTTAACCTTCAACTTTACTTCGATCGTACAATTAACTATTACAGTGTCATTCTCAAGCTGCGACTTATTGATTTATGAACACTTTTACAATCTCGATGTAGAAGAAGTCGCCTGTAAAACTAATACTGACTCTACAATATTAAATGGAAATTCCAAAATCATTTAAGTAGACACCAATCGCGGTCCCAGGGGGAGGTCATAGGGGTCGTGACCCTCAAAACTTTAAACGTAATATCTTATCGGGTGAGCTGCAGGTTTAATCACCTAACAAACCCTAGTGTCAGAGTTTTCTCAAATCCGCCTGACGGCATCTGACGTGGAGTTGTAACAAGGACTGCTTCTGAGCAGCATTGGAAACGCCCGGCTTTATGACGTGCCCTCGGCGTTCCGACGATACTCTACGATATTGACTCTGCCCCTTAGCACTTAACTAGTCACGCTTTTGCATGGCTTGTCTATTTCTCAGCCAACCAAACCAGCAATCTGATTTATTGACCTGCTATTTCAACCAGTTGGCTGCGACATATACAAATTTACGGCTCCTAAATTTTGCGTAGATAGAATGGAGCTAGTAAAGGCATACACAGTACAGAGCCTTGGCAGAAATGTGGGCCCATATATCGATCAAGATATGCACATAATATTTCTGGCCAACCTCATGTTTTATTCTGTTTATAAAAGACAAATGGAAACAAGGTTTTTAAATGGAATAATTTCGTATTGTTTACTATAATAATTTATAGCGATTCTATAATAATTGAATATTTGCAATTCATAAATAATACCTCTGTATTGTTTACTATGATACTTCTAATTGCCTCCGTTACCTACATTGAACACACCTACTCGTAAACAGGATAATTATAATAAATATGTGTTTTGTTTTAAATAAATCTTTATTTGTCTGTATTCAGAAAAGGAGAGCTGATTTGAAAATTTAAAATGGAGTTACCTTCTTGTGAAAATTCTTAATAATTGCGAAATTAACTATCGGCTTAAACGCCAATACTACTGAACCGATTTAAATGAAATTTAGTACACAGATAGTCTAGAGCTTGGGAAATAATATTGGCTTCTTTTTATCCGGGTACGGAAAGTGGTTCTTCCAGGACGTGGGTGTACCTGCGGGGCATAGCTAGTATAACTTAAGTTTTCTTACGATTTGCCCGAAGTTAAATAATGTATGTCGAACTGATATCATCTCAGTCAAAGCATACATAATGTACTAGACGGTTTAATACACGCGTTGCTCGATCCTCCACGATATTCAAAGAATATTATTTATTTACTTATAAAATGTAGGATGTTATATAAAGTTGTTTGTCACGCATATAATGTTGTCGACTAGCAACGCGTTTATATCATTAATCGTGTATCGATCTTGCAATACGCCAACACTGAGCTAAGTTTCATATAGATTACTGACTTCCGCCAGCGGTTCCAACCCAATGGTTACTACTCCGCGCACCCGGATATAAGCCTTATAACAACAACAACAATTTTCAGCTTTACAAAGATGATAATTTAGTATTTTCTATGTTTTCAGACGCAGCACTCTCTGAACAAACTGTTGGAATGGGAAAACAGTCGACTTTACAACAAGCTGGGGCTTCGCTGGCGACTCACGAAGCAGCACTGCGACTCCTCCTCCATGATGGAATACGTACTTCTCATAGAGTTTATCCCCAAAATACCGATATACAGGCCCGACTAAGCGCACTCGGCTTGAGCGTCATAGTCTAACTTAACTGTAAATATAACACAAACAAATCATTTATAATCTACTGAACGTCATCTACAAATAACAATTAATTTGCAAGGCCAAGCCAATGAATCCATAACAGAAGAAACAAATTAGAAACTGTCAAAATTTCGCGGAAATCACAAAATGGCGGCACATTGTTACCGTCGCGTACGCACGACGCGTTAGGTTACAGTGCGGGAGGCATAATAGCGATGTCGTTCCTCACACAGTGCTGTTTATTGTAAATATAAGCAAACGGTACATAAACACGGACAAATAAGTGCTAATATTAAATGCTTTATGTGTATAGGTGTTGCATTATATCGCAAGCTTAGACTGCAAATGTTATCGCAATGTGTGTATATTTTTTGAAGCTTTTGGAAGCTGCAAAATATTGTTATCAAACTTCTGATATAATAAGTACTATAACTAGTATTTTAGATTGTTGGTTAAGTGCTAGCAACGTGTATGGAAACTTTAGTTCAATGTGCAATTGTTCTGCATCAATACTCGAATTTACACAATTGTATCTTTATATGAACTTACTACAAACGTCGTCTAGAACATTACTTCAGATACTATATATCTGGACGTTTATGTTATGAAGCACTTTTATACTTACAATTATCTAAATAAACGTAGATTACTGTTTAGTATCAGTTCGTGTAGTGTTTCTTGCTGGCATTTGTCGCTCTGGAGTCTGTCATTGGAAATTTGTTTTATGCTCAAAATCATACCTGTGTATTTTATTACGTTCTTTTTTAAAATTTTGGCCAATCAATTAACGTTGACCTATTTCGATAAACTAAATCCAATATGTACGCATTTCAACTTGTGTCTTGTAGTACAAACGTCAGCAAATTAATATGCCTCAATCTGTAAAATTTCTTCAAAATATTTTCAACCTTATCACAATAGTGGAAGGTTAATGTTCGATTGGTAAAATTTTACAGATTCGGGTAGGTTGACCTACTGTTGTTTGTAACAAAATGCATCCCACATCCAAAGGATCTATGTATATTAATAACTAACACATATAAATGATAGCTTTATATTCAGAGTAAATTAAGAGAATAGTTACATTCGTTTAACGATACAGTCACGTCAGCGCTATTTTTATTCACATTTATTGAACAAACTATATTGATATAGGTCAGTGGCCATTATTCCCTCAATTCATTCTCATCGTCGCAATTGTTCATTCGAATTCCGTTCATTATATTCGTTTATATATTTTTTAAAGCGTATACTTATATTGCTTTATGTATGTTATGTACCTGAATGTCCACATTAGTTGAGTAGGAGTGAGACAGTAGCGACAGTTATCGCGGAGCCGAGTCTAAAGTAATGCTAGGGTAATGTTTGCGACTGTGTTATTAGACGATTAGCTTATAATGTTATGTAACGTTAGGAGAATCCCGCCCTCTTTTCTCTTTTCAACATGTTGTGAATGAGAGTATCGCGAAGGGCCGACACGACTTATTATCGCTGCTAAACTTATCCGTAATTATAAGATTTTAATTGAAACGTAGATCGCTGGGAATGTTCTCTTGCCACCACACGTTTTAGTTATTTAATAGTGGTTGAACGCAACGGTTGAAAAGCGAACAGGGTATGTTGACAGTAAGTTGTAATTTAAGGAATTGTAAATATTTTAAGAACTTATAGATTATTTTTGTTCAAATAATAATAAACTTCACTAAATGTGATGAATACATACGCCTTTCTTTACAACCCAATACTTTCAGTTTTTTTTTATAGAAAGGCTGCCCTCGTGCTTATCTTCGGTACCAACTGTCCAATGACTCAAAAACTTACCACTCGCGAATATTCTGCTCAAATCTGTGCAGGTTACGAACCTCAACACTGTCTTTGAAAGAGGGGTCCCGATATCAAAATAATTTCACCTATCCACAGACTTAACGGTATCACCTGAGGGTATCACGATCATACTTGATGATCACATGCCGATAGGAAATGAATTATGGTGCCTCACAATAAAACGAAAAACATAATTGGAATTATTAGATTTATTTTGTTATAAATTACTTCATCATATACACATAAGTAAATACTCAAGGCACTTAACATTATGGTCCCTTCAAATAATACACTTAAAATTATGACACAAACAGAACAATAAAAAATGTACAAAACTGACACCTAAAAGAATCTCCTAGACAAGTATATACTGTAATTTCACGCCCAAAGGCTACATACGTTTTTATTTTAATACTAGGTTTTACGATGTTTGTAATTTTAAATATAAACTAATAGGTACATTCATAAACAAAACGGGTTTGTTTTACGTTGCATCAGCATAATATCAAGAACAACGATGTATTGCAATATCAAGTTTACACGACTAGTGTTAGTAACATCTCTGGCAATATACAAACCGATTGCACACAGGTCGCTCCGCGGTACCACTGCTGACATCTTGATTTACAACATAATAACGAATCATAATCAAATCAATTAAAACAAATAATCAGATCGAAAATAGACTACACAACCATTACAAAATAATATCTACATTTTCTAATTTAGGGACGTTATTTTATACAAGCTCTTATTATTTACATTCAGTCGTGGGAACGTTACTACTCAATATATTAATTTCATAAAAGCCCGAAATGGTAATACAGCAAAAGCGGGCACTTACGTTATTATGGCAACATTAGTGCGAAAACGCAAATAAATCATTATAATTGTACAAATCCATGGCTCACACTTCATTCTCGGATGTATTTGGAAGTTTATTAAAATTTCATTAGAGACATCTCTGAAGGATATTGTTACCCTTTTACATAATAATCGTATTGCACCAAGGGACAACAAATCTCCATCGAAAATCGACTGTTAATAGTCTGCCATATTTTACAAAGTGGTAAATACCGTATATAAAATAGTGACATCAGGACAATATGGTAGACGTCAGTCTTGATGTATCAGTATCACATGTTACTCGCAATTTATCTCAACCACCGGCACGGGGCGCGACGCGGGCCGCAATTGGAACTCCTTGTTTAACTCATTTGAACATAGTTAATGGGGAATTGTCCTTTGAGGCCGTTGCATTCGCCGAAGTACCACTCGTCGTTGATCTTGTACCTGACCTGTATGGTGTCGCCTGTGAGGAAGCTCAGGTCGCCCGGCTGCACGGCTTCGAAGTCGTACAGCGCCGTGGCGACGGCGATCAGCGGCGGCGGGGGCGCGCTCTCGTTCGGCAGGGGGATCTTGATCTCCACGTAGTTGGAGGGGAACAGACCCTGAGCGCCGTTCCTCAAACTGCCACACAGCCATTCTTGGTCCACTCGCCGTATCAACTTTATCTTCGAGTTGGCCTGGAAATAACAATTACAAACGTTGAGACATTGAACTGCGCAGTTATCTATTGTAGCCTCATTTCTGAATAGACGTTATAGTGTCGATTTTTCACACGATATTGAAATAATTGTCCTTTATTCTTCTTGCTATGACTTTAAAAACCTCCAAGTGCGTGCGTTGGAAAACAGACTTTGCCAACACGCGTCACAACTTATGACGTCAACAACTTGTTCATAAGAAACAAACAAACAACATAAATGAAGAAAAATGAAATAAACTAATCGCGCCTAAGTGGACGCTGACATTGGTACCAATACAGTTTTATCATTTACATATTAACCACCATCTTGTGTGTATGGATGGTCAATCGGTATCAAAGGACGAAATTCAATTGATCGTGCACATTGTCGCAATTAGTGACCTAATAAAATGGTGGTCACGCGATAGTACATCCTTACATTAAGGATCCGAGTAGGGATTGCAATCCGGTCCGGCGGATCCGGTAATCCGGCGGATCCGGCGTGTTTCTAGACCTATCGGATCCGGCACTAACGCACCGGATCCGGTGCCGGATCCGGTTAAACTCTAAATCGCGAAAAATACATTGAAAAAGGTACTAGTAAGTCAAATCCTCAAGAAAAAGAAGGTTATCGGAGAGTCAAAAGTAAAAGGAAACAGATTACATATGAGGAAATACTTAAAAATTAATGACTTCGTAAGAAATAGAGGGAGAAAAAGGGACAAAATAACACTTTTCACATGGCTCTAGAAGTAGGTGTCTGCAGGTCAGTTGATTGTGTTTATTTTGCCACCGACTTCTAGAGCCATGTTAAAAGTTTTATTTGGTTCCTTTCAGTGTTTTGTGAAGTTGGTTATTTTTTTTTGTAAACAGATTTTAATTTTATGCTTTTCAGTTTTTGGGTCTAAAACTATAATATTTTAATTCCCACTGTGGCAGTCGTAACCAATAATTAAGCCATAATCCACTCAATATCAAGTATTCAGTCGATACTTGCCTGCAATGTTCATGAGTTGACCTAGATTTCTCAGGATGTCCATCATCAGATCCTGACCTGACGAATATGGGACCGGTCAGACTTTGACTAAAACCCACCGTGTCCCTTCTGGAGCCCTTTGTGTGCCAAAGCAGCGGTAACTCTTTCGAACAATCCCGCAGCCCCGACAGGCTCTGGCCCTAATGGTTTTGTTGACCTATTTGAGGAACGCGTGGAACAACGCGCGCCGCCGACACGGGTGTGTCTCCTCAGTATCGTCTCCTAGGAGACGGAAGAACGATGTGCCACCAGAAAACTCACCGCGCACAGACCCACGCCTACGGTGCCCGGGAGCGTCTCTCGACACCCGGCGACCGTGTTTACCACCAGGTCCACAGCGGCGGCTGGGATGAGCGGCGCGAATTCGCAGTCGCTCCGCCGCTTGCTTCTCTAGCATAACTGTTCCGCAGAAGGAGGCGACGGCATCCCATTCCCTCTCGCCCCTCACCATGGCTTGAACCACGGCTGGGCGCGAGAGTTTGCCGCCGCCAATTGCCGCCACGGGGACAGGCAGGTACCTCCCGAAGCAACCGTGGCCGGTGTGAACCCGTCATGCCGAAAGTAAGGGCCAAGTACATATACCCTTCAGCATATTTGCTAATCCGGCCGGATCCGGCCGGATCCGGTCGGATTGGCGTGAATCCGGGCGGATCCGGCCGGATTGAAAATGATACCGGATTGCAATCCCTAGATCCGACCTTCTGCGAGTAGCGAAGCGTTGTAACCTATCAACATTAATCATTTAGTTCTAGCTACGAGCGGATTGTTTCAAGATTTATAATAACTGAACTCGTGACCCGCTCCGATTCGCTAATCATCATAATTACGAAACGTTTGCGTGTTTGTCATTAGTACAATCACTTGCGAATTCCGAACTGCACATTGTGCAGGTTAAAGACATCGGTAGGTATTGATTTAATTAACTTTCCCTGTATAATCAGAGCGACGCTTCGTGACAATGGCCTTACATGGATAAGTCATGATAGAAAAACAGTGACATCGCGAATTCTAAGGACTTATATCGACATACATATTTATGTCTAAAATTGCAAATACTATAAAAAGCAAAAAAAAACTGCGCAGAATGTCTTCGAACTGGCACTAGATTATTCCTGTTTAATAAACAAACGAGTTATTAATAGAACCGTTATCTAAGTATCTTATCTTGAGTTTTGTCAGTTCCTAAATATTTAAAGTGTATTAGTCACACACACCTAGTATGCACGAGGATATACACTAATTATCTAATTAATATCTTATCACAGAATATTAGGTACACAAACAAAGGTGGTTAAGACTCTAATCCAACGACGTTACACTTTTTGCGACGTTTTCATAAGTAGGATACCATACTTACTAATAAGAGATAATTGTGTCTTCATGTTATCTTATTAATACCTATGTCTCGGAAATGCGAAGTTTTTTACTGTCGTCGATTATACCTACCTATATTGTTTTGTATTAATGCAATTAATTGAATGCATACTTATTCAGTTAGCTAGTTTTTATAAATGTTCATTGAACCGGATCTTTCAATAAAGATTAAAAGGGAGCTGGAAATAATGATTTGCGTCCACAATATACTAACGTACCTACAGCATACTAGGTACCTATGTGTATACCTAAGTAGGTACCTAATATCGGTTGACCTTTGAGGCTTTATAAGTCATGAGTCATATAACTTAAAATCACCAGCGCAAGTCATCTTTCGGAATTACCCTCAAAAACCAGTTTTTAATAATATGATAAGTCTGATTCAATAAAATCAAGCAAAAGAGTATGTATTTGCAATTAATCCAGTTGTTTAAAGACTAGTTAACTTTTACTGGAAAACTAAAAAGAAACTTCTGTACCCTTTTGAGTGGCGGTTCTAACCTTCTAACAATGCGTTGTAACCACCCATCCGTTCACTGCGCAGCAATTATGGTAAGATTGCACCATATCGAGACTGTATGAAAGAACACGTATCGACAACACAAGTGGTTTAATATGTAAATAATGCTATAATATATATTTGCATAATTATATTGACAATAATAAGAAACTACTAGGATTTTATCTTGTTAAGTCGTTAAATAACGGCCTAAAATTTGGCTATCTCTCGATTTCTATAAGACTGACATTAACCTACATTGCATCGCTTAATTCTAGACCCACGTTGTTACCGAGTGGATGTTTTGCTAAATAAACGTTTGTCGGACGGTACAGTTTAATATACTAAATTGGTTTAATTGGATTTTTCCATACGGCACGTGGCTTCGCGCGGTGCTGACGTAGCCCCTATCTGCTAAAACGTCTGGCGAATCTATTGAAAACACGTGACGACAAATATGTTTACAATCGTAAAAATTCTTTAAACCCGAATTCAATTTTAATTTTAAAGTAGGTATGTGTCAATGTTGTATCGAGATTCCATTTAAATAATGATGTTAATAAAATGCGACACGATCTACACGATATTACAGGGAAGTGGCGATGATAACGAGTTCCTGTCACAGTGATAATGCGGCGCTCAATGCAAAACATTTTATCGATAAAATTGCCAACACGCATGAAACGTCAAATATAATAATAAACAATAATTGCGATGTGTTGAAAACAGATACGTTATACGCCCCAAACAATGAATTCCCGGAAAGCCAGTTACGCGTTCCACCTTGGAGCCACGTTTTTCACGTAACGGATACCGCGGTTCATTGTGCGTCTGGTGACGTCACAGTACATGTGTTCCAACGTGGAAAGGCAGTGCATATTTATGGTAATGCGGAAAAACAACCAATAAATGTTATCGGTGCAAATTTGAACAATTGGTTAGCATTGTGCGCACTCGTTACATCTATATAGCTGCCTTTGAATTCTAAACATCGCCTACAAAGCAAATGGTTATCTTAAAGCGACACATATCTGTTACACAGGCTTTTGTGTTCAGCTATTTATTATTCACATAGCAAACCTTCATTCATTGATTCTTCAACGCAAAAAAAACTACGTCACATCAGTCGTCGCCTCTAGTTTCTGGGTTATAGAACTAGAATAACGAATAGGAAATAAACTAAATGAGCAATATCTCATAATAAATGCTTTTTTAAATAATTTAAAAGTTAGCTAGAACATCAAGTTTACAACATTTCGACGGCGAAACAGAAATAAACTGTACAGAACTGTGTTTACTTGGACATTAACCCATTCCACATTCAAATACATGAAGCAACTGCATGATAAAACCATAGTTATTGCTATACTTAAAATAGTACATACTTTAACATAGTAAAAGTATTCTTTTAATTTTGGAAAATATAATAAAGAGACAGATTGACGCCCACCACTATTGCCTAACATTTTCTAGTATAAACCACTACTAACAGTGTTCATACATACTACGTACTACGTATACGCAACTTGTATGAATTCGAAAGTAGTGCACAGCTTTAAGGCTGGATTCCGCTAAAAGGGTATGAGACACATCATCTCACACCTTTTTAACCGACTTCCCAAAAAGGAGGAGGTTCTCAATTCGACCGTATCTTTTTTTTTTTTTTTTTTTTTTT
>NWSH02000605.1:8263994-8274119 GCA_002382865.2 Heliothis virescens | reverse complement strand
AACTCTGTAAAAAACGTTTTATTGCGCAATAAAACGTTTTTTACAGAGTTATTTAATTTGTAAGAAGTTTCGGAGTTAAACAAGGACATCAGAAATTACTTTGTGGGATATTATAACCGCCAATCATAAGATCACGCCTCATATTGAATGTTAACTTAGGTAAAACATGAAAAAAACATTTTATATTTGAATTTCCCGCTTCTAGTCGTCGCATGCACCTTAACCATCTTGTGCTTTTGGACATCAAGTAAGAGCGAAGATTGTTGCTAGCTGCTGCGAACTAACTGGTGCTCTATGAAACCGTAAGGATAAAATTTGTTACTTACAAAAAATAAAAGATTACTTTTTCAGGACTTAGTCTCATGATGAATAAGTAGATTTACTAGTGATAGTAGTAATCATATAATCATCGATGCATATAATCATGTAGTACGCAATGTGGTCTATACCTACCCTACCGCACCTGCGACACCCAATAATACCCAAAAATGTGCTCACGCAATTTTTTTTTAACGAAAAGAAGTTGGTCGGGAACTAAACGCTTGTGAATAAGGGTTCTGGACTTCATCAGCCTAAAATGTAACAGTAACACACTACCTACACTCTTACACCTTATTTTATATATCACTTCGGTTACGGTTACGGCGCGCTAGTGGGTACGCAGCTTTACTTAAAAGGCATGACAATGACAGGATGACAGAAAACCAAAAACAAAAAAAAAAGTAGGTATATACTGTCCTGAAAGCAATCAAAACAGAATAAAACATACATAACCTCAAATATTTTTTTCGGCTGTCAAATTTTTTTTCTATAAAACACGAACAATGGTGTAAAAATATTAGTAAAATTTGTACCAGACTATCTTTGTTCATCCCACTAACATAATGTTTAGATACAGGCTTTTGACCTTTCTCAAGAGTGCCTACCGAACTCAACGCAAGACCGTTGTCACAAGAATACGAAACTATGCTCCAGTAACCATGGGGCTGTTAACCACGGCTTATTGTGATGAAAAACAGAAAGAGTTTGATGTATTGTGGGATGCAGGTAGTCTGGAACATGACTTTTTGATTAGACAAGCTACAACTATTAATGTAAATGCAGCAACTCAACTTCTGACTGTAACGCTGGTTGCTATCCAAGATACCAGTGAAAGGTAAGCTATAAATCAGCTATACGTTCTTGAATTAAATTCACAAATTATTTCGACAAGATAAGTAACGAATTTCCCTGCTTCATTCATTACTTACTTTAAAAAGTTAATATTGCTCTAATTATAATATAGGCTGCGAGATGCACTAACTAGAGAGATATGCCTGGTGAAACAAGCCCTGGAGTGGGGCGAGGATGGCACTCCTCCGCACCACTGGGACCAACTAGTTGCTGTGAGGGGATCACTGTGTGATTTACGACACAACCTTCACACTCTGTTTAGTAAGTACTTTCAGGGATAATTGACCATCTGCCTAGATTTCCTAGCAGAATGCCAGTGTTTTACATGGAAGAACTGCCTATCTGGCCTACTCTATCCAGTTACCTGGACAACCTACCCAAATCTGTAGTTTTACAAATCAAAGATTAACTTCCACTATTGTGATAAGGTTGAAAATCTATAGCAAAAATTTTACAGATTGTGGTAACTTTATGTGCTGTTGTCTGCACCAATAAAGTACTGTTTTCAAAATCAATGTTCTGGAACACCAAAATATTTAATGTTTGTAGGTTCCCCTGGTTTTCATATACTTTTCTTTCCTACAATTGCTTGATGCTTGGTTTTTATTTATTATGCTGCTCATAAGAAAAAAAAATATAAGCTACCATGTCATACTAAGATTTGCTTTAATAAGCTTTAATTATCTTCAATCTGCACCTGTACCAAGAAGGGTTTCTGCTGGTAAAGTTGGGTATGATAACAATTTACTAATCATGTTGATAACAACTGTTATTCATTACTTTTTAGGTTATATGGATTATGCAGAAAAGTTAGCAACAGTTGCAGCAGAAATTTCATATTTATCAGGAAACATTGCCGCATCAGATGCTATTTGCGAGAGAATTGATCATGCATGCAGGTAAATAAACCAAAAAATAATACAAAAAAATGAGTTTATTAAAGCATATTATGTTTTTATGAGAAATATTTTACAATGTTTGCTTCTTTTTACATAATATTTTTTAGTTAGGAGTGCTCAAAATTAACAGATTGCTTTGTTTAAATTAAATTTAATACACATTTAATATTAAATATGCGCATTAATATGTAAAACAACAATAGTCACTTCTTTGACTTCTAACATTGTAATAATGATATAATGTAACAAAATTTTATAAACAAAAATACTCTTATCCTTAATTGATATTGTGTGTATATACATATAGTGGCAGTATTGTGTGTGTTGCAGGACATGCAATGCGCAGAAGCAGCTGACACACGAGTTGCAGCAAGAGAGCCTCGAGTTGCAGCAACAGGCCATCCTCAGCGCGCCCCAGGAACTGCAGGACAAACTCGTACATGAAGCTAAAAAGAATGAGAAAAAGAAATTGAAGACCTGACATTGTTTGTGACTTGTTACAACTCACTTCAACCAAGTCAAATGTAGAGATATTCATAGATGTGACTGACTAATTCTAGCATAAATCAAGTAGTACTAGGCGTGAATCTGCGTTAAATGGGCACGGGCGCGGCTTCATAAAAAAGCGTTTCGTCCGGGGGCACGCGACGGTGCACTTTTGTATGGAAATGCCCCCGTGCCCACTTAACGCAGTTTCAGGCCTTTAGTGGCTTATGTATAAATATTGCATTCATTGTGATTTACATTAATTACTTTGTTTTTGTGTAAAGCAACTTGCTAATTGGATAAATGCTATATACGAAATATTAACGAGTATGATTTGCTATTCAAATTCAGTAGGAGCTTTATTCCAGAGGTAAGGTAATAATTCAGTAAATCTGCTATCAAAATTATCTGTATATAATCTAGTTAAAGAAAGGACAATTAGAACAAATGAACGACATGTTTTTGTTTTATTTACTGTAACTAAATAATAATAAAACCTGCATCTGTCTGTTTGTGATAAACTCTAAAATTACTGAATAATTTTTACCCACCTCATGAGAAATGTTTAGGTGTGTAATTTGTGCCCGTTGGATGCCAAGAACTTACATGAAGTTTAAAATGTAGCATCCTTGTTGAGATGCGTTTCGATGTCGACGCGACAGATCGGGCAGTGCTTGTTGGTGCTGAGCCACTGGTCGACACACTCCATGTGGAACAGGTGCATGCACGGTAACCGCCTGAAATATCACCAAAGCTCCCATTAAAAACTGCTCTTCGTACATCTAGCCTTTATATTGAGATATCCAAGTCCTGAATGATCCAGATGTCAGTCCTGGTGCAAGCGGGCGGGGCGGTAGGCGTGGCGGTAGGTGTTGCTCTCGATGTAACATACCTGCAGTCGGAATCGACCTCGAACAGCGAGAGGCATATGGTGCACTTCTCGTCCTGGTGCAGGCGGGCGGGGCGGTAGGCGTGGCGGTAGGTGTTGCTCTCGATGTAACATACCTGCAGTCGGAATCGACCTCGAACAGCGAGAGGCATATGGTGCACTTCTCGTCCTGGTGCAGGCGGGCGGGGCGGTAGGCGTGGCGGTAGGTGTTGCTCTCGATGTAACATACCTGCAGTCGGAATCGACCTCGAACAGCGAGAGGCATATGGTGCACTTCTCGTCCTGGTGCAGGCGGGCGGGGCGGTAGGCGTGGCGGTAGGTGTTGCTCTCGATGTAACATACCTGCAGTCGGAATCGACCTCGAACAGCGAGAGGCATATGGTGCACTTCTCGTCCTGGTGCAGGCGGGCGGGGCGGTAGGCGTGGCGGTAGGTGTTGCTCTCGATGTAACATACCTGCAGTCGGAATCGACCTCGAACAGCGAGAGGCATATGGTGCACTTCTCGTCCTGGTGCAGGCGGGCGGGGCGGTAGGCGTGGCGGTAGGTGTTGCTCTCGATGTAACATACCTGCAGTCGGAATCGACCTCGAACAGCGAGAGGCATATGGTGCACTTCTCGTCCTGGTGCAGGCGGGCGGGGCGGTAGGCGTGGCGGTAGGTGTTGCTCTCGATGTAACATACCTGCAGTCGGAATCGACCTCGAACAGCGAGAGGCATATGGTGCACTTCTCGTCCTGGTGCAGGCGGGCGGGGCGGTAGGCGTGGCGGTAGGTGTTGCTCTCGATGTAACATACCTGCAGTCGGAATCGACCTCGAACAGCGAGAGGCATATGGTGCACTTCTCGTCCTGGTGCAGGCGGGCGGGGCGGTAGGCGTGGCGGTAGGTGTTGCTCTCGATGTAACATACCTGCAGTCGGAATCGACCTCGAACAGCGAGAGGCATATGGTGCACTTCTCGTCCTGGTGCAGGCGGGCGGGGCGGTAGGCGTGGCGGTAGGTGTTGCTCTCGATGTAACATACCTGCAGTCGGAATCGACCTCGAACAGCGAGAGGCATATGGTGCACTTCTCGTCCTGGTGCAGGCGGGCGGGGCGGTAGGCGTGGCGGTAGGTGTTGCTCTCGATGTAACATACCTGCAGTCGGAATCGACCTCGAACAGCGAGAGGCATATGGTGCACTTCTCGTCCTGGTGCAGGCGGGCGGGGCGGTAGGCGTGGCGGTAGGTGTTGCTCTCGATGTAACATACCTGCAGTCGGAATCGACCTCGAACAGCGAGAGGCATATGGTGCACTTCTCGTCCTGGTGCAGGCGGGCGGGGCGGTAGGCGTGGCGGTAGGTGTTGCTCTCGATGTAACATACCTGCAGTCGGAATCGACCTCGAACAGCGAGAGGCATATGGTGCACTTCTCGTCCTGGTGCAGGCGGGCGGGGCGGTAGGCGTGGCGGTAGGTGTTGCTCTCGATGTAACATACCTGCAGTCGGAATCGACCTCGAACAGCGAGAGGCATATGGTGCACTTCTCGTCCTGGTGCAGGCGGGCGGGGCGGTAGGCGTGGCGGTAGGTGTTGCTCTCGATGTAACATACCTGCAGTCGGAATCGACCTCGAACAGCGAGAGGCATATGGTGCACTTCTCGTCCTGGTGCAGGCGGGCGGGGCGGTAGGCGTGGCGGTAGGTGTTGCTCTCGATGTAACATACCTGCAGTCGGAATCGACCTCGAACAGCGAGAGGCATATGGTGCACTTCTCGTCCTGGTGCAGGCGGGCGGGGCGGTAGGCGTGGCGGTAGGTGTTGCTCTCGATGTAACATACCTGCAGTCGGAATCGACCTCGAACAGCGAGAGGCATATGGTGCACTTCTCGTCCTGGTGCAGGCGGGCGGGGCGGTAGGCGTGGCGGTAGGTGTTGCTCTCGATGTAACATACCTGCAGTCGGAATCGACCTCGAACAGCGAGAGGCATATGGTGCACTTCTCGTCCTGGTGCAGGCGGGCGGGGCGGTAGGCGTGGCGGTAGGTGTTGCTCTCGATGTAACATACCTGCAGTCGGAATCGACCTCGAACAGCGAGAGGCATATGGTGCACTTCTCGTCCTGGTGCAGGCGGGCGGGGCGGTAGGCGTGGCGGTAGGTGTTGCTCTCGATGTAACATACCTGCAGTCGGAATCGACCTCGAACAGCGAGAGGCATATGGTGCACTTCTCGTCCTGGTGCAGGCGGGCGGGGCGGTAGGCGTGGCGGTAGGTGTTGCTCTCGATGTAACATACCTGCAGTCGGAATCGACCTCGAACAGCGAGAGGCATATGGTGCACTTCTCGTCCTGGTGCAGGCGGGCGGGGCGGTAGGCGTGGCGGTAGGTGTTGCTCTCGATGTAACATACCTGCAGTCGGAATCGACCTCGAACAGCGAGAGGCATATGGTGCACTTCTCGTCCTGGTGCAGGCGGGCGGGGCGGTAGGCGTGGCGGTAGGTGTTGCTCTCGATGTAACATACCTGCAGTCGGAATCGACCTCGAACAGCGAGAGGCATATGGTGCACTTCTCGTCCTGGTGCAGGCGGGCGGGGCGGTAGGCGTGGCGGTAGGTGTTGCTCTCGATGTAACATACCTGCAGTCGGAATCGACCTCGAACAGCGAGAGGCATATGGTGCACTTCTCGTCCTGGTGCAGGCGGGCGGGGCGGTAGGCGTGGCGGTAGGTGTTGCTCTCGATGTAACATACCTGCAGTCGGAATCGACCTCGAACAGCGAGAGGCATATGGTGCACTTCTCGTCCTGGTGCAGGCGGGCGGGGCGGTAGGCGTGGCGGTAGGTGTTGCTCTCGATGTAACATACCTGCAGTCGGAATCGACCTCGAACAGCGAGAGGCATATGGTGCACTTCTCGTCCTGGTGCAGGCGGGCGGGGCGGTAGGCGTGGCGGTAGGTGTTGCTCTCGATGTAACATACCTGCAGTCGGAATCGACCTCGAACAGCGAGAGGCATATGGTGCACTTCTCGTCCTGGTGCAGGCGGGCGGGGCGGTAGGCGTGGCGGTAGGTGTTGCTCTCGATGTAACATACCTGCAGTCGGAATCGACCTCGAACAGCGAGAGGCATATGGTGCACTTCTCGTCCTGGTGCAGGCGGGCGGGGCGGTAGGCGTGGCGGTAGGTGTTGCTCTCGATGTAACATACCTGCAGTCGGAATCGACCTCGAACAGCGAGAGGCATATGGTGCACTTCTCGTCCTGGTGCAGGCGGGCGGGGCGGTAGGCGTGGCGGTAGGTGTTGCTCTCGATGTAACATACCTGCAGTCGGAATCGACCTCGAACAGCGAGAGGCATATGGTGCACTTCTCGTCCTGGTGCAGGCGGGCGGGGCGGTAGGCGTGGCGGTAGGTGTTGCTCTCGATGACGGCGCGGGAGGCACCGCGGCCGCGCCAGCCGCGCCCCGCCTCGGTCTCGGCCGCGTACACCATGGCCGCCGCCATCGCGCCCGTACCCTGCTTCAAGTCAAATGGTTTCATACCAAGCACCGAACACACTACATAGATTCACCGAGCAAGTAGTTCATGACAATGTTGCTATAACTTGGCAAATAGTTCGTGACACTCCCACGATCCTCGCGGGTTTGGCAGAGGACGTTACCTTCAACAGCGACGGCACAGAGGGTTGTTCCCGGTTGCCTCTACAAGTTATCCCCAATGTGATTCACGACAAAAATACATACGAACTACGAGAATTTACAAATTTTTTACTTCAATCAATTGCCTCAAATTGCTCCATACGTTTTTTTTAGTTTTTATCCTACTACCAATGGGCAATGAATAAAAATTAATTTACTTTTAGCATAAAATCGCGGTGATTCTCTCGGAGCGGTCTCGGTGGGAAGGACATCGAACTTGCAGCTCATTATCGAAAGGAGCGGCAAAACCTTCTGCGAGCCCTATGTCCCTGATGAGGGATAACAGGATGTCATCATCATACAGTCGCGAAAAAATCGTAGGATTGTGGGAACTAATATTTGCGTTTGAAAAATTGACTAACAACAAAATCGAGGCGCTTGGGACACTCCTGTCAGTTTGTCACTCATGTGCGTGAAATAAATTAATATGACATGAAATGAAGAAGGTATAAAAATATTTTACCATGAACGACGGCTGGATAGATATGTGGAGATGCGGCGGCGACGGGTGCATCTGCATGTAGTGATGCATATGGTGGTGAATATGTTGCCTGTCGCTGGAAAAAACATTACATCATGAGAGAACCATACGGGGCTACAAAATGAAGATATTTTTATAAAAATGTAATTATTGCAGATATTTCCGAAATGTTATAACATGCTTGTAGCAACGCAGAGAAGAGAGTTGAATTATAACGAAACGATTGTAACATTGCGCTGAACAGGTATATGTAGGTACGCTTCGCTTTTAGAAAAAGGCAGATACCTCGTTGCGACGGAAGTGGGGCCGCGAGTGGCCGCCATCACCCGGCCCGCCGCTCGACGCCGCCTAGAAGCGAATACATTTGTTCTCGCTCCGCGAATTCCTCAAAGCAAGTACAGACAGTACGAGTCTATCGATATTTGGTCACAAATCCAGTACCGAGTTTACGAATGTATGTTAGTCAAATGTGATCGTGGATTTAATGAAATGCTCGCCACCAAAATATCAATTAGGCCAGTAGAGTGTGAATAAATACATAAAATGGTAAATATATTAGATGTGGATATAAAATGCATGTGTAACGACTAATGATGGACAGAATTACTCACAGCATCATGGGCGGCGGCGGGGGTGCTCCGATGTCACGTTGCTCTAACTCATCAGGAAACTGGAAGATAAACATCAATAAGAGATTACCATCTTTTGTAATGACGGTTAAACACTTGAGCGATTTAAGATAGATAAACATGATGAGCTATAGAAGTGGAGTAACCCTCTCTTGGCCGTTGGTAGCCGAGTGTTGAAATGATGAACAAACAACATAACATCTACCGAGCATTTGGGAGTCGAACCCGCACTACACGTACAAATACAATAACCAAACTACTGCAACCAAACGTTAAGTTCCTACATAAGCGTTAATGTCACAAGTGTTGGTGTCTTAAATTATCATAAACTGTTAGCAAGTGTTGGATAAATGATTCTGCTTAAACTGTTAGCAAGTGTTGGTAAAATTAATGATTCTACATAAAGTGTTATGATTCTAAAGTGTTAGTATAATTAACGATTCTACATAAAGTGTTATGATTCTAAAGTGTTAGCAAGTGTAGGTATAATAAATGATTCTACATAAAGTGTTAGCAAGTGTTGGTATAATTAATGATTCTACATAAAGTGTTATGATTCTAAATTGTTAGCAAGTATTGATATAATAAATGATTCTACATAAAGTGTTAGCAAGTGTTGGTAAAATTAATGATTCTACATAAAGTGTTATGATTCTAAAGTGTTAGCAAGTGTTGGTATAATTAACGATTCTACATAAAGTGTTATGATTCTAAAGTGTTAGCAAGTGTTGGTATAGTAAATGATTCTACATAGAGTGTTACGATTCTAACGTTAGCAAGTGTTGGTATAGTTAATTATTCTACTAAAATGTTAGAAAGTGTCGGTAAAAAGTGTTAGTATAATAAATTATTCTACAAAAGTGTTATGATTGTTAAGTGTTATCATGTGTTGGTATAAAAGTAGTGTGTATACAGCGAGCACAGTGGTTGGCGGGAGCGGCACGGGCGGGAACTGCGCGAAGCTGGGCGCGAACCCGTCGCCCATCATGCTGCGACGTTGCAGCTCCTGCAAATACAACACCATACCCATTGTACTGCCTTATTTATTCACACGATCATTTATCAACAGTTTTTTTGAGTTTTAACGCGACAGTTTTTAAGGAATATAATGTATGTCTAGAAATATTTTATGGGTAAAATGTCCTTTTTTGCGACCGAACGCGATGATTAAATAATGCTTAATTCAGGTTTTGATTTTTTTTTAATAATAAAATATTTTTATTTGACTTGTTTACTGTTTTACCCGAACTGTTTAAGTATGGCAAGTTGTTTCGAATTTTTATATTTGATATAGGCACTTAAAAACCATGAGTTGTGTATATGAGATGCCCGATAAAATGCTTTGGTCACGATTCTGCTAAGCCGACACCGATTCAAGCTCCCGCCACCACGTGTCCATTGTATGTAATGTAGTGTTCTTATAAAAAAACTACAACTACACATAGTATCTAAAATTTAAGACTACAGACTACACCAAGCAAAGCAAAAAGACTAAGTACTACTTTATTGAAAAGGAAAAAAAAAATCTAAAGCTTCATATTTGCTAGTAGATATAAGATTGCTAACAAAAGTATTTGCTTGCATTTTGATGGTAATTTTGGAATAAACATAAATAATCAAGAAAACGGTGCAGGCTAGTTTGGCAAATTCGTTAGTGGCACTCCTGGTATCCGCGGACGTATCATACGTGTAATCATTACACGTATGACAGGACTGCCAATGGTACCGACCATTGGCAGTCCTATCCTACCACGTAAGAGAAAGAATAAAAACCGGCCAAGTGCGAGTTGGACTCGCGCTCGAAGGGTTCCGTACCATTATCTATGAAAAAAGTACAATAGGAATGGTCAAGTGCGAGTTACTTAAGTTGCACATTATTTCTAATAGATGGCGCTACTAGTATACAATTTGC
>NWSH02000605.1:8214194-8234477 GCA_002382865.2 Heliothis virescens | reverse complement strand
TGGTAAAAGTCCGAAATAAAAGAATTGTTCGGACTTTTACCACTGAGAGTTGGTAAATCCTAGATTTTACCGGTAAATCCTAGGATTTACCACAGTTCGGGCTTTTACAGTAACATATGTATAGATAATTCATCATCAGCCTTTTATCGTCCCGCTGCCGGGCCCAGGGCCCCGCTGCCGGGCCCAGGGCTCCTCTGCCGGGCCCAGGGCTCCTCTGCCGGGCCCAGGGCTCCTCTGCCCTGTTCAAGATAATATACTAACGGTCTTTCCCAATAACCTATCTATCTGTAAATTTGCTTACTAGAGATTGATTTTGACATTAGCTCCATACAAGTAATGTCAAATTCCTATCTCTAGTAAGCAAATCCATAGATAGATATGATATTGATTTCCGTAGTAAAAAAGTACATACAATCTTAGATTTGCGTTGGTAATGGCATTTTCCTTACCTGGAATCGAATGCACACACTCGTACTTGAGAGGTTGGTGGTTTACCCTACTAGACCACTACAACTCTGTACCGTTTTCTTTCTAATTTCGTTTTTGAGTGAAGTTTTTTTTTAAACATAGTTATTTGTTACAGGAAACCCACGTTATGCACAAGTTCGACGAAGACTTCTATGGATCACATTTAAAAGTGAGCTTAGTGGGATATTTGAGGGGAGAGAAGAATTTTAAATCTTTAGATGACCTTATAGAAGCAATCAAGCAAGATATCAAAAATGCTGATGAGCAGTTGGAGACACCTGAAGCACAATTGGTCAAGGCACATACCTTTTTCACAAAAAGTGTATGATCTATACCTTGTTAGCCATTTTATAGACCATTTTTGTATTTTATACTGTTACGAATTTATTGTATAATGTTGACATGTTATTTGTTTTATGTGAATAATAAGATTGTTATTTTTACAGAAAAATCTTGTCTGTGAATTTTCCTTATGGTCAGTTATACAAATTGTGTATTTATTCTTTGGTTTAGAAAAAATCCCTTGTTGATTTAAAATTAGCTCAAATTGTTTGGTATCCATATTTCTTTAGGAAAAATAGGTGAGAATTTTATTAATTTGTTAAAAATAACTGTAGGTACTAGCTTGTGATTATTGTATGCTAGCTTACACCAACAATAATAAATATACCTAAATTGTAACACTTGATTATCAATCAAAATATTTAAATGTGTACTAAGTGTATTATGGCATATTAACAAATAAAATATTCAAGTAGGTAATAAATATATGAGGGATATTCCTTAACTATGTGATATTTTTGGAAGGAATGTGCAATGAAGTTAGTTTTAAGAAAATAAACATTATTTACAGTATTGTTAAATTTATTTAAAAGAATCAAACCACAACATTCCCTTTGAAAAAGCCTTTTATTGGTAGAGCTTATCTGGATCCATTTTAACAAATTTTGTAAAATATCTCTCCGTCTCACAATGGAAATAAAAGAATCTTAAATTAATAGGGCTCTCTCTCCAGGAAAATTAATGTTGTTTTCTCCTAAACGAACATCCTGCAACAAACAAAACATATATCAGGGTCACGGAAACAAAGTTTTAGCCATTTTAGGATCTTTGTAAATCTATGATTCTGTAAACAAATGTAAAAAGATATGGTGCTGTAAAAATCATCTGTAAGTTTATACTTGAGTATCAGTTCATGATTTGTTTTGCTGAACTAAATTAGATGTAATTTGGCACACAAAACATGGGACATTTGCTCCAAGATGTCAGTTACACTGTAATATTTATCTAATCTGTCATCGGATTAATCAAATATGTTTGTTAAAAACAAGGAGTATGACCTGATTATATTGTTTGAGAAGATAAACATAACAGTTCAACAACACTTCTCGGAACAACAAAAGTATTCAAATATCAGTTGTTTATTACCACACGGTGCAATAATATCATAATTGCACACAAAGGATAAACTAATATTATTGCATAATAAATGCAATCAAATACAAGTTGCAATCTTGCACAACAAATATGCAGATTTTGAAATTGTTGTTAGAATAGCCTAAATAAGCCTAAGACTCGTTAGAGCCATATATTTAACTAATGATAATAATTCATCAACCTTCTACCAGGCTTAAGATGTGTTAAATCTTGAGTATATTATGATTGTTATTGCACATATTTTCACTGCAGTGATACAATGTTTGATATGGATTTGTGCACAAACTGGTTAACACATTCCTGAAATAGTTATAAATATAACTAGCTGTTTTCCCACAGTTTGACCCGTGTTCTGGGGGAATTTCGTCCTGTACCCAATTGTACTGGATAAAATATAGCCTACCGGGAAATAGTGTTGCTTTTTAAGAGTGAAAGAATTTTTCTTATTGGTTCAGTATTTTCAGAGGTCCACAAACAAACAAAAAATGTTTCCTCTTTATTACATTAGTACAGAAGCAATGATGATCCTCCTGTTTAGGAATATTCACTAGGCATGGTGAGAGCAACCATTTGATGTTTAACACAAGTAAAGGTTTTATGACATACCAAAAACAATGAGATGTGATCATATCAATAACAATGAGAGTGTAACAATGTGGTGAAATAATAATAATAGTAGAAAGCAACACAATTTGCAATCTAGTGATCAATCTCTACGGGACAGATGTAGCATTAGTTTGGCTACTGGTTTAGATATAGAAGTTAAAAACTCACCCTCCGTTAATCTAGCGCGACCACCGGTGGGCTGGCAAAGGATCGTTGAGCAACCTGCGCATACGACCACCCTTTGCGCGTGACTGAATACAGTTGTGATTTTGTAGCAGCCAGGGCACTTGACATCCATGAAGTATGAGTTCGGATGTGGCACCAGCCTCTTCAACTTGTGTTTCCTTTTCTCCGACGCGGGAGAAGGATGCAGTAAATCAATTGCGAGCTGAAATACCGAAAACGCACATTTAGGTTATTTTGTCACTTCGCAGTACTTTATTTTGGAAATTTGGGAGTTTAAAATCACTTGGGGCAAGGAGAAATATACAATTCACGCGAGATTTTAAAATAGTAGGATAAATCCGTAGGTTTTTTGTTAGTTATTCATCTGACATGTCAGGCACTGCCATGTGTATCCGCTTGTTTCGACGATAACGCGTTTCCATTGTGATGTTGGGAGGCACTGTTACAAACTATCAGAAATATCGCCAAACAATAACGAACACAGAAAACTTGTGATTTTATTGAACACAGTTGGATATTTTAGTCAGATAAATAAAAATACACACCGGCATGGTTACAGCTTTGATGCAGAACCGGAAAAGGAAAGGCTGCCAATAACCCAACGACAAGGAGAGTTAAGCATAGAGTAATGGCTAAAAGAATAGGGTGCGTTCATAAATATCTAGAAAAAAAAACTACCGAACCGAAGTAGTTACATAAGCACAAGCTTTATCCAAAAGAATATTTAAAAAATAAAAATGTTGAATAACAACAAGATATTCACGGAGTTTTTTTATAAATTAAGCATCTTCGGGTAATTTATTTTACCCTATACTTTTCGGCGGTTTCTCCTACATCCTGTACTTTGCGTACCCGGATATTTTTTCAAATCGGTTTAGAAGTTTTGTTTGGAGCTATTAGCGTACAAAAACCAAGAATAAACGAAAAAACCTACAAAAAATAACAAACAATAAAATTACTGATGATAACATTGGATTGGAAATGTCAAATCGACTTTAATCGACAATCGACAGTGCTCTGTGGTTTTAAAGCTAACCTCAAAAATCTGAGTTTGTTGTCTAAAATTCTTTTACATTATAAACAACAGGAATCAAAGAAGCCGCTATTTTAATCTCACTTCAACTCAAAAAGTAAATAAGACTAATAATATGGCTGACGAGGAATACGAGGCTGAGGACGCGGGAGCAGACTACGACGATATCGCTGAGGAAGATGACAACATTGAGGAGACTGAAGAACAGGAGGAGGAAGGATACAACGTACAGTGCTTAGCGCCTGGTCAAGCTGGCGGAGGTGTAGAGAAATCTAAACGCATCACTACGCGGTACATGACCAAATACGAACGGGCCAGAGTTTTAGGTAAGGTTATATTTTCATGATTTGAAATTCGAATCCTGTATTCCGTAAGCGGTTTCCCGCTATTTAAAAAAAAATAAGTATCACAACTTGAACATAGTGAGTGAAATAATAATATAGTGTGTACAGCTTGTGTTATTGTTTATATAACCAAATGTTATTGTATTTTTCTAGGTACAAGAGCGTTACAAATCGCTATGTGTGCCCCGGTAATGGTGGAGTTGGAAGGTGAAACGGATCCCCTACAAATAGCTATGAAAGAGCTGAAGCATGGCAAGATTCCAATTATCATAAGACGGTACCTCCCCGATCATTCCTATGAAGACTGGAGTATAGACGAACTTATCATTATAGATCATTAGAACATAGAATGTAGCTCATCTTGTAAATTCTCAAAATACTGGAAGTTCAAGGCCTCACCAGGCTGGGTGTCTGTTTCTGTATAAATGTTAAGACAGCTTAATTTTTTTAAATAATGTTATGTCTGCAGAAATTACAAAATGCATAAAAAAATCTTTCATGTACAAAATCAGCAGCCGGTTTAATGAAACATCATATCAATACATAATATTATACTCCAGTAAACCCTGGCCAAGGTAATTAGAAGAATTGATAAATAAATGTTCTTCTTTGAATGTTTTAATTCTTAGGTAAGAATGTAGTTGTAAGTAATAAATTAAGATTTTATATTTTATATGTTGTCTTTTCTTTCATATGAACAATTAATAGATTACCTGTATTTCACAAAAATACTTAGATAGGTATGGCCTCATATAGTTATCACAAATTTTGATGGTGGTTGGCATCTACTAAACAAGGTACTGTTCCTAATACATACCTATGTATTGTCTGAACATATTGAAAAATCCAGAGCTCTTATGAATAGTAATGGAGTTTGAGAAGATTGTCGGCTATGGCAGTTCTTCGAATGCTAGTCAGTAGCAGTCACTGTTACAATTCCACATCAAGTGAGCTGCAGGTTAAATCACCTAACCTCTGACGTGGAATTGTATACGACTGCTACTGAGTAGCATTCCAGGACGCCGGCTTTAAGCCCTCCCAGCTTCATCCTGCTTTGTGAAAGTTTCAAAAACCCACAAAGCCATTTCGGCCTGACCCGGGAATCGAACCCGAGACCTTTGATCGGCTGTCGCGCTATACCTACGACCACTAGACCAACGAGGCAGTCAGAGGTCATGAGGCGGATTTGTGAAAACTCCGACACCAGGGCTTGTAAGGTAATTAAACCTGCAGCTCACTCAATAAGAAGAAGCCAGTGGATACATTTTGGTAGGTGGTTAATGCAGACAGGTGTTCCGATGCAATCTCGAATCCCTCACTTTAATAGTCTGATGAAACGGTATTTAACGGCAATCCAAAACAAGCGGATATAGATCACGCGTCAGTTTGACAGGCTTACTAGCTCCGAATCCCGGGAACTCCCGTGCGTGATCCAGTGAATAGACATGTTTTGTGACTTTAAATCAACGGGCAGTTATGAAAGTTTTGAGGTAAACGTCTTATTAAATAGTAGAAGTAACATTCCAAATCTGTGATAAAAATAGAATGTACCCAGAATTAAGCCCTGAGGTACTCCTATTTGGAAACATCGTTATGAGACTATTATAGGTCTACTAGCATAATTAGCATTATTTTTTTTTCCATTATTCTCTAATATGTTTGTCTTTACGCAAAAAGTATGCCTATCTATCTTTTTTGTAGGAGCAACCAACACAAACTAAAGACAGTAGTTAGTGAAGACGTTTTCGGCAAAGTTTATTGTCTCACAACATCCACAAGCAAGAGGCTTGACTTACACAGAGTACTTAGTAAATAGTGAAATAGCCTTGGGTTAGGTACTCTTAGAGGCCTTCTAAAAATTCTTCCGCTCTTCGCAATACCTATCTTTTACATTCAATTTTTATAATTTCTGGATTAGTCTTAATATGGCCTACACCCACCTTACAATCATCCTTGCTTCATTTCCCTTCGTATTATTTTCCTATCATATCATCCTATGTTCCCTTCATAGTATTAATTGCAGCTTACGAATTCTTATCTGGATGTTGCGATTTTGAAGTGGTTTGCATTTATATTCTTGGGTAGGACATGTTCAAACTTATGCCTGTCGATATGTATGACTGACTTATACTAAGTAAGTACCTGTAAAAGTTTGACGGGGTTGGCTCTTTATAATGCCGTTAAATTAGATTCATTGAAAGGTTATTAAATCGATAAGCTATAAAATAAATCACGAGGACATGCCTAAATATTTAATTTCGGCTTTGTTTAGTTTTGAGTTAGAGCTTGCTTACTAAAGCTAACTTTCATGAGGGCTTTTCAGAATTTTTCGAGTTTCCGACTATCCTTATTATAGGATCCTGACCCTTATAATTTTATGGATAGAATAGTTAATCTAACTAACTAATATTACCTAACGAACGAAATTATCTTCATAATATTTAGAGTTAACAGTTTACATTCCAGGTAAAGTATCCGTCTTTCCTCGTAAGACGCATCGTTCTACACCTATCTGTAGGTAAGTGTTGTTATGACACCTACGGCACAAGGACTATCTGCAAATAGCCGCGAATGAAAACTATATTTGCGTAGGCAATGGCTTTGAGGATGTCACTGCACCAAGTGCAGTAATTTCGCAACCGACATGCTGATATATTATAGCCGTGGATCTCACCACCAGCAGGGTTTCAGCCCGAGCCAACAGATTTTGTACGTCGACAAGTATTAATGCTACGTGAACGCCACCAACATCTCGCTTGTCTTATTACGTTATTCAAAGCCATTTGGCGCGTTCCTTTTGTATATTATCTAATCTAAGACAAAATTAAATCACAATTAATGTCGACAGACGTCATCGGCGCAACGATGCGGAAAACTATTGCCTCCTCCTGAAATACTTAATTAAATAAAGCGTCTTACGAGAATCTTATTGAAAAACATGTGGTTTTTTCCAAATTGTAAAATTTTTGAGAGACCTGTCTGTAGACAAGATTGGACTTTGGATCTGTGTTGGGTCGATGATGATTGTTAGCTATTTCTTCTGTTCAAAAATGGTTTTCCGAATTACTGAGTTGAATATTTTCTATAACGTGATCAATCTTAATCGTTTGTTTCTTTTGGAGTCGTTATGATAGACAAGGTGTTGAGTACTAGACCAGCTGTAAGTTACAATGTGTGCAATTAGAACACGTGGATTATAAACAAAATAAGGTTTATTGAGGCGTTCAGGTAGTGATGGCTGAAGCGCGGGCGCCGCCGCGTGCCGTGGGCTGCGCTTGGCACGCGCACCGCGCTGAATATCGCTGAAAGCTCCGGCGCGGGGAGAGCCTCGCGCTCTCGCCAGTACCCCTCCGACCAGCGATGCTGTGCTGTCTCCGGAAATAGAGTACGTCCGTCGTCTTTACGTGCAGTGTCGCGTACCGCTTGCCGCTGCAGCCAATATTTTAGCCATTGAAACGCGGTTAATAATAGAGTTGTCGTTTAACAATTTATGTCTTTCTACTTTATTTATTTGGCTACCAGTCTTTCGATTCGGTCATTATTAACCGCGGTTTAATGGTAACGGTCTCAACCCGAGTTGCATTCCTGTGGGGATGCGAGTCGTGTTAGACGACGAATTAAGTGGATTCGCTCATTCAGTGTAGATGTGTACAACGTCCTTAGATCGGCCGACCAGGTGCGCGAGTGTGTGTGCAAATGACTGATAGCCCAGCGCAGCGGGCTTAACTTGAACAACATGTGGAGCAAAGGATTCACGCTATGGAGGATAATGCTGTGCATGTTGTTGGCGGTGTCGGCCTGCGCCGCAGCGGTGCGAGGTGAGTGCAGGAGGCGCCCGCCCGCCGAGTGGGAGCCGGCACATCTTCGCTCGGACTCTGCGTCACTACATCGTTGCTATTTTCGGCGTAACTTGCGCTGAAATTATGTAAAAAGCTCACGTATGTGCTCTATTTTTGGCGATAACCTTAGGTGAAGTTTTGTATGACAAAATGATCTAGTGACCGATTTATAAACAGGATTAGTCTATTCTCTGCTGTGTTTATCGGGCAGATTTGAGTGAAGGTAGAGCGCCGCCAGCCGCTTCGTTACATCGCAAAGCTAGATACGTAAATAGAAATACAGGGATTTGTCGTTGTGCGTCGCCATCTTGTGAAAAACGATAGGATCGTGACGACATTATAAAAGTATGACATGGATCTAGGTCACGTCATAATTGCATGGCACCCTCTTGATTCTAGTAATCGTACATAATACCAAAGTTAAGAGCTAAATGTTTCTTAATGCAGATATGTAGACAGTAAATCAGTATTTGGTGTACGTCCAACTAGACCGCCTAGAGTAGATAACCTCTAGGTGGCCGTTACATTTAAATTAACCTTTTCTTCAATTTGTACCGAGCACATTTTTTCAAAATTNGCCTGTCGATATGTATGACTGACTTATACTAAGTAAGTACCTGTAAAAGTTTGACGGGGTTGGCTCTTTATAATGCCGTTAAATTAGATTCATTGAAAGGTTATTAAATCGATAAGCTATAAAATAAATCACGAGGACATGCCTAAATATTTAATTTCGGCTTTGTTTAGTTTTGAGTTAGAGCTTGCTTACTAAAGCTAACTTTCATGAGGGCTTTTCAGAATTTTTCGAGTTTCCGACTATCCTTATTATAGGATCCTGACCCTTATAATTTTATGGATAGAATAGTTAATCTAACTAACTAATATTACCTAACGAACGAAATTATCTTCATAATATTTAGAGTTAACAGTTTACATTCCAGGTAAAGTATCCGTCTTTCCTCGTAAGACGCATCGTTCTACACCTATCTGTAGGTAAGTGTTGTTATGACACCTACGGCACAAGGACTATCTGCAAATAGCCGCGAATGAAAACTATATTTGCGTAGGCAATGGCTTTGAGGATGTCACTGCACCAAGTGCAGTAATTTCGCAACCGACATGCTGATATATTATAGCCGTGGATCTCACCACCAGCAGGGTTTCAGCCCGAGCCAACAGATTTTGTACGTCGACAAGTATTAATGCTACGTGAACGCCACCAACATCTCGCTTGTCTTATTACGTTATTCAAAGCCATTTGGCGCGTTCCTTTTGTATATTATCTAATCTAAGACAAAATTAAATCACAATTAATGTCGACAGACGTCATCGGCGCAACGATGCGGAAAACTATTGCCTCCTCCTGAAATACTTAATTAAATAAAGCGTCTTACGAGAATCTTATTGAAAAACATGTGGTTTTTTCCAAATTGTAAAATTTTTGAGAGACCTGTCTGTAGACAAGATTGGACTTTGGATCTGTGTTGGGTCGATGATGATTGTTAGCTATTTCTTCTGTTCAAAAATGGTTTTCCGAATTACTGAGTTGAATATTTTCTATAACGTGATCAATCTTAATCGTTTGTTTCTTTTGGAGTCGTTATGATAGACAAGGTGTTGAGTACTAGACCAGCTGTAAGTTACAATGTGTGCAATTAGAACACGTGGATTATAAACAAAATAAGGTTTATTGAGGCGTTCAGGTAGTGATGGCTGAAGCGCGGGCGCCGCCGCGTGCCGTGGGCTGCGCTTGGCACGCGCACCGCGCTGAATATCGCTGAAAGCTCCGGCGCGGGGAGAGCCTCGCGCTCTCGCCAGTACCCCTCCGACCAGCGATGCTGTGCTGTCTCCGGAAATAGAGTACGTCCGTCGTCTTTACGTGCAGTGTCGCGTACCGCTTGCCGCTGCAGCCAATATTTTAGCCATTGAAACGCGGTTAATAATAGAGTTGTCGTTTAACAATTTATGTCTTTCTACTTTATTTATTTGGCTACCAGTCTTTCGATTCGGTCATTATTAACCGCGGTTTAATGGTAACGGTCTCAACCCGAGTTGCATTCCTGTGGGGATGCGAGTCGTGTTAGACGACGAATTAAGTGGATTCGCTCATTCAGTGTAGATGTGTACAACGTCCTTAGATCGGCCGACCAGGTGCGCGAGTGTGTGTGCAAATGACTGATAGCCCAGCGCAGCGGGCTTAACTTGAACAACATGTGGAGCAAAGGATTCACGCTATGGAGGATAATGCTGTGCATGTTGTTGGCGGTGTCGGCCTGCGCCGCAGCGGTGCGAGGTGAGTGCAGGAGGCGCCCGCCCGCCGAGTGGGAGCCGGCACATCTTCGCTCGGACTCTGCGTCACTACATCGTTGCTATTTTCGGCGTAACTTGCGCTGAAATTATGTAAAAAGCTCACGTATGTGCTCTATTTTTGGCGATAACCTTAGGTGAAGTTTTGTATGACAAAATGATCTAGTGACCGATTTATAAACAGGATTAGTCTATTCTCTGCTGTGTTTATCGGGCAGATTTGAGTGAAGGTAGAGCGCCGCCAGCCGCTTCGTTACATCGCAAAGCTAGATACGTAAATAGAAATACAGGGATTTGTCGTTGTGCGTCGCCATCTTGTGAAAAACGATAGGATCGTGACGACATTATAAAAGTATGACATGGATCTAGGTCACGTCATAATTGCATGGCACCCTCTTGATTCTAGTAATCGTACATAATACCAAAGTTAAGAGCTAAATGTTTCTTAATGCAGATATGTAGACAGTAAATCAGTATTTGGTGTACGTCCAACTAGACCGCCTAGAGTAGATAACCTCTAGGTGGCCGTTACATTTAAATTAACCTTTTCTTCAATTTGTACCGAGCACATTTTTTCAAAATTATGTTCCTACTATACACATGATTTTTCAGTAAAAAGATGAGTTACACAATGAAAAAAAAAAAACTACTTTTCTTGTCCCCATATTCTTGCTTCTTGAAACTATCAGATTGTTAACGTTGCTCCCAAAACACCCTTGCGGACGCTCGCTGTAGAAAGTTTTGCTATATATTTTTCTGTAGGTTCGTTCGGTACAGGCAGCCACATGTAAGTCAATGTCAGCTAGCATAGCAGGCAACATAAAACACAAACAGCTACTTTGAAGAGCGACACACCAAGGCCGGCAATAAACCGCTCGGTGAAAATACTAATGTGAAAATTCAAGACGACTCAAACATATCTCAACTAGAATTTTACTTTCCGCTTCTTTAATTTAATGAATGAGAAAGAGACAAGTGCTCTTACTATTTTTATGTCGCCTTCAATTCATTTTAATTTCAAAGAGCAATGTATGAAAATTCTGTGAAGTTAACTTGCAATAACGTAGCCCATACAAAATAATGATAAGAAGGTGGCTAATGGATTTGAGTAATGATTAATGAACTGTAGGTTATACTCTTGAAAGACATAAGTAGGTATAGTAAAGATGAGAAATGGAGATGATTCATATTTGACGTATCTACAGCTGGTGGTGACGCAAGCGAGCACGGGAAGCACAATAAATTTTGATTTAATGATAGTTCTGTTGATGAAAAACCTATGAAGTTCATAAACTGTTCAAAATCGTACACCGCATAAGCGAAATCTAAAAGGTGATGATAAAAATATAATATTGTTAAATAGGCATACTTACCTCATTTACCTACCTCATAAAAAGATTATGATCGTCCATGCCCTCTCTCAACTATGTTTAAGTTAGCTTTCAGTGTAAATAAATTAAACGCCTTTGTTTTATTTACATGAGCGGCTGTGTTTCTTGTCTGGAAATACGATACTCCATGGTTAGTTATCAGACTTCTAGTCTTGATACCAGAGAAACTAAGTAATTAACATCTAAGAACTAGGATTATGAGTATTCCCTACTCTCTGAGTCATCCAAGCCTCATGGTCTCATCGATATCTCAGTCAATGGACCTCCACTGCTGAACCTTTGTCAGATCGTCTTTACCACAACCGGTGGCCCTCCTAATCTGCGATGTAGCAACCATAGTCCATCGTTTCTTCGTGATACTTATATGGCCGGCCCGTTGTAATGTTAACGATTTTATTCGCTTGGCTATGGGTGACTCTTGTTCTCTTAATATGAAATGTAAGCCTGATTTTTTTATCACAGGGGTTGTAACTCGGCATATTTTGTCTCTCGGAATTTGTAGAGGTAAAGCTTTAACAAAACAGGCTTCAATATTGCTGCAGTGGCTGCCAGCATTCCAGACGCAACGTGCATAAACGCAAGGCTGACTCACTCGATACTTCTCTAATCTACTTAGTCTTTATTTTATGAGTTTATCGATATCTTTCCGTACGAATGTATTCAGCCAACAATCTCCAAAAATGTAACAGAAAAAAATTACTGAAATTTAAATAATTTTATTTGGATCACTGTTAGAGATTTCTAAAACTTTTTAGTACGATTTGGAATTTAATGGCATTTTTATGGTGTGAAATCATCAAATGACCCCCCCGCTGTTGGTGCAGCGTGAGTGTCAGGCTCTCACTGACTAAAAGCCACCAATGTCCCTTTTAGAGCCCTTTATGTACAACGGGCGCGGTAATTCTTTCGAGCAATCCCGCAGCGCCGGCAGGCATTTCATGGCATCGAGAAAATAAAATCAACATCCTGTTTTAAATAATCATACTCGCACATATTTCTTGTGCAATATTTTAAGAGCTCTCCCTGTTCTTGCAACTGTCATTATAGATGGATGATGATGGATTGTACGTAATTTAAATGCTTATTTTTTCAGCCGACGACGAAGTACCATCTGAGTCACAATGCCGGCCATACATCGAAAAAGCTCTCAAGGAGCTGGAGTCAGGAGATGTGGAACCAGGTAAAATCCCAAGATCTTTCTTATACGACTCTTTATAATGCTATTCTTTTGATCATTGTCGAAAGTTTGGCTTCAAAACCTAAGAATATTAAGTAAAATGAAGTACTAGAATGAATTAAAAAAAAAAACTACTCTTTCGTATCTCCTTAAGTAAAAACATTTCTCTATGCCAAACCGTTTTTTACGAAAATGAAATGATCTGCCTAAGTTCTGAAAACGAAGGACGTTATAGCCTCAACTTAAGTATTTGCAATTTTTTTTTTATAAATTCCACGTCCCGCCGCGTCAATTTCGATCAGCATCCTAACTGTTACTGCGCGATGAACGTGTAGTAAACTTTATTTAATGTGACCTCAACGGAACCAGGAATAATCTCGGATTGACACGAGTTTGCTGGTGTTGAGATGTCGGATCTATTTTAATTGCAGTAACGTACGCGTCATCGATATTACCGCCGCTAGGTCACCGTGTATATTTTTTCCATTGTAAATTATTTTCATTCATCTTGCATAGACTAGTGTTAATTAGTGAATTAGGGTTATATAAATCCGTAAAGAACCTTGGCAGTAAGAAAAGTTTCAATCTCAATTGAGGAACAGATGATCATTTCTAGCTATAAAAAAATTTGGAATTGTAATTATCGCTACAATTATATGGCCATAATCATTAAGATCATAGACGAATGGCATCGATTATTCTGTATTCTGTATTCTACCGCTCTTATTTGAAGAGGAAAGCAGCCAAGTACACATCAAAATCATTGTTGTAGGCAATAAAGCTAGACGCAACTTTGCGCAAAATGTCTAGGAGTGTAGCAAAATTATTATATTCGACGCATGTGATAGAATTATGATCATGCTGTTTAATAGTCATTGTCCTCTAAAACGTATTGAGGCTGGGCCATCTAAAATTAAACTATTATTTATAAACCACGCAACGTAGAAATTCACTTGAGAGCGTCAAACCAGGGATGGGACAGGCTGAAATCGCGACTTTGAAACGACAGACAGTCAAGGACAAACAAAACTGATGTATCATTACGTAATCCTTTGTAACAAAGTTTCTGTGGAATATATCAATAAATTCCAAGAACAGAATAACTGATAAATGTAAGCAATATATTTTGAAACTGGGTTAGTGTTAGATAGTACCTAAATATTGTATCTGATTGGTACTACTTGCGATCAATCGCACTCACACAGCGTGAGTAACACGTAAATGAATTGTCCACGATGGAATCTACTGAGCAGGATGTATCAAAAACGTATAATTATACATAGTTGAAAATGGACTTTGGCAAGTCAACTTTTAACGCTTCGTACAAAAATACTTTCCCGAACAATTTTGTGGCAACGGCTTTCTTATTATTTAAATAACGATAATAATGAGCGTAGGAGAAATATCAACCATTTTTCAACAAGAGTCTGTAAGTATTTCAACTTAGTAGGTCTGTGTATCTTCCCCTCGTATTGACATGCTCAGCCAGTGTAAACTGTTACTATGCCTAATTGCAGTAAAATGAGTATCACGACAAATGTGTAAAAACACAAACACAGAAATCATATCAGGATTCACTTATATGAAAAACAAACTATAATTACAGACTCTGCCGAAAAAAACGACAGTGATGAAGTAAGTGTCGTCGACGGAGATGACACTAAAGAGGACAATTCAGCAGAAAATGGCGGAGAAGCAGCGGATAGCGCGGAAGACGATGCGCCGTCAGTAGAAATAGCAGACGAACCTTACGTGTCACAAGCGTCCGTCGAGGATTTACAAGCTGCGGCTGATGACACTGATTCGGAAGAGGCTGCAGGCGACGATGGGGACAGCAATGAACAACAGGCTGGTGATGCAGACAGTGGCGAAGCATCTGCTGAAGAAGAAACGAAAAACCAAGGTGGGAATCACTATACTCAACATTGTATTTTCATTTAAATATAACTCGTCTGTCCTGCAGTGCGAATCGTAAATAAATATGTAACTAGCTGTTAAATCATAAATGCTGCGTGAAACTTTTCCACTAAGTTGTCATATTATACGAACATTTGAAAAGTTTTGGTCCATAGCAAACTTTTACCTTATTTTTATAATATGCCGTTTGACTATTAAAAATGGTGAATGGAGCTAAATGACCAAAGTTTTTGTTTTTTTTGCAATTTTACAGTTTGTGTCTATTTTGTGATGAAACCTTAGTAAGATATTTTAAATAATTACAATACGTTTCAATAATTTTAGAGAGTGAAGAAGCTGAAGACGAGGCCAAGGGTGAAAGTAACGAAAAATCCCAAGAAGGATCCGAAGAAGACAGCAAGGAAGTGAAGGAAGAAGATAGCAAAGAAACTGACGCAACTAGTCAAGAAGCAGATGACGACGATAAGTCTGCTGAAGCTGCAGACGCATCTGACGAAAATAAAGACGATGACGATAAGACACAAGAAGAAGACGATGGATCTCAAGAAAAGGCTGATGAATCGCAAGAGGACGCAGACGATGATCAAGACTCTAAAGAAGCTGTAGATGACGAATCTGGTGAAGAAAAAGCTGCCGACGAATCTGGCGAGCAAGAGGCCTCAGCAGAGGACAAAGATGAATCAGCAGAAGACCAAGACGCAACTGCTGAGGATAAAGATGATTCAGGAGAAGCAAAGGACGAGTCTGGCGAAGACAAAGCCGATTCTGGAGATGATACTGAGGAAGCAGCAGATGACAAGGAGTCAGTAGAAGAGAAAGATGATTCGCAAGAGAAAGAAGCGTCTGCAGAAGAAGCTGAAGGAGGGGTAGAAGACAAGTCGCAAGAAGAGGAGGAGTCTGCAACAGCCAGCAAGGAGGAGGAAGATGGGGACAAATCCGAGGAGGGTGAGGCTGGAGACGAGGAGGCTGAAGCTGCCGGAGAAGAAGGTTCGGAGGAGGAAGGAGCACCTGAAGAAGATTTATTGATTGTAAGTAAAATAAGTGTGACAGATTAGCCATTCAAATATTTTAGAAAAACTTAACTTCCATTCCTTTTCGTATAGCTGCAGTCGTCAAACTACGTAATGTTAAGAAGCCATTTTGTGTCTGAGATACCACTGTTAGCGCTTAAAAACTACGAAAGTAACAAAATTTGATAAATGTAATGCTTACTTTTTCTATTACAGACTATTGATATTCCCGAAAACTTGAGATCTCGTGACCATATCACCAAAATTTTAAGGCTAGATGAAGAAGCAAGCGAGGATGAGTTGACCGTTGAAAAATCTGCCGATATTGTGCTCAGAGATTTGAAGAGGTTATACGAAAACTCCATCAAACCATTAGAAGGTCTTTACAAGTACAGGGATCTGAGTAACAGGCATTTTGGCGACCCTGAGATATTCTCTAAGCCTTTAGTACTCTTCATGGGTCCGTGGAGCGGTGGAAAATCTAGCATCTTGAACTACTTAACGGGGCTGGAGTTCACTGAATGGTCTCTTAGAACTGGTAATATATCCTTTGCTAGAAATAACCAGTTTGTAAATACAAAGAGCTTATTTTCTAACGACATTTTTATTTTTAGGGGCGGAACCATCACCTGCGTATTTCAACATTCTTATGCACGGTAAAGAACCACAAGTGTTGGATGGCACTCAGTTGGCAGCTGATTGGACTTTCTCGGGTCTTCAGAAATTCGGTCAAGGTCTGGAAGAGCGTCTGAGGGGCTTGAGATATCCCAGCAAAATATTAGAAAAGGTTTGTTTTATAACATTGATGATGGAGATTTAAACCTTGAGTAAATCAAACTCGAAAAAATAACGTAGGGTAATTGTGCCATTCTTCTCAAATATCGGAACATTTAGAACATTGTGACTTATCAATGTCTATTTCCAGGTTAATATCGTGGAGATTCCTGGAATACTGGAAGTAAGGAAGCAAGTGTCCCGTGTATTCCCCTTCAATGATGCCTGCCAGTGGTTTATCGACCGCGCCGACATCATCTTCCTGGTCTACGATCCTTCCAAACTGGACGTGGGTCCCGAGACTGAAGCTATACTCGACCAACTCAAAGGCAGGGAGTCTCAGGTAAGCTTACAAATGTTCTTATAGATACAACTCTCCTCAGAGTCACATTAGAACATATTGTTATTTATATTTAAAACTGTGAAAGACGAACATTGCAGGCCCATTATAAATCAGAGGAAGTACGTTTGCATGCCAGCATTCATCCCATAGCAATGAGTACGCGTGAATAGTATATCTGTCATCATTTGATGATCGAGTAGAACTGACTGCCAGGAATATTTTAATCGACAATGCAATGAATTATCGATATGCGACCACGTAGGACTTATAAATAGGCGCATTCATTTGGTAAGATCTAATTATACAAGTCTAAAAAGGGGCGGTGGTATGATTATTACACATAGTAACGCAGTAAGGAAATACTAAGCCTTAACTTAGTTACTGCGGAACAGAGAGCATTTTGAATCATGGAGAAAAATATTATTATGTAACAGACTAACATTGCTACCTTTATAAAGGAGTCCAGGAGTCAAGAGGGGTTCATTTGATAATTCCCGAAAAGCACTATTTAAATAACATCGACCGAATCCTACAAATACTTGCCTATTGTTCTTTTAGACACGCATCGTGCTGAACAAGGCAGACACAGTGAAGCCGGAGGAGCTGATGCGCGTACAAAGCGCGCTGATCTGGAACATCTCGCCGCTGATGAGCTCCGCGCAGCCGCCCGTCATGTACACGGTGTCGCTGTGGTCCATGCCGTACGAGGCCGGCGCGCCCGTGCGCCTGCTGCAGGCCCAGGAGAGAGAGCTCCTGAGGGATCTGCGGCAAGCCATTGACAAGCGCATTGAGAATAAGATTGCAAGCGCTAGGAGATTCGCTGTGAGTAGCCCTCGTCTTTTATAATATTGACTGTTAATCAAGATAAAATACCCAAGTTTACGATGTACTCATTTAAAGTCTTAAACAATTTTTGTGCCAAATCTACTGAGTGTGCTGAAAATTATTGTTTAGTGTCCCATTATCATATACCAGAACATGACGATCACATTTCACAACGTTACTGTTTGCAACAGGTTCGCGTGAGGAACCACGCTAAGATGGTTGACTGCTACCTGACCACGTATTACAACCACAAGACGATATTCGGCAACAGGAAGATCATTGCCGACGCCATCATTGAAAACCCTCAGAACTACCACATCTACGAGGGTCTTAGCACACTCACCAATATTTCCAGGTACGTAAATATATATTTTTTTGATGATAGCCTGTAGTGCTTCTTTGGCAACAAAATGTTCAACGACTGGACGAATTTAAATGGAATATTTTCGCCTCTACAGGTACGACCTGCCCGACCCCGAGACGTACCGGGATTTCTTCCGGTTGAATCCCCTGTTCGAGTTCCAGCAGCTATCGGCGACGTGCACGTACTTCCGAGGCTGCCCCATCACGCGGCTGGACGTGGCCATCGCTTACGACCTGCCCGAGCTCGTCGGCAAGTACAAGAAGATGGTGGAGACCGCTACGCCGCAGGGCATGCCCAAGAGTTGATGCCTCCGCGAACGAACGAACCCCGCACCACACTACACACCCGCTTTTTAATTTTAGCCAATTGGATTGGACATTTATTTTGGGCACATTTTGCATTTCTTCATCTAATCGGGCATCAAATCACTAGTTATTTTTCGTTACATCGCATTTCTTTATTTATCTGTAATTTATTTTGCTTTATACTCGCTTGTTCCTGTTTTTGAGATGAATGATGTCGTATCGTATGATTTTATTGTGATTTTCTTCGTGCGTTTATTAGTGGTGATGATAGAAAACGCAAGACAACTTCCAATCCTAATTATCAAGGTGTTTTTTATACATGTCTCAAAAATGCAATAAATTACTAGTCATTATTGAAGAAGTTGTTAGTTACTCTTGTATCTATTCTAAGGTATGTCAATGTAGGTATTCCTACTACTAGTTCTAATTAAATCCCGTACTTGAGCGGTGTTTGCCGTTATTATTTCTTTGTTAGTTATTAATGAGACACAATGTGACTATGTATTTAAGTAAAAACTAAATAAAAATCATCGGTGTTTTATTTCAATCCTGTTCCAAATGCATGATGTATCTGAAGATATTAAGTTAGGTCCACGTAAGTGTATTATTTTCTGTTTAGGCTTCTAGAATCTTTTTTACAGAACACCTATTTCGTAGATCATCAAAAAACCGGCCAAGTGCGAGTTGGACTCACGCATGAAGGGTTCCGTACCATTATATAAGTTTATTGTATGGGGACCCCACTTAATATATTATTTTTAAAAAAATTTAGTATTTGTTGTTATAGCGGCAACGGAAATCATTTGTGAAAATTTCAGCTTTCTAGCTATCATGGTTAATTAGATACAGCGTGGAGACAGACAGACAACGAAGTCTTAGTAATAGGGTCCCGTTTTACCCTTAGGGTACGCAACCCTGAAAACCGAATATTTAATTCCTTTATCTATATTATTACAAAACGGAAATGCTTGATAGGCGGAAACGTAAACAGAAAGGTTGGTCAGTGGTTATTGAGCTCCATCTAATAAAAAAAATGTATACCTAGCTGTTATTTTTAAAGTGAAAATCTGTAGACGCTTTACCTGACGCCGACGGAGAATTTGTAAAACGTTTATTTTTAGCTTATCCACAAAATCCATAAGTTCTCTAGTTCCTACCTGATAGCAAGTGATAGCACCTCCCTACCTTGGTTGACAGCTAATGCCATGACATTGACAAACGACATCACTGACTGACACTGGTACAGCTGTCAAAGCGCGAACAAATTTGCTGCCGTCCACTGCAGTTTTTGTCGAGCTGTTTTAATTCCTTTATTATAGCACCTACGGTTGAGTTAATACATAAATATTTTAAATACAACATAACTTAATAAATACATAGTTATGCACACGGACTTAGCACCCCATTTACATACTGCCGAATGTAATGTTTTCATACGAAAGTTGATGGACTGTCACAGCGAGGTAGGTAAGAAGTTAAAACTTAATTGCATAACAAAACAATTAGTTAAAAGTTTAACAGCGGAAATATTCGAAAATATATGTCGTACATTGTTATATAAGTTTCGGGTATTTATATCTTATCAAGATAATAACCTAATTTGTTACCCACGCGCCGTTAGAAATGTTTAAACTTTTTGAATTACCCTGTAGTAAACGCAGTCATTAGTCTATAGTTTAGACACATCCAACATGTTTTTTACCTATTCATTTTGTTCCAGCATCCATTTAGAAAGTTCATGGGATATTGCAATGACTATGATCGGGATATGAGGAAATGTTTGAAAGCAGAGCGCCTTGAAAGACAAAAAGCTAACTTAGAAGAGTCTCGCAGACGCCACGCAGAAATCCGAGCCCGGATATTAGCACAAGAAAAAGCCACCCATTAAAATATAGAGAAGTTGCACTTAATAGCATTTATTATACAATGGAGACGCCAACAGAGTTTAAAATATTAG
>NWSH02000605.1:8157139-8201376 GCA_002382865.2 Heliothis virescens | reverse complement strand
AAGGGGGTAAAAAGGAGGGGGTAAGTTAGTATGAAACTCCGTCAGTTTTGAAGCTAATTCGATTAAAATTAATATTTGGCTATTGGTTAGAAATTAAGAATGACGCAATAAGGATTTTTGGAAATTCTGTCTTAACGGGGGTGAAAAAGGGGGGGTAAGTGTCTATGAAACTCCATCAGTTTTTAAGCTAAATCGACTGTTTCTGCCCTTCGTTTTGTGACGGTGTCGCTGTTTTTCACACGGACAGCTTTATGTAGCTTTCTCGCGCGTAACTAGCTCCGATAAGTGTTCACTTTTACCGATAGATGGCGTTGTCCATACATTCTAAAAAGGCAGTCAATGCAATGCCCATTGCCTTTTGGTATGATAAGTCTGAAACATCTCGAATAGTTTCGCGCAACCCGCCGTTTCCCCGGGCTCTTAGAATTCAACATCAGACGTTTAAGATCTTTCATTTTGACGACCCGTTATCGCTGGCATAAGCGACATGTTCCGCGTACGAAGTCGCGGGCAGAAGCTAGTATGTCTATAAAAAACATTATGTATATTATAATATTCAAAACAAATTACACAACTACCATTTCCAATGATGATGGAAAGAATCAATTTACGAATAAAACACTTTAAAATAAATCACACCCCAATATAAAAATCCTTAATTTTAGTGTACAAAGGCAAGTGAATATTGATAAAAAAAAGTTTATTAATATGCATAGCCCTTTACAAACTCTTTTACTCACACTCTTCAATTCACTCCTAACTTCCTCAATCTCCGCCTGCAGATTTTCATTCTGCTGTTTATAACTGTCCAGCAGTTCACTATCCGAGTTGCTGCCCAACAACTCGAGTTTATTCTGTAACACTGCCATGCGGGAGTTTAGCTGCATCTCTAAACCTTTTTGCTCTTCTAGTTTAGATCGTAAATCCAGCTCTTGTTTGCGATGCTGCTCGATTTTCTTGTCTCTGTAATGAATAAAGGGGTTTTGGATTAGCTGTTTTGCAGAAGCCGAAGATAATATTATAGCAGGATGAAAAGTAGTCTACCTACAGTCTGCCAAAAACATAACCCGTCTTAGTAGTTAGGTCATAAAGCCTGCAAGGCCTGCGAGATTGTACGAAAAAGTTATCTTGTCCCTGGCACTTAATGGGCTCCCGAAGGAATACGGTGGGTTTTAGTCAGTAAGGTAAGGGGTCATTTGATGATTGCCTACGTCCATAAAAGAGTACCGCCAATCTCAGTGCCAATATCAATCGTTCTGTGCAGAATCAGTTACTACTGGTACTTAACCTCAGATTAAATCCATATGCATAATCATAGCATACATTTGCATGAAAAAGCGACTTAGGTTTTTTAATTATTGAATTAATATTTTTTTAAGTTTTTCTGTTACCTTTTACTGATTTCTTCCTGTAATGAAGATAGTTTTTGCATCTGTATTTTATATCGACTCAAAACTTCTTTGAGTGTTGACAATTTGCCTGGGGAAGGAGGTTCACCTGAAATTGAATAAATAAAAAATCAATTTTAAAATAAAGTTAAAGGAATAATAATATCGAATGGTTCTCGTCACTGAGTAGAAATCATTTTAGGTATCATCGGGTGGCGGAACTAGAGAAAGGGTATAAGTCATACGCGCGTATAATTCGCGTAACATAACTCTGCCGTTTTGAAGTTAGCTATTTGTTATTTGACGCCTTACGCATGCGCAGTAGTGTTCTATTCTAGTATTTTTTGATTATTGAAAATTCTCAAAGGGTCTCGACATCGAATCGAAAAGCGCGAATTATCCTTGCGCTCGGAAGTTAGTAGCGGGCCGCCATTAAGTTTTGCGAGCACTGTAAAACTTACCTATATATGTATTTTCAGGTAGAGATTCCATAAGGATCTGGTGTAGTGTGGTCCTCCAGTGTTCATACTCTTTCTGTGTGCCGGCCAATTTGTTCCTGTACAGGACTAGTTCATGGGCGGTCAATTCCAGCTTAGACTGTGATAACAAACAATATTTATTTAATAATATTATAAGTAAAAATCATTGCTTATTTTTTGTCTGAATAAATAATGGAAAATTTAAAAAATACATTATAAAATCCAAATCCACATTAAGTATTTCAAAGAATAAAAAAAAAACCAAGTGCTAATCGGACGGCGTACGAAGAGTTCCCTAACATTATCTATAAAAAAAAGGTCTGTGTGGGATCCCCATAAAATATTTATTTTATTCTAGTTCTCAGTATTTTGTTTTTATAGGATATATATAAATTGATCATCTGAAAAATTTCAATTCTCTATCACAGGTTACAAACCAGGAATCTTAGAAAATAAACCTTATCACACATAAAATAAAGTTGAATATTAAACAATATAAACTCACCCCCATTTCCTTCACTTGTTCTCTTGCCGCGTTCCTCTCTGTCGTCAACTGTGATACCTTTTCCTTAAGTCGGGTAGTCTCGCCATTAACCAGCCTGCTTTGTGCCGCCTCCAACTCACTGGCCAGTCTGTTGATAGTCGCGCCTTTTTCTATCAATATATCCTCTTTTTCTCTATCCTTTTCCATGCATTTTCGTTCCAAAGTCTTTAGTTCGTTGTCCTGGAGATTTAAAAGTGGAATTATTTTTAAGAAATCATTTTAAAAAGAAATGAACCAGCTCTATGCTCATATTATAAAGCTGAAGTTTGTTTTTTTTGCTTGATGGAACACGCTAATCTCAGGAACTATTGTCCGATTTGAAAAAATTGTTTAAGCGTTAGATAACCCATTTATGGAGAAAGTGCGCGGAGTAATTCCCATGGGACGCGAGTGAAACCGCGGGAAAACGGCTAGTGTTTTATAATGGACTTACTTTTTCATCTAGTCTACTTTTGGCTTTGGTCAAATCGTTTTGTAAGCGCTCCATTTCTTCTCTATGTCTGAAAGAATATACAATTGTTTCATAAAAAAAAACACTGTGTACATTTGGTTATTTGAAGTAAATTTGGAAAGAAGTTTTTATTTTATTTTATCGATTGAGACAAATTTACTCATACCTGTCTTGTTGTTCCCTAAATAAGGCGTCAGTGTCATGTGTGTGTGCAACCTGCAAACAACAAACAGCTTTATAAATAAGCTGATTTTAATCACGAATAAATTCCATTCGATAAAGTAAACACAGCAATATTTAGTTACTACAGTTCTCATCAAATAATTTTTATACTCTGAAGATAGCGCGAGGCATCACATGGCTGATAAGAGAGCAGCAAAGTAATTTGGAGACAGCTATCTTTTGCTTACTAGAATATTGCATACTGTTCGAAAAAGATTTTACAACAGTCATCAAATTACTTTGCCATTCTTACATCAACCATTTGATGCCTCGCACATACAACACAATTCTTCTATCATACATTTTGTAATTTGCACTCACTTGTAAGCCTACTTCAGACAAGCAAAGTTACCTGAGGAATATTATAGATATAATTTACCTGTAGAGTATGTAAACGCTGTTGTACATCTTGCAAACTGATATTAGCCGAGCGCAGTTCTAATTTCAGTTGCTCTTTCTCCTGGTCATTTTCTACGAGCTTCTCAGTCAAATGGGTCACTTGTTGTTCCAGCTCTATCAGTTTGTGCTTGCTAGATGCTGTTTATAATAAAAATATACATTTATTTGACCATTCTTGCACATAATGTACAGTTGCCAGAATATCAACCTATCACAAATTGTCAAATTTTTTCAATAGATTTTCAACCTTATCACAATGGTGGAAGGTTAATGTTTGATTCGTAAAATTTGATGGAGGCGAGTAGGTTGACTTGCTGTCGTCTGTACAATGAAGGACTTAAAAGCATAGCTTTGGGTGTTGGAGAAATAGCATTGAAGTCTTAAATAATCATGTCCAACTCTATAATTACACAAATCATAAAAAAGATTGATTTTGATAAACATAAATAGTTAGGGCCAGTTGCAGGGGTTCCAGGTAAATGTCCAAGTCTTGCCAGCTTCATGATTATCTGTCGATAATTCCATAGAAAAGTAGTTAAAATTAAAAACATTTCTATGGTATTATCTGTTAGATATCTATAACTTTATCGGGAAGTTCAGAAACTTGCTCTCAGTCTCTTTATCATGGCTCTGCTAAATCCAGCTTGCCATTAGATAAAAAGATAAATATAGAATATTCCAGAAGCAATATAAACATGGTGTTACCAAGCAAGTGATGAGCTTCCTGCAATGACAGTTCTGCTTTATCCCTGTCATTGATAGCGGCTGCAAGGCGTGTCCTCAAGCTGTCTATTTCTGTGTCCAGCTTCTGCATCTGACCAGCGAGCTGCTGACATTCTTTCACACGGATCTGTTCAACAAAATATAAAGAATAGGTGTCATTTATATATTTACACTAATATAATAAAGTGTTTTTTTCTGTTTGTTTGTAGTCTAAAGGCTCCGAAACTATAAAAGTTTTATAACAGAACCGATTTGAAAAATTCTTTCAATTTTATGAAGCTGGACTATCATCACCCATTATCATAGGCTATATTTAATCCCGGTATGGGACAGCGTTCCCCCAAGGTGCAGGTGCCGGTGGTGCAGCTAGTTTACAACATAACTATGACAATTAGGTACCAATTGCAGTAAATAATTATTGTATACTTTTATACAAAGATTGTAAAGAAGAAAAGTAATCTATGGATTTATTGAACCAATTTTGAAAATTATTTAATCAATAGAAAGTTATTTTTGAGTGTGTGTGACTATGTTTTGTGTAGTTTTTGTGTAGTTAATACCGTTGGGTGCCCAGTTAAACAGTGAGAAACAGTTACTGAAATAATAAAAATGTTGTTAAATCAACAGTTACTCACATCATACATAACTTTGAGCTGCTCATTGTTCATGAGCTCTTGTCTGTCTACATTGTTGATTCCATTCATGTGACCTGTAACAAATATTTAGAAAAATAAGAAACAGCCATAAACATCCAACAGAATGTGTTATTTTTCAATTATGTTGTCCCATATTGTGTTTCTTTAAATAATTTTTATTTATTTACACAAGGAAGCCAATAACACATCTTCACGTCATCAGCCCGACTTGAAACTGAGTATGAGCATTCTGAATGTTCATGAGATTATGAATAAAAACACAAAAGCCAACCAGGAAACAATTACAGTTCAATACTATTGAGATAAATGAAACGACATAAAGTTTAAAAATTATGAAAAAACGCAAAATGTTTTTTTCTAATTAGTTTTGATAAAATTTTTAAGATAATGTATACCTCTGTAATCTTGTTGGAAATAATGATTTTGCCCATCACCAGCCCCATAAGGACTAAACTGAGCTTTCAAGCCTTCTTCCTGAAGTCTCATGTGTCCCATGTGGTTCTTAGGGGTTTCACAGTACATCTTAGAGGGCTCTGAGCCATGTTGGTTCTCCTTCAAGTGGTTGAGAGACTCCACATATGTTGGCGGCAAACCTGTTCTCGGTTGCTGGACTGTGGAGTTAAAGGTTTTTATTTTGTTTACAATAAGGTTTGATTGAAAGTTATTATAGTAAAAAATACATTTACATTATGAATGAAAAGCTCACTAGGTAACAAAGCACTTAAAAGTAATAATAACATTTGATTCACTATTGCACAGTAAGTGATAAAAGTAAATAAATAAAGATAGTTTACCTCCATTGGTCTGAGCTGGATCTAATGTATAGTTGCCACTACTATTTACGGAGCTAGCTTCATCGTCATCCAACAAATCGTCAAACGCATTCGCTAATTTGTGTTTCAGCTAAAAACACGAACATTGTTATGTAAAAGTGATTGTAAGTAATGTTTTTGACAAAAAATGTCTCAATTTATAGGCATTTTTAAACAAAAATAGATAACGTATAGCTATATTTACCTCTTCATTTCTACGTTTCTGGTCTTCAAGTTCTTCCTGTTCTTCAAGTCTATCTTGAGCGCTGTTGTTTATGTGGATACTCGCGGCGCCTTGAAACAAACTCATTCCGGGACCATCCATATCGGACAGTTATCGTCCCTCTGTACGAGCCAGAGTGCAATTTCCACTAAACTACATAAGACTACAGGTTATTCCTTGTTAATAAACAATCGTAACAGTATAATTCTCTATAGCGTGTACATTGCGTAGATTTTTTGTAAATTATAATAACCAAAACAAGTTTTTGAAAATCGTTCATCAGTGTGACCAAGTAACAATGCGTACGGTAGAAATCTAGGAAACAGTACTACTATTGGACAGTATATTAAACTGGGAACAGTACCAGATTCGGATATCATGTTACATCAATTTACACTGGATTGTTTGAAGTAAAATCTTATATCGAAGTGGCTAATAAAAATATGATTTATAGAATTGGAATTTAGAAGAAACTGTAACAACTCAGTAGGTAAAATATTTGCTTTTTTTTAAATAAGTTGACTGGAAATAATGGCATTTATATATCATTATTTATGTTATAAATATGCCATTTGTATGTTGTGTAATGTATGCATGTGCTCCTTTCAAATGCACCATTGCAATCAATTGCAATGCTCATTACCATTGCAATATAGTTCTACCAATTTTGATGATTAATGATTACTTGGCAACATCCTCACTTGACAGTTTTACGAAATGTTGCCAGTAGTAGCCAATAAGAGAGAAAAAATGGTTTCTTTTTTCGATAAAAGTAGATATTGGATTATCTTCCAGATGACGATTAACTATTTTAGAAATCGACAAATTAACCGGACTTGACTGGTATACAATGTTTGTATGCATACAGCCAACGATTCCAGCTGCAAGGTCGCATTAGGTCGGGCCGGTGTCACTGGGGGGTGTCCTTATCCTCATCCCCGTGTCATGTCACGTAATTGTCAATGTCAACTGTCACAATATTTATTTTGACTCAATTTTTAAGGTTAGAAAATAATGAAATAAATAAGAATTTAGTAAAAAATATTGTGACAAAATATTTTGAGTGCATAAATTTTATTCAATTTCTCTCTAAAATGGCACTTCGTCCTGTAACCCACGTGCTTTTCGATATGGATGGTTTAATATTGAGTAAGTATTAATGAAACATTTTTGCCGAAGTAGTAGCACTTTGGTATGATGACCCCTTGGCCACTATACCCGAAATTCATCTTAGTCTTAGGGCGGATTGTTACTAAAAGAGAGTAAAAAACCTTTTTATAAATGTAGCTTCAATCAACTTGTAGGTAAATGGCTTTAGTTTATAATATTTTCTGCAATTCACAGATATAATAGTAATTTAGATAGTATTGCTGTATTTACATCATACATATTCGTACTAATGCCATCCTCGTAGTTAGTGAGGTAGACAAATCAATTTTTTTTTTTTACTTTTAGATACTGAGGACTTGTACACAGTGGCATTTCAAAATATTGTGTCACAGTTTGATAAAGATTACACTTATGATTTGAAACTGAAACTGATGGGGCTTCAAACACATGAGACTGCCAAAATGATAATATCTGCACTTGAGTTACCAATGACCATTGAATCATTCATAGAGGAAAGTAAAAAGCAATTTGAAATATTATTTCCGAACACACAACTGATGCCAGGTAAACAATTTACAACGGCATATGTTTATATGTTAGCTGTGGCAACTTACTATAAAATCTTTTTGTAGGTGCAAAGCGTCTGATAGAGCATTTAAGCAAAAATAATGTTCCAATTGGATTAGCAACCAGTTCAAGTAAAGACAGTTACGATTTGAAAGTAAGCAAACATCACACGGAGTTGTTCTCTCTGTTCCCATACAAGACGTTTGGTTCATCTGATCCTGAAGTAAAGAATGGGAAGCCTCACCCTGATATATTTTTGGTATCTGCAAACAGATTCCCAGATAAACCAAAGCCTCAACAGGTAAAAGATCTAATCTTATATGTAGTTTGAAATTTTATTTAATTCAGAAGCTGGTTATTCTAAATAACAAGGAAAAAGTTTATAATGTAAACTGATATAGTCTTCATTGTTTTTAGTGTTTAGTGTTAGAAGATGCAGTAAATGGAGTGAAGGCAGCCAGGGCTGCCGGCATGCAGGTTGTGATGGTACCCGACCCCAGAGTACCACAAAGTTTGACATCTGATGCTAGTCTTGTGATCAGCTCTTTGCTTGACTTCAAACCAGAACTGTTTGGATTACCACCATTTAATGAATAGGAAATTTACAGATTTATCAATTTATTAGTTCTTTGATTTGTCTACCTCATAAATGGGAATGAGCAGGGTGCATTTATTATGTAAATTATTAGCATTCAAATTACAATGTACAAAGTATCTATACCTATATTAATATAAAGAGAAAATGAGCAGGTAATGACATTCCAATAAATAAAAAAACATACATATATCTACTACTTTTACATTTAAAAATCTATTGGACCTGACAAATTTTACCAATCGAACATCAACCTTCCACTATTGTGATAAGGTTGAAAATCTATTGCAGAAATTTGACAGACTGTGGTGACCTGATGTGCTGTCTGTACTATAGATACTCTGCTCTGCATTCAAAATAATCAAAATTAAAATCTTTATTTCGAACTATAAGTGTGGGTATAAAACGTTGAACACATAATAAACTTCATAGAAATTCCATGTTCCGTTCAATATAATCGATGTTTCATATCAGCCGGTCGTCCCGCGGCGACCTTCGTAGTAATTAGTAACAACTCTTATGATGTATGCGAAATACAATCACGTTAAATTGAACTACAGCCAACAAATCGTACTTTTCACGTCATGCTATTGGACGATATCACCAGTAAATTGGAAAATTGGCACATTGGCATCTAATTCACAATTATAGCCCGTAAATTGGAAATGAAATTAAAAACATACATAGGTACCTACCTATAATAGCTACAATCTACGCATACCGAAGAATATCAACTTATAATACAGTCTGTAACTGAGCATTATCTGAAAGTATAGGAAGTTAAACAGAACCGTGACTGTGATTTAAATTATGTACCTACTTACGCATTAGTTATATAAAGGCCTGAACAGACGAAGATAAGATATAAATTGAAATAACAACATCTTCCATAAGCACATGCTAGGAAGCTATGAAGTGTAGATATTAATTTCCACTAAATAATCCAGTTATTTTTATTATTTTAATTTAAAAGAAATAAAAATGTTTCGACCAGTGACACATGTTTTATTTGATATGGATGGGTTGTTATTAAGTAAGTTTTCCAATATTAATTTACAACTTCATTATTTACAATAAAGAAATTGTAATAATTTCATATTATTTTCAGATACGGAAGACCTGTACACCGTAGGATTCCAAAAAGTGGCATCTCGTTTCGGCAAGGAGTTTACATTTGAATTAAAAAGTAAAATAATGGGTCAGCAGAGTAAAGAGTTCGCGGGCACAATTATTAACGACCTCGGCTTACCACTCACCGTTGAAGAGTTCTTGTCGGAGACGCGAACAATTTTCGATGAATTATTTCCTCAGTGCCAGATTATGCCTGGTAAGTTTCAAACTCTACCTTTCCCACGTTAGAACCCATCAGACGTTACTTTAAATTTTAGGCGAAAAGCGACTGTGGGTTTAGGCCCAAGTTCACTGACAAAACGATTGCTTACTATGAAGTTTCACGCTAAAACGGACGTTTATGTTGCTGGTTCACTTGGACGCTAGTAGTTTTTTCGCGCTGAAAAGACATGCAAGGATACCAACTTTGGGTAGCATCTAGATACTAATAGAGAACTTAATTATATTTTACAGGAGTGGAAAAGCTCTTACGCCACCTCCACGATCACAATGTTGGCATAGGGCTGGCCACAAGCAGCAGCAAGGAGTCCTACGATTTGAAGACTGTCAACCATCAGGAGTTATTTGATCTCTTTCCGTGTAAGACTTGGGGGAGTTCTGACCCTGACGTGAAGAAAGGCAAACCGTCGCCCGACATATTTTTCGTAGCAGCCAACAAGTTTCCTGATAAACCAGCACCTGAGAAGGTATGGATGTGTTATCTAAAGTAAAAGCAAACCAAAGATACATAACTGTCAATCAAAAGAGTAATTTCGGTTTATTTTATGCTGGGGAGATCTTACGCCATTTCTTTCTCCCAGCAAAGACACAGGAAGTGGGAAAGGGGGTGATTTAGGGTTTTTTTTTTGAGGATCGAAGTGCTGATTGATCAGCCTCATTTGAATAAACGTTTTGAGTATGAGTCTACTATTAAGCATTCTCGAATGATCTGAAAATTAACTGCACCTGAAGTTATCGACTCAGTAATGAGTTTCGAATAAATATTGAAAAAAAAAACAGTTGATCTATTAAAATTTTCAGTGTTTAGTGTTCGAGGATTCCATCAACGGCGTGAAGGCTGCGCGTGCGGCGGGTATGCAAGTGGTGATGGTCCCCGACCCGCGTCTAGATCGTGCGCGCGCGACAGAAGCCACGCTCATACTGGACTCCATTGTAGATTTCAAACCAGAGCTCTTTGGATTACCACCGTATAAAAATTAAATTAATAATTTTGTGTAGGTCAATTAAATCTCAATTTTGTGTAGTTATTTATTTTGAATTACTTATTAGGAGTATATTAACTGCCATGCATTGTTCTTTTTATGGATAACAAATAGTACTTATTGTTCGTTTTTACTGTATTAAAACTGTTTTGATCTTTGGAATATTAGGTTCCCAAAAATATTTAGGAGCATTGTTGTTTATATGGTGTAAAATATATTGTGTATATACATATTGTAGAAACTATATTGGAATGTTGAAATAAAATGTCATAATGGTGCTGTGAAGTTTTGTATTTTTATTTAAATATGACTAGATATAAGAGGTCAATGGTTAACACACTCAGGTACTGTAATGGTGTAATACTGCCTTTATATTTACACTGTAAATCTTATATTACATAATTATTTGAAAAACATTACATGTTCATCAAACAACATAATTATTTAACACCAAAAAAATAATATCATAGAAGTACTACATTACAACATAAGTACAGATCATGTGATGATAAACAATTGACAGTTTTATAAATACAAGCACCAACAAATACTTATAACAATGATTTTCTAATTATCATAGGCTGGAAGACCGAACAACTCAGGTTTGAAATCCTCTAAGGATTTGAGGACCAGTGTAGCAGTTTGTAATTGATCTGGTTCTATGCGAGGATCAGGCACGGCCACAACTTGCATGTTGGCTGCATTTGCTGCCTTTATTCCGTTCACTGCATCTTCAAAGACAAGGCACTGAAAGTAAAGTCATGGTGAGCAATCTAGGTAAACTTGGTATATAATTAATTTGTCTAACTGCTTATTCATATTTGTTTATGCCAGTATTTCTTTTTTGGTACTAATTTGTACACCAAAGGCTGCTAAAAGTCGTCACAGAGTGCTCTAATTCATGGCCTAAAATAACCTTTACAATGGGTACAATATCTACTTACATCTTCTGGTTTAGGCTTGTCAGGAAAACGAGAAGCACAGACAAGGAATATGGCAGGGTCAGGCTTGCCCTTTGTCACTTCTGGGTCAGTTGATCCCATGGTGAGGTGATGGAATAGTTCTAAGAATTCTTTGTGGTTCTGCATCTTCATGTCCACACTGTCCTTACTGGAGCTGGTAGCCAGAGCAATAGGAACCCCCTTCTTGTGCAAGTGCTCAACTAACTTTTGTGCGCCTGGAATGTTTAATTTCACAAATGTACATTTTAGAAGTGATGTTGCTATGCTACAGTTTCAAACAACACCAATATTAGAATAAAGAACTTATTCGTAATATGAGAGATGTTAAAAAAATTCCATAACAAGCAGTGAATGTTAGTTGTGCTTCAGCGTTTTCTACTGTAAAGGATTAGAAATAATATTATTAGATTTATTGCCTACACTACTTAGCGGGTGCTTGGGTTTACTGAAGAGCAGAAATACATCCTGCATTTAGAGTGACCACGAAAATTCATAATATATGAGTTATTAATTACGAAATATTGAAAACACACTTATCATGCAGTTTGATAACATTTTGATTAAACCAAATTTAATTTTACCTGGCATAAGCTGCACTTTAGGGAACAGTACCTCATAATATTCGAAACTCTCCTTCATAAATTCCTCCTTGGTGATAGGTAAATCCAATGTCTTTATAATTTTTTCAGCACATTCGTGACCTTGAAATCCCAGGAGGCTGGCCTTGATTTCCCAGGTGAATTCTTTGCCATACTTTGCACATACAGCAGTAAAGGCCTCGGTATATAAGATTTCTGAATCTGAATTAAATACATGACGGAAATTATTTCATCATCCATTCCACTTTAAATCTCGTGAATTACAAAGAAACTTGCACTAACCGAGAAGTAATCCGTCCAAGTCGAACAAGACGTGAGTAACATTTTTGAATTGCATTATAAAATATTTCTCAAAAATATGTGTATAAGAAAAATTAGTCTTATCTTTTCCACTTATTTTTAATTTTCAGCATTCGTCTCGCTACTCGCTACAGTAGTTTTATGAATTTGACTTGACATTGAATAACAGGGTTGCCAATGCTAGTAGTCCAAATTCCCCAAAAATCGAAGTGAAATTCCCCAAATTCGGGGAGAATAAACTTCGAATTCCCCACAAATTCCCCACATAGATTATCTACAGAAAAGAAGCCAGATTGAATAAAATTTCAATAATAATAGAACTAGATGCAGTTTTTAGCCATATAGTTGTAGATAACATGATTTTAGACGCATTATCTTATTTATAGGACTATTTTGTGTTTTCTTGTCTGGAGCTTTCTTCAATAACCATTTGTCTATGTTTTATCAATATTTTCTTTTACTGTCGCCTCAAAGAGATTATTATTACGTTTTATTTCGCGAATCAAGTTGTTGTGTACGAACATATGTAGTATGTATGTACATACCTATCTGTGGAATGATCAAAAGACAAACAGGGATTCCCATTAACGAATTTCGTGGTTGCAATGAGTACTAAATACGCAGGGCTGCGTTCAAAATATCAGAGTACGGTTGTTTGGTTGTATTTTTCATCTCGCTCTGACTCAAATCATGCAACGGGTGCGAAACTATCGGTTGCTTGTCAGAGTGACATTTCTCCGACGTTCTGAACGGCTTGGAGGGCGTTGGAGTGCACCCCGGGTGTATGTTTTGAACGCAGCACACATGAATTTATGAAATACTTAAACTTCAAACTGCCGATTGTCAAATTCTATGGGACTGTGGGTAAATTGTGGGAATCCCCGCATTTTCCCCACATGACAACAGTCCCCACACATTCCCCACTCGACTTGAAATTCCCCACAGTTTGGGGAATTCCCCACGGATTGGCAACGCTGTTGAATAATGACTTTAACAACTTCAAATAGTTGACAGTTCAGTTTCATGAAGTTTCAGTAGACACTTTAGTTCTTGGTGTCGAGTCGTGGTTAAATTATTATTTATTTGTTAATTATTAACTTACATAATTATGTATTTTATCTAAGTTAGGTAGGGAAGGCTTGCTTGATACTTCGTACAGAAATATGAGTCGGCATTGCTGTCCTCGCTTTTTTCAATCAGGGCTCTAGACACGGATTAATAGGTAGTAACCTAAAAAGCTGTAGGTAGTCTAGGTAGTGTAATAAATTACTTTTATAATCTTATAAAGCATGAATTACAATTTCACAAATTGTGATACATGCACAAAATTTTGCGTAATGAAACGTACTGAAAGTGGCGGGATTTTTGAATTAAGAATCTTTTGGTTTTTGGTTTGATTGAAGTTTCAAACTTAGATTTCATATTGCGATAGCAGATAGCAAGCGAAATGTAAAGATTGAGAAATAGTAATGATATCCTTAGTCGTCGCTTTCCCATCATAGGTACCTAGCTATTACCAAGCTTACCTACAATGGAAAGCCCCGGGAGGTTGCTATTTTACAGGTACGTATGGAGCAAGCTTTTGTTATAGCTAAGTTACATAACTTTCATGTATCGTTGTAGCTTCGTTGGGTTGGCCTAAGATGCCAAAATATAGATTTGTGTAATTTATGAGTTTCGCTCTATCTGTCTATGTTAGACTTATGTAAGACGCGTAGCTGTGTAGTGTACCTATGTAGTAGCGTATTTTAAACTTTTTAATGATTTACTTACGTATTATTTAAGCCAACCAATTGACAGAAGGTAGTACATTATTAATCGCTAGCTTCTGCCAGCAGTTTCACCCGCGTCCCGTGGGAACTGCTCCGCGCACCCGAAAAGTAGTCTAGCCTTCCTCGATAAATGGGCTATCTAACACTGAAAGAATTTTTCAAATCGGACCAATAGTTCCTGAGATTAGCGCGTTCAAACAAACAAACAAACTCTTCAACTTTATAATATTAGTTATTTAGTTATAGATTATTTATATGTTCCTTTTCACACTGGCAAATTTTCGTCTCGCAGCGTCTTTTGACGGTATTTGTCAACGATTTGCTACCCTTAAAAGCGGCAATGTCATTTGGCTTTTTCGCTCGGAGAAATCCGCCAGTGTGAAAAGGTTGTTAGGGGTTGCTCTGAGTGGTCCTATTCGCAAATCGAAGCAGGTACGCATTGTGAAAACTCTAAGCGAATGATAAAAACCGGCCAAGTGCGAGTTGGACTCGCGCACGAAGGGTTCCGTACCATTATCTATGAAAAAAGTACAATAGGAATGGTCAAGTGTGAGTTACTTAAGTTGCACATTTTTCTAATAGATGGCGCTACTAGAATTCAATTTTGCAATTAATTAATGTAATAATTATTTTTTTTATTTTTTTTGTATTTGTTGTTATAGCGGCAACGGATATACATCATTTGTGAAAATTTCAGCATTCTAGCCATCACGGTTAATGAGATACAGCCTGGAGACAGACTGACAGACAGACAGACAACGAAGTCTTAGTAATAGGGTCCCGTTTTACCCTTTGGGTACGGAACCTTAATAAAAACTGACTTAAGTATTCTTGTGGTATTCGTTGTAAGCTATACCAAGGGTTATGTAGGCTTTACTACAATATTTTGCCCTCGGTAATTCAAATGGAAATTCAGGTAGGGCATGCATTTAGCACAGTACTCTGGTCTGAGTCGACCTTTGTTACCCAGGCTAGGTCAGATAACAAATCTATTATTTTGTCATGACAAAGAACGAAGTTTAAAATAATTTTAGATCATGGATATTTTTCTTAATTCAAGTTTGCCTTGCCCTAAATAACAAACCTACATAATTACCTGAAGACACGTCTCTTAAGTATTTATAGGAACTCCTAACTTTTATAACTCTATAGAGAATAGAGGAAATGTAGGAACTTTATAATTTTATGATCTAACTTAAAAATAAATACTTACTCGCAAATTGATGCCGGCTTCACAAACGAGGATGAGAAATCCTTTCCGAATTTTAAAACATTTGAAATTATACCTCTAATCTACATAAGCGTATTAAAGTCGAAAGTTAATCGAGTGACAGGATGGGACAGTCCACATAAAAAAAGAGTTGGGGTAATTTGGGTTGGTTGTAGCTCGCAGGTACGATTCTACCCGGGTAGCGGCGGACGTCGCGTTTATAAATATTATTGGGAGCTGGTACGAAGGTGACCTTAGAACAATTACCAAGGTCTAGTACCGCGTTTTCTTTTTCACCTATAAATATCCTGAGTTCAAGTTCCATTCCGTAACGCTATTTTATCAAACCCGAAACACCTGCGTTGTTTGCCAAAATTTTTACCATTTTTATCTATAAAGCAAACCGTTTTATCACGATGAATAACAAAAATGATGTATGTTAATAATATCCGTTTCAGACTCGGTTGATATTTTCATCGAGAAACTACTAACGTCCTTGTAGAGAAACTTTGGGACGTTAACCCTTAATTTTATCAAGGTTTTAATTATTTTAGTAAATATTAGTACAGAATTAACTACACAAGTACAATTTAATGGACTGTTTACGAAGATAGTAGAACTCATACATACCTACATAGGTGCATCGTCATGGTTTTGCCTGATCTTTGCGTGAAGAATGGTGATAAACGTTATGCGCGGTTATGGTCTCCTCGTGAACTAATACACAAAGCCTTGAACTAATTTCCTTGCTTTTTCACAATCGTGCCCTTCCCTATAGATAAGTTTATTAGGTCAATACAATTAATAAAGTACGTATGACCGCCCGGTAAGAAAGTCGAACAAGATGATTGTTAGTCACGTGTGCACTATTCGTATGCAATGAACGCTTGCTGTTCGATATCCACAATCCATAATTATTAATTCGTGGATATAGAGCGTGAAATAAAGCATTCAGGCAAAACAAGAAGTAAGTAGGTATATAGGGGCGCAACGTGTTGGCGGATTCTCAGTCGTTAGTGACGAGGCTCGCGGGCTGCCCGGGCGACTCCCGTGAGCGACCTCGTGTATGAGCTACCTATCGACACAGATAAAGGAATTCCTATGTGATGTTAGTAAACAAAAAGTGTATAAATAAAAAGCGCGGCGTGTTCCCTCTGTCAGTCTACTTGTGAAGTTAAGCTGGCTACGATGTCTCTTCCGGGAGTTTTCCTTTTTTCTCACTACGTAGAAAGCTTTTGGGTAAGTTTATTACCTATCATTGAAAATTTAATTTAATAAAAAAATAAATTACTTTTACTATACACTTTTTCCTATTTTATTTATGGTCGTTATGGATTAATCTTTTTAATTTTTAATAAAGCGTACGAACCAAGCGAGCAAGCACGTAGGTAATTATTTTTTTGCACTTAATTCATAGACTGCGTCTGAAATAGGTAACATGAGTGCATAATCCAGGCTCGATTGTATTATGCTTACCCTATCATAACATGGACGAGTTCTTATTTAAGTTATAAATAATGTTATTTATTTTATTTATGCGTCTAGTTTTGTCTGCGTTATCCCGGACACAAAGATCCAGCCGAGGCATAAAGTGTAAGAAGTTACGGCTGCAACTAGAAAATATACATTATTCAGACATTTTTCTTGCGAATTATGAAGCGCTACGCCTAGCTTGCGTGTTTTGGAGGAGTTATGCTGGAAGTTAATTTTTAATAGATGTTTTTTCTTCAGACGAATGACGCGAAAAAAAATTTAAATTGTTGCATGTAAAATTTGCCCTATACATTGTGAAAAGAATAAGTGAACCAAAGTGCTCGCTAAACGGGTGCTGTTTGGTTTATGAGGCGCAATTAATTTATAGAATCTTTGCTTGGGTAAGCATTTTAAATGTAGCCTGAGTTACACCTACCTAGATAATAAGTAACAATGCTTGATTCACATAGTTTATAGGACCTACTGCGAACAATTAAGCAAACTGGGTAATTCATCCATAACTATAGTTACGGTTGAAATACTTTCTTAAAGTTCACAACTTCCTTCGTGTGCTGGAACTTAATTGGATGATAGTTCTGATTCTGACCTTTACATAAACCATCATTAAAATGCAAATAGCGACCTATATTTAGAGTTAGCCCACATTTTACTTCATTAACAAGAATCAAGTACACGCAGGAGATATTTCTTAATGAACTGAGATTTTACGATGTTTGATTTTTTGGCCATCGTACATAGTTTTATTTTCTCTTTATTTTTCATTAGTTATCGTGTAATTTGAACTGTTGGATCGCGACGGTAGTAAAGCACTTATTTAGTTTAGAGTGTGGGGCTATAGGAATATAATCGTGGTGCTCCTGTCGCTTCCTATTGCCAAACAAGCATTCTCGCCAGCTGCAGCAGCAGTGCGTGAGACTGCCTGACCGAAACGTTGAATATTCAGCATTTGTTCACTCATCGCTGTAATATTAATATTCAATCGGTCGCTTACTCCTCTGCCTCTGATTCAAGGTTAATTTTTTACCCGGTACTAATTAAGAATAATTGCAAACGATGTTTCGAACGATATAAGTTCATCGCACAAGATTGATTTAGAAAACAGCGATTGTGTGCCTTTGTTGTTAAAATTATTGTTCGTTTGTTTCCGTAATTTGATCATAGATTTAGTGAAAGAAGTTGCTACGAAGCTAGGATGTTATTTTGGTGGTCGCAATCACGTGTGACATCTCGCTGAGACACATGTTAAGTTAGAGCCGGTGACCGGATGTTCATCATCGTTAATACCCTGTCATAAATTATGAGAGTCGATGATAGACATCAACAATTTATTATATTAGACACGTAAGTCATTTGCGTTGCCTGAAAATTATTCTATGATTGCGAATTCTAAACGAAACATTTTACGTTGTTGACGGGGATGCAGCGAAAACTAAGTTTCTTACATTTTATTTCTACTGCTTTTAAGAATTGCTTCTGAAAGTAAACAGAAAACTACCAAATTAGTCCAAGTATTAAACGAGCTTGCTAATTAACGTGGCCGTAATAAATCCATAGCTTCTTTTCGATCGCCGATAAAACCACCTACATATGATCGCACTTTGAGATTTTGTTTTTTTATTACTACACTTTTGCGGTATCGATGGCCTTCCAAACTGGTTAGTTGGCTAAAACTACCCTATTAGTATGATAATGGATTGGCGAGTCGGGTCGTAAACCATTAGCCGCCTGTACAAAATTTTGTATCGCCGATGACGCGCTTACCACCGTCCCACTGTTCGCCTTGAACCTCATACAAGGACATAGTTTTTATTATTCAATTTACTGTCGATATTTTAATGTTATTGTTTTTCTCGTTGATTAGAGTAGAAGCTTTTTTGTAAATATTTAACACAAAAAAGGCAAATATATTTTAAAGTCATGTTTAAAGCCTACGCAATATTGGGATCCCAAAAAGTGAACTGTCATAAATTCGTTTGATGGATTGGTAATAAAATAATCTCCATTGATTGCATTGATATTCTCGTTCTATAGAAATAACAAAAAGCTAGTTTGTCAGCTTTAATTGAGTTCTGAGAAACTTATATGTAGAGTTCCTGTTTGCCGACCATGTAAATGTACCATGGTATGAGAGGATTTCTATTGCACGCATTTACCTATCTTTTTACGTCAATTGGGCGACCACGTCTATATTTTTGACCGTTAATTACGTAATTAGGTACATTACTAAAATAGTTTTGTTGTACGTTTGACCTTAAAGAAGATATATGTACTTAGGTTTTAATTGTAGCAACGTGTATACAATAATAAGATTACATAAAACAATATTATTATAACAGCGTAAGTAACGCAAAGCGTTTTTTGCTTCGTGCATTTTGCTGGATAGAGCAACCAGCAGAGCATATCACCAAATTACCTTTTGCAGCATGAGTTTACACTTAATCACGTGCATCAAAGGTAATACTGATCTGTCTCAAGCAAGATTTTTTCACCACATCCCCAAAATATGATAGGTGAGCTTAAGGTCAGGAGTCTGTTGTTTTAATATCAAGTGCGAGTGTGGAAGTCACCCGAAGGGAAGCAGACGTATGTATAGTGTTATAGTGACACATATCCGATGCGGCGAGACGGCCGGGACTGGTCGGCCTTCGGGGAGCAAAACGAATCGCGCGCCGCCCTCGGCCGCCCGCGCCAATCTGCAGGGAAGCACTGTCTATACCAGTCTACCTACAATCTCCAATTATATTTTGATCTGAAAACTTTTCAACCGCACAACCGTCTTGATATCTCATTAAACACATCAATGAATGTCATATCAACTGCTCTTTATCCACATTTCAATGACAAATGAATTCTTTCGGCAAAAGAATTGACCTGCAGACGCCTTATTCTTGGTGTATTTTCGTTCTATGAATTTAAATATCCAATAGTACTCAAAGCGTTCGATGACTCTCGTTGGGTAAAATCCTTGAATCGACTCCTAAAATTGTAATAAATGGCAATGACTTTGATGACATTATTAGAGGGTTCTATATGTTTGGGTAGAATGAAGTAATAACGAAGTAATTAAGAATGTATCAAATAAAGATGCAAAACGAGTCGTATCTGGTGAAAGGTCACATCGTAACCGCTGTGTATCGACCCGCGAAGGATAGATGTCGACTGTAGGAGAAGAAAGCTCCGGACCGCTACAATGTTGTCTCCACATCTAACTAGCTTTAGAGAGCCTCGACCGTAATAAATCTCTTTTATACAAATTGACATAGCCACTGAAACTGAAGTTTTCAGTGCTCTCAGATACATATGCGATAATAGCATAACCATGTATTAATTTATTCTGAGCTACGTTCTTAATTTTCTTTTCATAATGTAAACAAAATCATTACATATTTGCTTATCAATTTCAAACTGGCTAATTGACACTTTGATCTTTAAAATTAAAAATAAGACGATTTTAAGTAACTTGTCCATGTATAATGAGGAGAAAATACGACCAGCTTCGCCAGACAGACGTGCTATGAATAAACATCTGGTTTTGGCAAATTGTGAATGCTTATAAAGTTATGAGAGACGTAGCCAAGTATGGATTGATTTTAATTTAATGTTGTGTAGGATTTCACCATACTCTCGATCTTCAAGAGAAATGGCTGAAATGGTAATATGTTCGTATTCTCTAATATGTGCCAGTCTATTGTAAACTTAACTGTCATACAGAACAGTTTTTTTCAATCGACACTTCACATAAACCAAGGCAGATAGGTCCAAAGTACTCTTGTCGATAAGTGAGAAACATTTAAGGATGCAACTTAGGGCCGCAATAACAAGCAGTGAGGAGCGATGGAGTGCAATCAATTAAAGCGACGATGAACCTCATGAACCGGCCTCAATATACGCGGAAGACGACGATGCATCATGCAGCTGACAAAGTGACGAGACGCGCCGTCATAGAGTTATGTAAATTATGTGCAAGTTGCAAGTATACGCAGATACGGTGACGTCAATACTCAAATATCACAGAGAATGAACAATTCGCAAACAGTTGAGGAAATGTTGCGCTGAAAAAAGTGACCAATTGAAAATTGCTACGAGTTTTTGTTGCGCGCGCGCTCGTCTAAGGAAGTTACTATTAAGTAATTTGTGGTCTAAGTTTCTTTGTGTTTGTAAAGGGTTAATCAGTTTGATTCTAAAAATTACTTAACGCAATCGCATTGGTAACAAAAATAAAATAAGCAGATGATATGAGATGCTTTTAATTATTTTATAATAGGCAGTTACTACGAGTAATATCTGTGTAAATCTACATTACTTACTCGCGTTATGCCTACTCTGTTTACATAAGATTTTTTTATTTACTCTCACAATATTATCATTAGCGAGCGAGTGTATCTATCCTTAATTCATTGACCTTACAACGGTTACTTCTCAATGAAGTCTAATTTAAATGTGTGCGTGAATTTTATTTATATGCTTATTAATATTAATCATGAAGCTGATGATTAATTATTGTTTTTTTCTTTATGATTTCCGCTACTAGTTATATAAGGTTTGTTCAGCGATGTTGTTGCGTGTTAAAAACTTGCGATTATAATTGGGATTCTAGTTATTACCTTATTGCTACTCTATTCCTAAGACTGACGATTCCAGATGCTGTTTTCTCATATATGTCTTTGTGTTTTAATTCGTTTTACCATATCTATGTAAATATATAGTGTGTCTCTAGCTTCCTGCCACTATCAAGCAGTGAATGCATTTCGATATCTTAAGCAAAGGACGTAGCCTGATAACATTAATACTTATTTAGGGCAGATAAGCTACGTAAGTAAGTACAACAGTTTGTCAGTTCATATTTTGAAAAAAGTTTGAGATAAGAGTTTGTTTGCTTAAGACACCTCGATCGTAGGTGTTTCTAGAAGCACACGTTCATCCCACGAAGTGCGTCATCAGAATCCGCAAACGGGCATCCCAAAAATCCTTCCTACATGCTTGCGAAATTAATTCAACAACTTAGGTACTTACCTATACTTTTTTTCAGTATTGTCGTCAGCTTTAGGCACCTACTAAGTTGTGGTTTATGTTTTGGAAATTCCAGTTTTAATCATCTATTCTAGGTACTTTAATAAAGGCATATAAGTATGCATAAATGAGAAGTCCAAAGTCAGATAATTATTACGATTTTGTAGGTCACGTGCTCTTCCAAATTAAGACGCAGTGACCATTCATCTTTCGTCTTTCATAAAAACAATATACTTGCAAGATAACCTTTCGACTTACACTTGACTTGTTTAAAAAATTACAATGAGGTTTTTAATTACGAAAGATAGACTTATCAATCATAGAATTATATGAATAAATAGTTCAGCTTATTTACATAGGTGGATCTATTGTGTTATATTTACGTACTTTATATCGATTTCGTCACTAAGTACGCAAGTAAATAGCGAGGATATCTAGAAATAGTTTCTTATCCAATGTCAAGTGTTTGCGCGTACGAACATATTTGTCGACGTTTCAATAAATATTGAAAAAATGCAAGCTGTGATAAAAATATGAAAGGTAAGCATTACACATCGATACTTTGATGATCAAATTAATGTATTTTTTATTAGATATCAATGATACGATGGTGCGATACCTACTAAATATTGGAAGTCATACAGGAAAATGTTACTTACTAAATATGTTATTAATGACTACTTATTAATTATTTTTAAATCTTTCCTGAGCATGTGTAACAGAAAGATTAAGTCCCCTTTTGTAAAATAAACAAAAAAATAAAATCAGAGAGCATTGAAAAATTAGTTTATTATATTTTTAATAAATTCTATTATTTGGCTTTCCTTAAGTTTATAAAACTGGTAAATCACAAAATTATCCCATAAGTGGCATTGAAATCAGGGAAAATCAACTAAGGACTGCGATGAATTTTAAGAGGTTTTTGACCCAGGTAACATCTCCGTTGAAAACAGAATCGTTACTATAGATAACATGACAATAAAGATACTGTATCAATTCGGTCTTTTTTAGATAACCTCAGCTGAAAAAACATTTTGGAAGTTGTCGTGGTTAGAAAAATACATGACAAACATACGTTGGACTTTGTAGAAACGGTTGGGCTGGTAAACTTTGAAGGAATTAGAAAAAAACCTTCTAGATTCTAGTTGTCATTCAATTAAATTCAACGTTACTAACTAGGTAACGCTAACCATAGCCAAAAGTTCTGAGCATGTTCTTCACGTCATTAACTTAAGTATCAATTTATACGCAAATCGATTTCCTGACATACGCAGTTTACCTACTCAAAATCTTAGTGTGTGCTTATCATTTACAAAACGCTCTAATTTACGCCACACCTACGTGGGTTAGGCAGAAAATGATTGCGAAGTTTGCCAAATTTTGCAAATATTTAGTTTATTTTGTGTTTACTTAGGTACTTACCTATGTACTTAACGAGGTGCAATATTATGGTATTTTAAAGCTTTAATACTACTCTACCTGAAACTCTACAAAGCCTTATTCTCTCTACCTAGAGCTTATTTGAGATCTTAGTTAAGTAGACAAAAAACTTCCATGGAAGTTTAATATTCAATATGCCGTGCTCAACTTTAAATCTTTTACTGTCTGTGTACGTATCTAACTTATTACTTACGTATGGAAGTAACGAAATCAAAGGCCAATTATGCAGGTATCACATCAAATTGCATTGAAAGTATGACGGTGTTGAAACTCAATGATGACTTTGTATCAGTGCATTCAATAAACATGTTATTGTTTAGTCAATACTTGATTCAGACAATTACCGCGTTTTATATTAGTTATAACACATAAGTATAAAATTCTGTACGGATTGATTGTCACCCATTTGAACGATTGGCCAGACGCCCTTGAGAGATCACTTTAAATGTGGAGCACTCAGAGATGATACCGAGATAAAGATACAGGGGTTAGACTGTTTATTTGTTTGATTACTAACCGCTTTATCTTATCTTGTTGTCCTCGCGCGCGTAACCAATAGGTGCTCTGGAGGTTCTTTGTTGAAACTGAACTGTCCTTCAACTTGCATTAAGTTCATTCCACAACACTTCGCACCTGAGCGAACTGATACGTATTATTCACATCAACAACTTATTTGTAATTCAAATGATATTTAGTGTATGCTCCAGTAAATCGATTAAAAATCACTAGGTGATGCGATTAAGAACAGTACTGTCTGGGGTTGCGTCTGTTTGTTGCTCATTACTTTAATGACTCGTATTGCATTTTAGAGAGTGCATTTTTAGAGAAAGTGACGTAACACTCAGTAGGTTTTGTTTATAGTTATGAAAGCGATCGGCAGTCTTCGAATATTTTGTAGTTCGTCCATTGATGTTAAACTGGTTAAACTTTAGCGGTTGCTTGCCCTTTGGATTATAAGGTGCTAAGGACACAAAAAAATGTTGCCCCTTGTGTATTACTTGTCTGGAAAATTATGTAAATCCAAAGTTTTCGAAATTACAGTACAGTTAGTTCAGTTTACTTTTGGGATACCAAGTTTCTTTAAATGGGATCGCTTCTATGATGTAGATACGACTAAATCCCTGAACCTTATTCATTAGCTGAGGTACTTATCAAAAAATTGCCAATAGAATAAAAGCTCGTACGAAAAATTTACGACATGATACAAACTAACTCGTATGAAATTTTCTTGAAGTGGGCCACGATAGCAGGCTTAGCGTTCTATGTACAACGCAGGATATAATTAACAAGCGGCTCTCGATATGAAAAACATCCCTACGTCGACGAAGCCGACATTCAATTACGATTTCATATTATCAAGGCTTGTGATTTTTTTCTGGGATCGATTAAGAATCTGCATGATTATGGTTGCATAGTTGCATGGTAGCATAAATCCTTATTTTATCACAAGGAGATATGGTCAACCGTAAGTCACAAAAACTCCGAGTTTCCAAATTTGAACTGTAGGTGCTATCTAGGTCTTCTCTACGTTCATAAGCAAAATATAAGGGTAATATTGTATATACTTTACATAGGATACAATGGTTAAATCAAGCATTAAGCTCAAACTTCTGTTGAGAAACTGTCAACAACATCCTAGCTATCTCGTTAATTGAGTCTCGTCCCGCGCAAATTAGTAAATATCTTAATTTATCTTAGTCAACCATGAACTTACAAACCTTTCATTAATTACTGCAGTTAATACCTACTAAGGATAAGAGCGATTTTCAACAAGAGCATAAACTGGACGAGTTATGTTATAGATGTTTGTGTGTGTGCTATAGCGGACTCAGTAGTTATGCAGTAACATGCAGCAGCCATGCATGCACTTCATATGTAAGAAAGAACTGTAATAAATATTACTTTGTAGTGAAAGGAAAATATTAAAAGAGTTGTTTATTAAGTTTTTTTGACACACAATTTTTATGAGGGTTCAAATATGGATGAGTGGGTATAAATCTATAATTAACCACACTACAGTTTGTATTTTCGCTACCGGTCCATTTCATGCTCGTCCGCTACTTGACGTATCGCGGCCTCCAAACTAAGGACAACGTTGGAGTGCTCCTATATACCGAGTTCGATTTCGATACGATTAGGCAAATAAATGAACGGATGTAATCTGTTGCATTGGTATGCAACATTACAGTTGTAACTGACGGTTGGCAACACGTTTGCGAAAGTTGTAATCCCGTTAAATTCCAGTACCTACTGGTAAGTATTCTTGTTGTGAAATGCGGGATCCGTTAAAATGGCAATAAAAACTGGTACCACCGCTCGATACCTGGAGAGATAATTTCTCTCATATTAAGCTGTCACTAAGTGCAGTTAGGTAGATGGTCGGTCGGCCGTTGACGCCGCGTTCGTGTCCGATGCCGCGTTCTGTTACGTAACGAGAGACAGTTACGCAAACCCAATGTCAAGAGCGCCGAGTCAACGTTGTGCCATCGGCGGCCGTCGAGACCGCACACCAGCGCACGCGCCGCGCAGCCGTGCCGCACGCGGGGTCATTGACCAAACCAAACAAATCTTAAAGCCAAAACTTGAACAAAGATTTGAGAATCTGATATTGGCAATAACGTTTAAAAGACTCGACATATGCAAATATTTGAGAGCGGTCATTAAACTTGATTTTGTTATTGTTCATAACGTTTCGCGTTTCATGGACAAAGAATAATCTTTGCCTTATCACATCGGTTGAGCAAGTAGATACTTGGTATAATGTAATGTAATGCTAGCATCTCAAATTTTAGGACCTGTGCTAAGAAGTGATGAGTACGTACACCGTTACGATAAGCAACTACTAGGAACCTATTTCATACGCTAAATAGTTAAGTAGGCCTAAGATTTTTTTGATTCTAATGTTGATATTACTATCGCAGAGCACGCCGCCGCCCCTGGTGGACTGGTCGTACGTGCCGACGCTGGTACTGGCAGTGATCCTGGTGGTGGTGGCCGCGACGGCGCTGGCTGCTCGCGCGGCCGATGGCAAGCAGGCCACCGGCCTGCCCGGCCCGCAGGCGCTACCGTTTTTGGGCACTCGATGGCTCTTCTGGGGCCGGTACAAGATGAATAAGTTGCATGAAGCTTATGAAGGTCAGTTTTTAGTAATAATTATGCCGTTGTTAATATTTGTTTAGTGTTCGACGGCGAGAACTTGGCAGGTATGGTAATCTGCCATCACTTGCAAGTACCTGAACTGAACAACACTTTGCAAGCATTTATTTCATTAAAATGCGATAACAGCCTTAAACTTCTGTAAAATACAAAGGATGGTACTTGTCAATCCTTTCATCCACGGAACACGTACAAATATCTGGGTTCGACCAGACGGGAACAAAGTATCATATTAACAGGGCGAATGACTGTCGATTGTTTATCATTTGTTGTGGGACACAGAATTGTCTAGACGGAGTTTAATCAACATCATCGAACAATCATGTAGGTTTCGAGATACATAATTAATTCAGATGTCAGCTATAAATAACCCGATCTAGTTTCTGAAGTCTTCGATATAGTTTGCAGTTTGTGCTATTTTGATAACATGTTATTTGACACGAATAAGAAGAAGTAGGTTACACAGAAACCTAAAACTATTTATCAGTATGAGGTAATTTTCAAATTATATCATACCAACCGTAACGGGTTGACGAAGAGAATTAGACATAAATACGTCTAATAGCTCTTAATCTTCACCACGCTTATAAGCCTAAAGGCCGAAAGGATGCCTGACACTAGCGCAGTATCAAGGCTGGTGTCAGACTATCCAGAAATCAAACACACCTTTCACCATAAAGATCCTAATATTGAAGATGGATCTAATGACCCGAATTCATTTTCGTGTTAACTATATTTGTAAAGGCTAGTGTACGGTCACAATGAGAGATTTGCACACAGACATGTTCAGGCGTTACGGGCCGGTTTTCGTGGAGACGACTCCGGGAGGTGCTTCTGTGGTGTCCATCGCGGAGAGAGCAGCCCTGGAAGCCGTGTTGCGGGCCCCGGCCAAGCGGCCCTACCGCCCGCCCACCGAGATCGTGCAAGTGTACCGCAGAAGCAGGCCCGACAGATACGCCTCTACAGGACTTGTTAATGAGTAAGTAAGAATATAAAAACTTTTCAATAGAATAGAGAAGACTTCTCTTTTTTTGGGAGTGCCATTGAACATTTTTGCCTCAGTCTTTCAATACGTAGCTTTTACTATGTCAAAGGGAAGAAACGCTTTAAGTCCTCGCGATCCGAATTAGTATAGATAGCCTTGGCATTCGGCTTAATACAAAACATGTGTTCATTTGTTATGATAAAGATCGAGAGCCTTACGTCACCCTCACCTGGGAAACACCGGTATCTATACAAAAGCGAACCATTAGTCTATTAATATTAATGTGATTATACAGCATGAACGTGACTGTGAGTTAATTGTATTAGTTTTCGGCAAGTTATTAAATAATTACTTTGATGACCACGTGTTTTATGTCGGGCTTGTCGTGTGTAGGTACAATGCCTACCTTACTAGCAAGGTTATCCATTACCTTATTTAGATGGCTGAGAACTTATAAGTAGACAGCCTGACTATAGATAATGCCAATCATCTTATATTCCAAGTCTAGAGTAATTGACATAGATACCCAGATAGACTAGGTTATCTTTAAGTAAGTTTCATTGGGCTTTGCGAGCAGCGGGTGGTGTGACCTCGAGTGCTCGGGCTATAGCAGGTCCATTGTGCTCGTGATTTGGCAAGACTTTATACTTCAAGTCACGTAGACTTCAAATATAAATGCGCAGTTACATCGGCACTATTTTTTTAATGACATTGCAATGTTGTCATTTCCTGTAAGTTTGAAAACGTTTGTCGATAATACCGACAGTTTCATCATGGTGTTCAGCCATGCCTCATCAGTTCTGATTACGATCTAATTTGATGTTCCTTTTGAAACTGCTGGAACTCATAGACTGAAATGATTGGATCTACATCAAGATAGAGCTGCTAGATCGTTAAGACAGAAAGCATAATGCCGATCGCCTCGAGGATTCCATNCGCGCGGCCGATGGCAAGCAGGCCACCGGCCTGCCCGGCCCGCAGGCGCTACCGTTTTTGGGCACTCGATGGCTCTTCTGGGGCCGGTACAAGATGAATAAGTTGCATGAAGCTTATGAAGGTCAGTTTTTAGTAATAATTATGCCGTTGTTAATATTTGTTTAGTGTTCGACGGCGAGAACTTGGCAGGTATGGTAATCTGCCATCACTTGCAAGTACCTGAACTGAACAACACTTTGCAAGCATTTATTTCATTAAAATGCGATAACAGCCTTAAACTTCTGTAAAATACAAAGGATGGTACTTGTCAATCCTTTCATCCACGGAACACGTACAAATATCTGGGTTCGACCAGACGGGAACAAAGTATCATATTAACAGGGCGAATGACTGTCGATTGTTTATCATTTGTTGTGGGACACAGAATTGTCTAGACGGAGTTTAATCAACATCATCGAACAATCATGTAGGTTTCGAGATACATAATTAATTCAGATGTCAGCTATAAATAACCCGATCTAGTTTCTGAAGTCTTCGATATAGTTTGCAGTTTGTGCTATTTTGATAACATGTTATTTGACACGAATAAGAAGAAGTAGGTTACACAGAAACCTAAAACTATTTATCAGTATGAGGTAATTTTCAAATTATATCATACCAACCGTAACGGGTTGACGAAGAGAATTAGACATAAATACGTCTAATAGCTCTTAATCTTCACCACGCTTATAAGCCTAAAGGCCGAAAGGATGCCTGACACTAGCGCAGTATCAAGGCTGGTGTCAGACTATCCAGAAATCAAACACACCTTTCACCATAAAGATCCTAATATTGAAGATGGATCTAATGACCCGAATTCATTTTCGTGTTAACTATATTTGTAAAGGCTAGTGTACGGTCACAATGAGAGATTTGCACACAGACATGTTCAGGCGTTACGGGCCGGTTTTCGTGGAGACGACTCCGGGAGGTGCTTCTGTGGTGTCCATCGCGGAGAGAGCAGCCCTGGAAGCCGTGTTGCGGGCCCCGGCCAAGCGGCCCTACCGCCCGCCCACCGAGATCGTGCAAGTGTACCGCAGAAGCAGGCCCGACAGATACGCCTCTACAGGACTTGTTAATGAGTAAGTAAGAATATAAAAACTTTTCAATAGAATAGAGAAGACTTCTCTTTTTTTGGGAGTGCCATTGAACATTTTTGCCTCAGTCTTTCAATACGTAGCTTTTACTATGTCAAAGGGAAGAAACGCTTTAAGTCCTCGCGATCCGAATTAGTATAGATAGCCTTGGCATTCGGCTTAATACAAAACATGTGTTCATTTGTTATGATAAAGATCGAGAGCCTTACGTCACCCTCACCTGGGAAACACCGGTATCTATACAAAAGCGAACCATTAGTCTATTAATATTAATGTGATTATACAGCATGAACGTGACTGTGAGTTAATTGTATTAGTTTTCGGCAAGTTATTAAATAATTACTTTGATGACCACGTGTTTTATGTCGGGCTTGTCGTGTGTAGGTACAATGCCTACCTTACTAGCAAGGTTATCCATTACCTTATTTAGATGGCTGAGAACTTATAAGTAGACAGCCTGACTATAGATAATGCCAATCATCTTATATTCCAAGTCTAGAGTAATTGACATAGATACCCAGATAGACTAGGTTATCTTTAAGTAAGTTTCATTGGGCTTTGCGAGCAGCGGGTGGTGTGACCTCGAGTGCTCGGGCTATAGCAGGTCCATTGTGCTCGTGATTTGGCAAGACTTTATACTTCAAGTCACGTAGACTTCAAATATAAATGCGCAGTTACATCGGCACTATTTTTTTAATGACATTGCAATGTTGTCATTTCCTGTAAGTTTGAAAACGTTTGTCGATAATACCGACAGTTTCATCATGGTGTTCAGCCATGCCTCATCAGTTCTGATTACGATCTAATTTGATGTTCCTTTTGAAACTGCTGGAACTCATAGACTGAAATGATTGGATCTACATCAAGATAGAGCTGCTAGATCGTTAAGACAGAAAGCATAATGCCGATCGCCTCGAGGATTCCATCGCGTGCTATCGCATTATGCTTTCTGTCTCGGTCTAGCAAATGGCAGTTCTAAGCGACAGAAAGAGAAAGGGCGACGGAAAAAGGCGATTCCGTGCTGCCAGATGTAGGCCAACCCTAATGGTGCATAGTGACCATTCTTATTAAAATATATTGTAAGGTTGTCATCAAGTATCCGAGTTAAAGTTTCTGAATGAATCAATGTCACTGTGTACTCGTATTTAAAGGTAACGTTCAAAGGTTACGGTTTTGATGAAAAGGAAATAACCAAGTAGAGTGCCTAACTATTACTGCCTAAATAGCGACTATATAAAACGATCACGTTTATTCGGCAGGTAGACTCAAGGTTGCAAGTATTACGATATAAAACCTACTGTTAAAGATCTGGCTAGGTTAAACGTAACTAAAATGGTAATGATAGTCAAAAGGCGTTGCACGGTCAAGGTTGCAACTTTATGAGTTTTCGTGAGTTTTGTAATAGGCGTGTGAGATTGATATCGAAGACGGAAGGTATGACTAAGTATATTGCTTGTTTCTATGTTTTGCAAAAAAGCTTCATTTGTTAAAGCATTAGAGCTTTAGTGTTTAAAGCATACGAGAATTTTGACGTCACGATCGATAAAATGATTACCTTCTCTCTCCAAGCTATATAGTTTAGCTGAGCTGATGATATCATTAAGGCTCTATTTTGATAAAGAATAAGACACGGGGGTGCTAAATCCATGCAACAAATGAGCTAAAGCCCACAAAAACACTTATGAAAATAATTAATTAAATTATGCAAAAATCTAGCTATGATCTCATATTTTTACAGACAAGGGGAAAAATGGTACCATCTTCGTCGACACCTGACCGCGGAACTGACGAGTCCCAACACAATGCAGGGCTTCCTGCCAGAGCTGAACAATATTTGTGATGACTTCCTCCAACTTCTGGAGTCTTGTCGCCGGAGCGACGGTACTGTTACTGGCTTTGATCAACTCACAAACAGAATGGGCTTGGAGTGTAAGTAAACTATTGATTCATATGTGGCATGTCTCGAAGCAGCTGAAAGTAGCCAAATTATACTTATCGGAAACGTAGACGATGAAAAACTTTGTCAGTTATAGATTTTGATGCTATTGACAATATATTGTTTGATAAATGATGCAATTTAAAGGCGATTTGAGAAATGATTCATTCCCAATTGCCACTGGCTACTGATACCAGATAATTTGACCGTTTTCGTCTAATGTGTAGACATGGCGCAAGCATGACTCACATGTGCGTTAGGATAGGAATTTAAGATAAAACTTGCGTAAGTAGAAAGATAAAGAAGTAATGTTAACTAGCACTAGGTCAAGACACGTAAGTTTTGAGGAAAATGAGCAGATATGAAAAGCTTTCGTGCATTTAGATATTACAACAGAACATTTTGAAGTAGGTGCCTGGTTTAAGATGCTGGCCAGACATTATGCACCGCTTTTTATAGCCGTTTTAATGCATTGAAGATGATAATGGAATAGCATATAAATAAAGAAAACAGTTTCACTAATATCTTTAACGTAAATAATACCTAGAGTGACTAGCCTTGTACTCTGCATAGCGCTTATCAAATGTATGCTCCTAGCATAATTACATTGTGTAGTGAGCTGTCGTGTGGAGTTCAAATGCTAAAGTCAGTGGGTCTTAAATAGATTCAGAGAGCTGCGATAGTAGTGACGAGAAAATGACGTTCCAAAGATAAGAATGTGGGTCATATGTGGAAGAAATAGCGTTAGACGGCCAACGTACTCGCGTGCGTGCGTCGCTCAACTAGGAATGCAACATCAACATCAGAAATGCATTATGAAATTGTACACCAGATTACATAGAACTATTCTGCGCCGCGTTCAATGTTATCACTTTATGGCCGGAAGCTATGTCGTCAATCTCCAAATGTTCTTTGTGCTTACATTCTTGCTTGATATGGCGTTTTCATGGTTTAGTGAGGATATGGTGTAGGCAAATTATGTTAAGCTTGTTATTTGTTGGAATGACATCATTATTATTTGTACGACGAATAGGTAGGGCCTTTTGGACCTGTGTTTTTGATTTGCCCACAAAACAATTTGCATCATTAGTGATGCATCGCTATAAGTAGTTTGTGAACAACGAAAACACAGGAAAATGGATTCGCTTTCAAAGCTAATTTGGTATCAAATCATACCTATTCGAAACAATTTTAACAGGATAATTTGTAGGACCTGGTAATCCTCTTATTCGGTTGCTGATGTCATGTATAAATTGGTCTTATTCCAGCGGTCTGCGGCTTAATGCTTGGATCAAGACTGGGCTTCTTGGAGCGATGGATGTCGGGTCGTGCGGCTACCCTGGCGGCCGCTGTGAAGGCCCACTTCAGGGCTCAGAGGGACTCCTATTACGGCGCTCCCTTATGGAAGTTCGCTCCCACCACTCTCTACAGGACATTCGTCAAGAGCGAGGAAACCATTCATACGTGAGTTAGTTCCCCTATCTTAATAATAAACGCGTAAATATAGGAGCTACGACTTACGTTATTGACTCGGTGATTGATAGGCTATTAATCACGACATGTAGACTGGGTTTTTTATACGATACAGTAAGACTACATTGTGACATTGAACGTTGTTTACCTATGTACAAAGAGCTTATTGTTTACCGAACGTTCAAGTTCAAATTGAATAGCTGTCCTTAGTGGATATGTTTCATGATTATGGATGCACAAATAGGCTCTCAAGCTTAGGTATACGTGTTCCTAAGATCATCCCCTTGAATAAGCTGGAGATGACGTATAATTCAGATATGATGAGTGGCAGGTATCCTTGAACTCAATCGCGCTATAACGAGGTAATCAAACAAAAAATAAAAAAGCTAGTCTTCCTTAAGCGGTTTCTTAGAATTGGCCAATTTTTTCGTCAATACATATATAGATGAAGGTTAGTACCTAACTTTTTGTGGTTTGTATAAAAGATATACCTACGCTTAAATAAGACCAACCTTGACACTTACAATGTTTTTGTTAGAATTTCGTCTGTTAATTTATTTGTTACTTACAAAACTGGTTTGGAGCATTTTATTGCTACCATTCATTTAAAAGTTGCAGTTTGCACTTTGATATATCCTGACAGCACAAGGCCTTTATAGACAACAAATCTATTTTGAATCATTGTGAGGTATTATTCGTCCCAAATAGGACGAACTTGTGGCTAAGTCAAAGCTGCACGGATCTATCGATCATAAGGTTAAGCAACGCTTGACGCGGTCTGTCCGTGGATGGGAGACCATCTTGTCATAAGGAGTTTTTTCGTATCTCGGATGGCACGATAAACTNAGTCCCAACACAATGCAGGGCTTCCTGCCAGAGCTGAACAATATTTGTGATGACTTCCTCCAACTTCTGGAGTCTTGTCGCCGGAGCGACGGTACTGTTACTGGCTTTGATCAACTCACAAACAGAATGGGCTTGGAGTGTAAGTAAACTATTGATTCATATGTGGCATGTCTCGAAGCAGCTGAAAGTAGCCAAATTATACTTATCGGAAACGTAGACGATGAAAAACTTTGTCAGTTATAGATTTTGATGCTATTGACAATATATTGTTTGATAAATGATGCAATTTAAAGGCGATTTGAGAAATGATTCATTCCCAATTGCCACTGGCTACTGATACCAGATAATTTGACCGTTTTCGTCTAATGTGTAGACATGGCGCAAGCATGACTCACATGTGCGTTAGGATAGGAATTTAAGATAAAACTTGCGTAAGTAGAAAGATAAAGAAGTAATGTTAACTAGCACTAGGTCAAGACACGTAAGTTTTGAGGAAAATGAGCAGATATGAAAAGCTTTCGTGCATTTAGATATTACAACAGAACATTTTGAAGTAGGTGCCTGGTTTAAGATGCTGGCCAGACATTATGCACCGCTTTTTATAGCCGTTTTAATGCATTGAAGATGATAATGGAATAGCATATAAATAAAGAAAACAGTTTCACTAATATCTTTAACGTAAATAATACCTAGAGTGACTAGCCTTGTACTCTGCATAGCGCTTATCAAATGTATGCTCCTAGCATAATTACATTGTGTAGTGAGCTGTCGTGTGGAGTTCAAATGCTAAAGTCAGTGGGTCTTAAATAGATTCAGAGAGCTGCGATAGTAGTGACGAGAAAATGACGTTCCAAAGATAAGAATGTGGGTCATATGTGGAAGAAATAGCGTTAGACGGCCAACGTACTCGCGTGCGTGCGTCGCTCAACTAGGAATGCAACATCAACATCAGAAATGCATTATGAAATTGTACACCAGATTACATAGAACTATTCTGCGCCGCGTTCAATGTTATCACTTTATGGCCGGAAGCTATGTCGTCAATCTCCAAATGTTCTTTGTGCTTACATTCTTGCTTGATATGGCGTTTTCATGGTTTAGTGAGGATATGGTGTAGGCAAATTATGTTAAGCTTGTTATTTGTTGGAATGACATCATTATTATTTGTACGACGAATAGGTAGGGCCTTTTGGACCTGTGTTTTTGATTTGCCCACAAAACAATTTGCATCATTAGTGATGCATCGCTATAAGTAGTTTGTGAACAACGAAAACACAGGAAAATGGATTCGCTTTCAAAGCTAATTTGGTATCAAATCATACCTATTCGAAACAATTTTAACAGGATAATTTGTAGGACCTGGTAATCCTCTTATTCGGTTGCTGATGTCATGTATAAATTGGTCTTATTCCAGCGGTCTGCGGCTTAATGCTTGGATCAAGACTGGGCTTCTTGGAGCGATGGATGTCGGGTCGTGCGGCTACCCTGGCGGCCGCTGTGAAGGCCCACTTCAGGGCTCAGAGGGACTCCTATTACGGCGCTCCCTTATGGAAGTTCGCTCCCACCACTCTCTACAGGACATTCGTCAAGAGCGAGGAAACCATTCATACGTGAGTTAGTTCCCCTATCTTAATAATAAACGCGTAAATATAGGAGCTACGACTTACGTTATTGACTCGGTGATTGATAGGCTATTAATCACGACATGTAGACTGGGTTTTTTATACGATACAGTAAGACTACATTGTGACATTGAACGTTGTTTACCTATGTACAAAGAGCTTATTGTTTACCGAACGTTCAAGTTCAAATTGAATAGCTGTCCTTAGTGGATATGTTTCATGATTATGGATGCACAAATAGGCTCTCAAGCTTAGGTATACGTGTTCCTAAGATCATCCCCTTGAATAAGCTGGAGATGACGTATAATTCAGATATGATGAGTGGCAGGTATCCTTGAACTCAATCGCGCTATAACGAGGTAATCAAACAAAAAATAAAAAAGCTAGTCTTCCTTAAGCGGTTTCTTAGAATTGGCCAATTTTTTCGTCAATACATATATAGATGAAGGTTAGTACCTAACTTTTTGTGGTTTGTATAAAAGATATACCTACGCTTAAATAAGACCAACCTTGACACTTACAATGTTTTTGTTAGAATTTCGTCTGTTAATTTATTTGTTACTTACAAAACTGGTTTGGAGCATTTTATTGCTACCATTCATTTAAAAGTTGCAGTTTGCACTTTGATATATCCTGACAGCACAAGGCCTTTATAGACAACAAATCTATTTTGAATCATTGTGAGGTATTATTCGTCCCAAATAGGACGAACTTGTGGCTAAGTCAAAGCTGCACGGATCTATCGATCATAAGGTTAAGCAACGCTTGACGCGGTCTGTCCGTGGATGGGAGACCATCTTGTCATAAGGAGTTTTTTCGTATCTCGGATGGCACGATAAACTGGTGGATCCCGGCTGTCATTTGAGTCTTGGCAGTCGTTACGGGTAGTCAGAAGCCAGAAAGTCTGACAACCAGTCTTAGCAAGGGGGTATCGGGTTGCGCGGATAACATGTAAAACACTGGTTCTCAGCTGCATCCGGTTAGACTGGAAGCCGACCCCAACGTTGTTGGGTAAAGGCTAGGGAGATGATGATGATTCGTCCCAAATAGATCGAGAAACTTCTACATGCGGTCAAGCAATAATAAAACCAAATTGTTGGCAGGATAGTATCGGAGCTGATGGAGGAAGCGAAGACAAGGAAACAGGGTACTGCCAACGATGACGCCATGCGGGAGATCTTCCTGAGGATCTTGGAGAACCCTGCCGTGGATATGAGGGACAAGAAGGCTGCAGTCATTGACTTTATCACGGCTGGCATCGAGACGGTACCTAACCTTTTTTATACGAATATTAGTAAACCTATTGCTAAATTGGTTAACCCTTTTTGTCAGTTTGTCCTACAGTATATATTGGAGGTACTGATATTACAAAGAATGTTGAGGCAAAATTGAATCCATTCCACTTAGGTTCCATCGTATGTTTTATATGACAGATAGTCATTAATACCAATTTCAAGACTCTTGTCGGTAGAAACCGTCGTTCGGAAGAGAAATTAATACTTTCATCAGTAAATTAATCGCATAGTTCCCATTCACCTCATTCTTCCATTGTTTTCAACAGCTAGCGAACAGCCTGGTGTTCCTGCTATACTTGCTGAGCGGTCGTCCGGACTGGCAGCGGACCATCCGCGCGGAGCTGCCGTCGTGCAGCACCCTGACTGCTGAGGACCTGGCAGCTGCACCGTCAGTCCGTGCCGCCATATACGAGGCCTTCCGACTGCTGCCCACAGCCCCTTTCTTAGCCAGGGTCCTGGAAACACCCATGACTATTGCGGGACACAAATTGCCAGCTGGGGTAAGTGGATGCTATGTTAATTAATGATCAACAAAAGAGAGCGCAGATGATGTATTGTGACTTTTTTTGACGAATTTCTCATTATTGATAAAGGTTAGTTTGTTTTGGAAACGACAAAACATCATATCGATATTCATCATCAGCCTTTTCATCGTCTTTCTGCTGGGCATAGGCTTCCTCATACAAATATAAGGATTGAGTGTTAATCACCCCGTGCGCTCAATGCGTGTTGGTGATTTTAGTATTTTATCGATACTGAGTATTCCAGAAAATAAGTGACACTTGCAACAGCTGCTGATATAGTTCTGACCTAAATCTGTGATTCTGGAACTCTGACAGGTTGTCTCTCTAGGTTGCAGATGCCAGAAAACTGGTATGATTTATTATTTATCAAATAAAATCTGGAAGATTCTTATCCTATAATCTTCTTCCAGATTAGCAGCAGTAGAAGAATACACAGTTTAATGAACCTTGAAATGCGAATCAGTACCGTTTCTTGACAAACAATCATTATGTTTCCAGACATTCGTGTTGGCGCACACGGGGGCAGCCTGCCGGCGCGAGGAGAACTTCTGTCGCGCCGGCGAGTTCGTGCCGGAGCGCTGGCTGCGGCCGGCCGCGCCGCACGCGCCTGCTCTGGTGGCCCCCTTCGGCCGCGGCCGCCGCATGTGTCCCGGGAAACGGTTCGTGGACCTGGAGCTGCATCTCCTGCTTGCCAAGGTCAGCCTTGTTAACCGACTTCAAAAGTAAAGTCGATGGCAAAATAAACACAGTCAACAGACCAGCAGTCATCGACTTCTGGAGCCATGTGAAAAGTTTTATTTTATCGCTTTCAGTGTTTTGTGAAGTTTTTTTACTATCCAACTGCAGGGTACAGGCTTCTTCTCATATAGAGAAGGAACGAATTTATCACCACAACTGCTAAGCCATAAAGACTGCTGGCCATGGTAGGACTTCACAATTAGATCATTTTTAAACCCAGGAATATTAGACCTCTATCTCACTGGCTTGTTACGAGAGGTACCATTTCTGCAACGTTAAAGTTGTTGTATCATTGTGTCAAGTCCTGCTTTTGTGATAACTCTTGTTTCATCTGCAGCGAAACTTTTTTAGTTTCCCTTCTATCGATTATATCGTAGGCTGTTTAAAAAATTTGAATTAAGTCAAACACCATAATTCTTCTCATTTTTAGCTATCCAACCATTATTCAATGACTTTGTTTGCATCATGTCACATGTGCAATGTGCTTCTTAATTCAATTCTCATTTCCCATGTTTACAGATAATGCAGAAATGGCGCGTGGAGTTTGACGGAGAGCTGGACATCCAGTTCGACTTCCTACTGGCACCAAAGTCACCAGTGTCGCTGCGATTAGTTGAGTGGTAGTCTCTCACTTACCTCCGTTCCCAATAACCTATCTATCTGTTGATTTGCTTACTAGAGATTGAATTTTAACATTAACTGGAGACAAGTAATGTCAAATTGCTATCTGTAAATCAACAGATCGTCTTATCGAGTGAGCTGTAGGTTTAATCACCTAACAGCTCTAGTGTCAGAGTTTCTTCAAAACCGTCTAACGGCTTCTGATGTGGAATTATAACTACGACTGCTGCTGAGTAGCATTTGTCGCCGGCTTTACGTGCCCTCCCAGGCACGGGGGTGTAACTGGTGTAACACCGCCAACTTCCAAACTCCAGGCTGCTTTGTGAAAATCAAAAGATAGATAGGTTATTGAATTCCGCTGTTATAAGGGCTAGTTTACAACACTGTGTTGCAACGTTGTACAGCAATATAATGCGCAGGTAAAGTCGTAGACTTTTTTAGATTGTGACGTCACAACGCAGTGTTGTGGCCTCACCCTAAGTTACGTGTTTATTGTCCTTCTGCTTCTTACAATGTTGTTTTAATTAGATTATATAAATATTTTCGTAACATGCGCCTATTGTTGGAGAATAAACATGATTTAGGACATTAGAAAAAGTACTTACATCAATTAACTGATCAATATGTATTTCGATAAGTTTTTAAGGACTCCACGTGGTACACGTTAGATTTCTGTTACTTAGTATTCTCTGCAGTTCCACCTGCTTCCCGAGGGAACTACTTCTCGGATACCCGGATAAAAAGTAGTAGGTACATGTCCGTTCGCAGGCTCTAAACTACTAGTGAACCAAAAGTCTATTCAATAGTCTTGACAGACATAATGAGTTACTTTCGCATTTAAGGTTGGGTTGTTCGATTTAACCTTAACCGGCCGTGAAATAGCCGCCCATTGGTAACACAGTTGTCAAATCGACCAATGAGTGGCCATTTCACGGCCGGTTAAGGTTAGTTTATAGTTAAAGTTAAATCGAACAACCCAACCTAAGTAACGATTAGTTCTTTCTACAATGGCGCATATTACGATATAAAGAGTGTATAATCAAAGCTTTGTTACGACTAAAGAGAGCGACATTTACCTTAATATTAGCTGTTTATGTTTAAATGACTGTAATAAAGTCCGTCTTGTATCTTGCTAATTAATTTTAGGCGAGTGTTCGTTGTCTTCCACTTGCTCACATAATATTATTGACTTATTATATGCTTGTTGTAAGTGTAAGTGCCAATTTTATAAGTCCCAGATAATGTTCTAGACAACTATGTAACAGATACTGCCGTAGAAGTTGTCAAAATTAAAAATAAACCGGCCAAGTGCGAGTTGGACTAGCGCATGAAGGGTTCCGTACCCCATCCTACTGATTTTTATTTTATTTTTAGTATTTGTTGTTATAGCGGCAACAGAAATACATCATTTGTGAAAATTTCAGCTTTCTAGCTGTCATGGTTAGTGAGATACAGCCCGGAGACAGACAGACAACGAAGTCTTAGTAATAGGGTCCCGTTTTACCCTTTGGGTACGGAACCCTAAAAACATTTCTACGGCATTATCTGATAGATAGCTATCAAGAACATTATTTGGAGCTTGTGAATCTGGTCGTAAATGTAATATAGACTCCACACTACTCGCGAAGTTGGCCGAGATTACGCGAATACCAGGAGAGGCACTTCAGCCAACTTGGCCTCGCCATACTTCTTCCTGATTGGCTCCGAAGAGAAAGAACAAGTGGAAGTGCCCTAGAGCTGTTGATAGACGTAACTAGATAGTTCTCGCAGATGCGAGGAATCGCAACATTCACTCAGTGACGTAAAAACGACTTTATCCAAATTGCGTAGATACTTATTTTGATAAATAATAAGTAGGCGTTTACAGCTAGATGTATTTTGAAGTTTACTTACAGGTATAAGGGCACTTCCACTCATTTTTTCTCTTCTGTGGCTACGATCAACATTCTGGAGTAGGTAAGATACGGGGTCATTAATACACTAGCAATTTGCCAACGTTCCTATTTTAGCCGTATAATAGGTGTTAGTGTAACCGGTGGATCCGTTGTGTTCTGGTAATGTATTACACGACAAATTTGCGAAGGTTTTAAAGTTGATAGTGCATTAATGACCGCGATTGTAGCTCTCGAGGAACTTCGCGAGTAGTCTGAGAACTGCTTGAAGTGTATCGGGCTGGTCCAGAATCTTCCATTTCCTTCCAAACGTGACTCGGTTGCCATGACAGCTCAGTGGGAATACGTTACAGGGTATTGGCAATATCTGCTCAAACTGCACACTTCTTTCTAATTGTTGAAAGAACTGTTCACAAATTATTATATAGGAACATAATGTACGTGTAATATTTACGTAGAATACTGACCTAGTTTATAGCTACACAATATTATAAAAATATGGCTGTGTTAATATCAAAAACATATTTATATAAAATGTTATAACCGCAAATACCTCTTGTTATAAGACTGTGTATTGCCAGCACATGCATTTGTCAGGATTTTAATGCAATTTTAAATCTAGGTAAGAGTAAACATTTAAGTTTAGCATTACAATCATTCCATTTTAAAATAAGTTTTTGGTAATACCAGCTTCGACATTTATGATGAAATATAAATAAATTAGAAGTGGCCATTTGCTATGATTATTTTATAATGTTAAATTATTATGTTGACGTTATAATTCTTTCGCGATAAGTATGACGATTTTCCTGACAGTTCTGACAGAAATGTTTGCCTGCCATACTTACTACTTTTGCCTATAATAAAAAGGCATGACAATTTAAATGTATTTCAAAACAATACGTGCCTTCTTAAGTTAGTATGTGTGGTATGGAAAAATTAGAACGGTCAGGAAGATCATCAAATCTCGAAAGAACTATAGTGGTATAGTTGATCGTTGTATCCTTGTTAGCTTTTAAATGGATTATATGTTTATCAATATATAGGAAACATACATAGATGAGGATATTGTTATCAATTAAATTATTTTGAAATAATAAACTGAACCTAATATTCCAATAAATAGAACAGAAAACTAAAGTGTATGCGTTTGTTTTGTACCTGCTTTTGTTCCCAAATATTTCGCAAGTCCACGCTGGTATATTTTTTGAATAAGTAATTGCCAAGAAATCGCAGCGCTACCTATCACCGCAAGAATTCTTTGAGCAATTCGAAGAGCCAGGACACCGATACGCCTCATTTGGATGTTTAGTTTGAAATCTTAATAATATCAATTGAAACCAAGTAAGTATGCATTTGATTTCGTAATTTTGCTCTATTTTGAAGCTGGGCATCATGTACAATGTTGAACCTGCTTGATACCTACAATAGATAGAACATACGTCTTAAAATCAGTCTACCTAAAGCCCCAACCTGTTCTGTATTTCTCATACATCCGACAAATCTCATACAACAAAAGAAAATCATGCCCATGGATTCAAAGTCAAACATTCCAGATTTCATTAAAACAATGTTTTTAGGGTTCCGTACCCAAAGGGTAAAACGGGACCCTATTACTAAGACTTCGTTGTCTGTCTGTCTGTCTGTCTCCACGCTGTATCTCATTAACCGTGATAGCTAGAAAGCTGAAATTTTCACAAATGATGTATTTCTGTTGCCGCTATAACAACAAATACTAAAAATGAAAAACATAATTAAGGGGGATGGGGTACGGAACACTTCATGCGCGAGTCCAACTCGCACTTGGCCGGTTTTTAAATTAAATTTTGTTATCTATCCGTAGGATTAGTTTAGATCAAGCTCAGAATTTTTCATCTGCCTGTCAGAAGGGGACCGAAAACTTGATTTTTTCTTCGCTTAAGTGCCTGTTCCACAGATTCCAGGTAATATTGCTACAGATTTTTTTAAATTTTGTCTTTTCTATGGCATGATCTGACAGATAGCTATCTAGAACTATATCTGGTACCTCTGAAACTGGCCGTTAGTATCCTAAAGAATGTATGGAAGGAAAACACATTTTTTTTTAACAATTAGAAAAACAACAAAGAAAAAACCGGCCAAGTGTGAGTTGGACTCGCGCACGAAGGGTTCCGTACCATTATCTATGAAAAAAGTACAATAGGAATGGTCAAGTGTGAGTTACTTAAGTTGCACATTATTTCTAATAGATGGCGCTACTAGTATACAATTTTGCAATTAATTAATATAAATCAACAGCCTTAATAATTTATTTTTAGTATTTTTTGTTATAGCGGCAACGGATATACATCATTTGTGAAAATTTCAGCATTCTAGCTATCACGGTTAATGAGATACAGCCTGGAGACAGACAGACCGGGAGACAGACAGACAACGAAGTCTTAGTAATAGGGTCCCGTTTTACCCTTTGGGTACGGAACCCTAAAAATTACCCTATTCTAGTTTTGTGGTTTCCAAAAATGTTAACTATTTAGTTAAGACTATCTATTACATAAACAAGAGATAACATACTGAGGTTTTGCACAAACTTGTGGTGAGATAGGTTATCAATCATTGATAATGAAACAGTTAACCAAAACAAAAACGGAACGCGCATATCAACGATAGCGTTGTGACAGGCAACATCTAACCTCTTCAATTGTTTTCAAACATGAAGTTCTGTGCAAACTTGTCGTTTATGTTCACTGAAGCATCGTCAATACTCGAAAGATATGCTTTGGCAAAGGAGGCTGGATTCAAGGCGGTGGAAAGCGGATTCCCGTTCGGTTTCACAGTGGAACAAGTGAAAGAGGCTAAGGAAAGAGCCGGCGTTGAACAAGTGCTGATAAATTTGAAGACAGGTATGTAAATATACTAAAATTATCAATTTTATCTTAATAATTAAATACAATTTAATTCTCTGTAGCTGATGTTGCTGATAAGGCCATTTTTGGGTTTTCAGGAGATGTAACTAAAGGAGAATTAGGTGTAACAGCAGTACCAGGCAAAGAGAATGAATTCAAAGATAACTTTAACATCACAGTAAACTATGCAAAAGCCTTGAATGCTAAGAAAGTCCACATAATGGCTGGAAAGCTCCAGAATGCCACGTCACAAAATTGGGAAACTTATGAGAACAATCTTAAATATGCAGCCGATGTTCTGAAGAATGAAAACCTTCTTGGTGTAATTGAACCTATTAATCAGTACTCGGTTCCTAATTACTTCTTGAGTGACTTCAAAAAAGGTAATTTATTAGCATAGATGATATTGACATTTTTATTTTTTTAAATTATTAGAAAATGTTCAAAAATTGTCATTCAAATACTATTTATTTTTTAAAGATAAATATAAAAAGTCATTTATTCAAAGTAGGCTGAAAATCACCACTTTTTGAAGGTTAATTTTACAAAAGACAGCCCCCAAAACGTCCACCCTTCACCACTCCTTATGTGTTTTTGCTGGGAAGAAGAAATGGTAGAACTAACTCCCCAGCAATTTATAATATTCCTAACTATACCCTGTTCACGATAACGTTAGAAAAAAGAGGCTCGCAGAAGCAGGAGTACGATACCTTTTGTTTCAAGTTCAAATAATTTTAATAAATAATGCGTATGACATACAGTAAATTATTTCCCATTATTTCCGTGCTTCAGAAGGCACGATAAATTGATAGGTGTCGGCTTGCAACCATCTTTGATAGTCGTTACGGGTAGTTAGAAGCCAGAAAGTCTGACAACTAGTCTTACCGAGGGGTATCGAGTTGCCCG
>NWSH02000605.1:8131699-8151580 GCA_002382865.2 Heliothis virescens | reverse complement strand
AATTACAAGATTTGACCCAAACAAACAAACACCCTGACCTAAATAAAACCGTTTAAAAATAAATAATTTGGAGAACTTTGAATTAGAAGGCTTATTAGTGAAAAAGTGTTCTCTGAGTAAGTGTACAAATAACGGGACCGGCCGTTATTTAAATACTGCATTTAAACAGCAGGTCAACCTGAACCAATCTGTAAAATTTTATTTAGCAATCAAACATGTGTACCTTCCACTACTGTGATCTGTGATAAGTGATAAGGTTAAAAATCTATTCGAGAAATTTGACAGAATGTGTCACAGTCTGTCAAATCACAGTCACTGTGATAACTTGATGTGCTGTCTTCATATTAGGGAGAATGTTTCACGTTTCACGTTAGCGGGAAATTCAAATGACTCGCGGTGGCGGGCGGGGTATCAACTCAAGTGTTTCTTTTCGTGGCAGCACGATATTATATATTTTTTTTAATATTATTCTAAACTTTTTTGAGAAATGTGATAAGTACGTAACTTTTTTTTTGAAAGGTGCTTACTCTTTTTCTTAACATAGTAAAAAATAAATATTACTTATTATAACAGATTTAGTTTTTTAGGGTTCCGTAGTAAACTAGGAACCCTTATAATTTCGCCATGTCTGTCTGTCCGTCCGTCTGTCCGTCCGCGGATAATCTCAGAGACTGTTAGCGCTAGAAAGCTGAAATTTGGTAACAATATGTAAATCAACCACGCCGACAAAGTGCAAAAATAAAAAGTGGAAAAAAATGTTTTATTAGGGTGCCTCCCCTACACGTAAAGTGGGGCGTGATTTTTTTTTTCATTTCAACCCTAACGTGTGATATGTCGTTGGATAGGTATTTTAAAATGAATAGGGGTTTACTGAAATCATTTTTTGATTATGTTAATACTTTCGGAAATAATTGCTTCAAAAGCCGAAAAATAGGCGTCCCCCCCCTCTAACTTTTGAACCGCAAGTTTAGAAAATATGAAAAGAATCTCAAAAGTAGAACTCTACATAAACTTTCTAGGAAAATTATTTTGAACTTGGTACAGACAGCAGTCTTTCAGATATAGCAATTTTTGGAAACCGCAAATTATAACTTTGTTATTCATATATTTGTATGAAAAACAAAGTTCTTTTTTTGTTGCCGCAAAGTGTTTGTATTTTGGCTAGTTGTAGGTAATAGATGCGTTCAGTTTTCATAGAAAATGGTACGGAACCCTTCGTGCGCGAGTCCGACTTTTTTATACCATTTAAATTATAGTGTTCATATCCCAAGTCTTTTATGCTATCTTAATTATCTTATGTATATACATACAACAAGGTACAACCCTATGTATTTCGGTGTCTACTCGCTTGTGTACTGGTACTATCCCTATGTACTCCCTAATCTTATCTATGTACTCCCTCATGTACTTTCCCTATATACAGACGACAGCACATCAAGTTTCCACAATCTGTAAATTTCTGCGATAGATTTTCAACCTTATCACAATTTACGTATTCGTTTACGTTGACCTGCTGTCGTCTGTACCTCCTGCATTAAGTATTTATGGGAATGTACCGATATGATTTTTCAGCCATATTGGATGAATGCGCATACAACATTTTATTTCAAACATTTTCTCTCATAATGAGGCAGGGGAAATTGCGATGAAATGCTAGTACTATTGAAACTGTAATCCAAGTCCCCATAAAAAGTAACGATCACTTTGAAATAAAAATAAACTAGTGAAAAACCTCGACGCTGTAATTATGATGCTCAAGTGAAGTTAAAGGATGTACTTAGTTGCCAAGAGGACGTTAGTGCAGCGTGGGTGCGTTGTTGTGAAAACACTCGTTGTTGGTAGGGTCCCTGAGGGGAGAATAGGGGAGCGGGGAGCGGGGAACCGGCGCTCCCTAACCCACCCCAACCTCATAGAGCTCAACCCTCATTACTAGAACTGTTTATTTCTAAAGTCAACGATGCTTTACGCATAAAACATATAGTAAATTTAATTACTTTTATTTTATCGTTTTATGGATTATAATAACCGTTCCAATATTTTTTTTTCTTAAAAACACTGGCTGGAAATTAAACAAAATATATTTGTTTAAATTTAGAATGTTATATATTCTACCTACTTAGAGTTCTCATCGAAGCTAATAGATATCATCCAAGAATTTTGGAGTGGTAGTGGTTTATCATCATCTATTGTTTTTCATTAATCTGTACAGAAACATCACCAGAAGATGAATATGAATCCTATGAATCATTATTAACCTACACACAGTGTTTTTTTCTGAAAATAGAAGAAAAAAAATCTTTACATGATTAAGGTAGGTATCTAATCAGGTAAGATGATCTGAAAGTTAATTGTTTCCTTATTGTGTCAACATTTTTATTAGCAATCAGTGAATGTGGTTTCATGAGATCGAAACTGACTAGATAGGAGAAAAACTATTCCAAATTCTGTTTTTTTTTGTAAATGCTTTAGCTTTATTTGATAAGAGTTACAAATATTCATTCGTATTGTAACAGTAATTGAAACGGTCTCTCAAAATTAAATAAACAGTTTCCCAAAGAAACGATAGGCAAAAACGTATTAAAAGTAATTCGTTACAATACGATGTTGGTATAACGTTCTCATAAATGTAACAAGATCAGATGATGTTATAGGTTAATATAAAACAAACAAAATGCGCAGTAGAACGCGCGGCGAGAGTTTCCAAACCACCCCCGGTACCGGTGTCGGTGGCGGGAAAGCGTGGAAAACGCGCGCATGGGGTGGCGGGTCGGGCTCATTCCGTGGTGAGGCGCCGCTCAATCGATACACCGCTTTTGTACGACAAAATCAACAATTTTCCTCTAAAACATCAAAAATTCACCCAAACAGTTCCTTATGATTTTTGTTATAAATATCATTTTGTGTGCAAGTGATTTAGTTAAGTATCCACAATGTGTTCTGAACCATAAACAAGTGCGTCGCAAAACCGCTTCAGTCTAGGTAAGTAATAATTATTAGCACGTTGAGATGACCTAGTTATCGCCATCGTGTAGAACCTATGTCTGTGTTGGATTTTCGTGTCCATTTCATAGTAGTGGTCAGCTTTTAGATTGAACTGAAAGTACGTTTAGCTTTCTACGCAGTATACGAATGAAAGTGTGATTGTCTCTTATCAGTTTATTCTGTAATTCTATTGTTTATTATATTACCGGTTAACTGATAAAGCGCAAATCCATTTTATATAGAATTGACTTTGATATTGTATGTATACTTGATTTGACTTTGAGTGAAAACTATTCTGCGTGCTTTCACGTAGTTTGTGTTGTGCGTCGTCGCGCAATTTTCGCGAGTCATCCAAGTTACGAATTTTAAAAGATGTTGCTGGATTATCCTGAAAACATTTAGGTTCTTAACTTACTTTTGTATGATACATTTTACCATCGTTAATAAGCTGGTTTAATTTGTCAAATAGTTATTTTTAAATTGTGATTCCGCATTGTCCAATCAGTTTATCCGTGCTCGTTATGTCCGCCCCTTCGAAATAAGTTCTGAAATCGTGAGTGTCATTGACCGTGAGCCTGTGGCACGCTGCCACTGCCACCCTTGTCTCTTTTCGTGCCAAATCCGTCACCTCCGGCGCTTGGGATAGGGGCGTGCAGCCAAAACGACTATGCTTTTGGGATCTCCAATTATCTCGAATTGTTCTTTAATTTCCTGTCGAATGATTCGTACAAGAGGCCCTCGATACTTAGTTTTGTGACATCACTTATACAGATTCAGATAGGGAGATTCTTCAATTTATTGCACCCGTATCAAGATAAAAATGAAGATTGTGTATTGGTCTGTTTTGCAGACAAATTGAATCATATGGCCTCGTAAAAATTGATTATTTAATACTACAGTCTGCAGCGTTGATTTACTTTCGTTCCGAAACAACGTGATTAAATTGCATTTTTGCTTTCACTCTTGATAATTTGTTAATTTATTTTAACATATAGGACTGGTTGTGCCTCACGAATGGTCGAAAGTCAGCGGCCCTTTGCGAGGAAAGCTGTTTACCGACAGACGACGGTAACCAGTCAAACATCGATAGACCCAAGTGTGACGACCACGAGAGAAAAGCTCGACTACAGTGACCATTAACTATTCGTATTACTACCGGATAAATCATTGGAAAACGTAAAATTAAAGTTGTCTTTTAATGGGCTGTAAGAGAGTTTACAACTAGTTATATTGCATAGATTTTAATGTCATCGTCGTAAAATTAAGGTTTCCTTATAGACGGTAGATGCAGTAGAATTTATGAGCGTAATGAAATATGGGGATTTAATTACTAGAAATGCAATAAACGTCTAAACTAAGATAGCGTCGTCAAAGCTTGTCTCAGAGTCAAATACAGATTGATTTTTGAATTGGTTTCTAATCGTTCTCTGAAACAATATGCAGAAATTATGGAAGTCTCAACAAAAACAGAAAGGTGGTTTGTTTAGCCTGAAGGTACTTAACTGAAGTACCGTTAACCGTTCGGTAGGGACACTTTCACTGTCTGGCCGCACGCCCCGATCATCTGATAACTGTCAGTTTTGACACAAATACAATACGAAGGTAACTGCCTACGTTCCGGCATTACTTATCGGTCAAGCGTGTTAATCCTGTAATTAACTATTCACATCAATCTTAAGGGGGTTTAGTAGATGTCGTGGGCGAACATTTTTACCAAACAACTTAGGTATATACTTTCAGTACAAATTAATTTGGATTCACATTACACATTCGTCGTTTCTTTTGTCGTTTTTATACGAAAGAAAATAACATTCCTACAGAATCCCAATTTATAAAACACTTGCCTAAGGATATTGTCTGTATCATCCGTTCTCCCCAGTCTAGTTTGCATCCGAATTCGCAAATTTTCTAAGGGCGATCCCCTCCGGGTTAGATAAGGGTGCACTTTATTGGTGACGGTTCAACTGTTATGGTGGATAGTTCCGTTTCAAGAGGTTGCTTGATGCACAAAATTGGAAAACTTTGAGGCAACTAGTACAGTAGCGAGATGGGCAAATTAAAACCCAAAGTTATTAAGAACCATTAAGTAATAGCTGTTACATTGAACGTTACAGTGACATCTGGTTATAAGAAAGATATTGCTTTCATTTAACTTTATTTATTTATGGGATAATAAGTAAGTGTTGTACGTAATTTTCAATAACGTGTTTTGTATTATTTTTAACGATACTCGATATTCGTATTGTGTAAATTACCTTGACCGTATTTACATACAAATTTTCCCGTGGGTATTCCTGGCAAAATTGGTTATTGATAAGTTTATCTCAGAGAACTGAATATAATTCAGTACTGTTTTAATTCATGTCCGGAAACTTGAGTTCATTGCCCGGAAGGGATGTAAGTTATCTGTATGTACGAGACCGTAGGAAGTAACGTGTTATATGAAGGTAGAATTGATTTGCAAGGTATACAATTTACTTATAGGCAACTTTGACGTCGGTCAACCAGTTGAAATAGAGCAAAACGCGCCAGTCGCCGACCGCTAGGCGTCTCATTGTAAATTATTAAGTGTCCCACTATCTCCGGTCTTGTCTATGGTAAATGTACCATGGTATAGATGACATAGAACACTACATGTACGGTAAAGTGTATTATGGAAATGCGTCATGTAATAGATACTTTAAAGTATCATGAAAATCGCAGTAAGTGTGGCGTCGAACCTCTTTGCTTGATGGTTGGTAATCAATAGCTTATTTTCTTGAAATACTTGTTTCAAGCGGCCAATATTGTATCCTATTAGTTTTGGTAGCCGTGTCAAATAGTTTAACTGGAATTGGAATTTGGCTAAATTAAACGAGGTCCTGAATTAGCTAGTCTTTAACACCTAAGAACGAATATTCAGTTATAAAACATGTTAATGTAACACTAATGACTATTTACGACCACTGCAACATTTAATTTGTAGCAAGTTCAGTTTTAGCGCTATACTGTGACCCAAATGCCATTATGACATACTGCAGTTTTCTTTAAAAACATTTTACGGCCAGTTTCTCAGGTCATCATGTCTTAGAAAAGTAATCAAAATTAAAAATATTTCTATGGCACTATCTGTCAGTTAGCTATTTAGAACTTTATCTGGAGCCCGCGGAACCGGGCGTAACTATGGTGTAATATCGTGAAAGGTTCTTGTAATAGTTATGAAGAATATAACTTTAAAATACTGTTATTTCGCCACAAATATTTCATTTCTGAATTATTGTTGCGGTTGATGAAAGCAGGAGCTTCCCATTAGAATTCTGTGAATCTAAAGATAACACTACTTGGTTTATCGCTTTGCAGTATTGTACAAAAGAGTTGTGGTATGTGTGCCAACTGATATATACGAATAATCATCTGCCTAGCTTTTTCCCAACTGGGGTCGGCTTCCAGTCTAACCGGATGCAGCTGAGAACCAGTGTTTTACATGGAGCGACCGATATATATTATACGAATATATTAATAGCAAAGCCTGAAATGGATCGTCTGGCAGTATTTTAAGATAAAACATTACGTAGTAGGTAATATAGGCATCAGGTATTTTTAATTTATAAAATACTAATTGTTTCAACTTTTCACCAAATGGTCAGAAAAAGGTAGAAGAGGCACTTGTCTAATAACATGTGCTTAAATAGGTAATTACCACCTGTTAACACTCCGATAATGATTCCCGAGATAAGCTTTTAAGTTTATAATTAAGGAGCTAATTGTTAACTATTAGGTATTTCAGCTTTGATAACTGTAATTAGGCGTTATCTTTGAAGTACTAGTATTTTTAATGTTAGTACGTAAATAACTTAACTATAAATTATTGGTTGATTGAACTGTAAAATACCTTTAATAGAGTATTTAACGGAACAAATCGTATACCAGAATGATACTTAAATACAAATTTTCTTCTGAGTGCCTAAAGATAGCGACCTGCCCCGGCTTCGCACGGGTGCAATTAAAAACCCCAAAAATAACAGTATTTCTCCACTACTTAATGGATGTTAATATACATATAAACCTTCCTCTTCAATCACTCTTCTTATGAAAAGAAACCGTTGCGTAGTTTTAAAGATTTAAGCATAAATAGGGAAAAACCGGCCAAGTGCGAGTTGGACTCGCGCATGAAGGGTTCCGTACCATTATCTATGAAAAAAGTACAATAGGAATGGTCAAGTGTGAGTTACTTAAGTTGCACATTATTTCTAATAGATGGCGCTACTAGTATACAATTTTGCAATTAATTAATATAAATCAACAGCTTTAATAGGTTTTTTTTTTTAATTTTTAGTAAGTATTTGTTGTTATAGCGGCACATCACGGTTAATGAGATACAGCCTGGAGACAGACAGACAGACAACGAAGTCTTAGTAATAGGGTTCCTTTTTACCCTTTGGGTACGGAACCCTAAAAAGGGACAGAGAAAGCGACTTTGTTTTGTACTATGTAGTGATGGTGGAACTTTAAGTCGCTCGTCAGTTTTCAGCGAGCTTTCGTAGATATTGCTAGTACTAACAATTGAGTTCGCTAGTTACAGGTTTTTCAGAAGCATCCTGAAATCAGTATTTATGATCGACTGATTGCTATAATTAATTTGATGGCGTTTAGTAACCAACCAGCGATGATGAAATTATGTCTATTGTTAACTCTGTGCTTGCCACAACGGACAATAACTTGATTGATAATACGTCTTGTATTCTGAATATTGTATGTAAATATCACTATGAAATCAAACACTACAAAAATTTAATAGGTACTTCTTAAAACAATTGTCAACACCAAAACCTAACAAGAACACCCACCTATAATTTCACTTTCATCTCATTTCATTACAATGTTCACGACCTTATCAAATCTAATTGGCACTTTTCTCTTTCCAGAGATTACCTTCACAAAATTGCTAGGCGGCACCATCGGACTTGTATGTAAGTGAAATTATATCGGATGAGAGGGTAGTGCGACACTTGTGACAACAAGATGGCGACCGCGGCCCCGGCAGCCTCGTGCATGAGCACAGAACATGGATGTGTCATGTTTGACTGCCTCGTGCATCTTTGGGAATGGTAAGTGAAAATGTTTACCTAAGAAGTTTCGTTTTTCATTTGTCAACAAAATGTACTTAAAAGAAGTTCTGTAACTTTTTCAATGGCAAATAGCGGGATACAAAGATTAAGTATTGTCATTACATTATCCTGTTAGGCAAATTTGGTCTCACTGAATACTAATTCAAACAATGTTAGGTCTTTTCATGTGAACAACTTTAATAACGCATTTTCCTCTTAAAACAATAATATTTTAAAAGACTTTGTAAAACCCATTTGAGGTCAATATTACAATAGCGAATCATTAATGTAGAAAACAAAATTGTAAGGTGTAAGTATGTCGTTAATGATTTAATGATACTGATCGGCTTCTTAATCGAAACTTAATGGACACCACGACTATTATTTGTATCCAATTAAAAAAACAAGGATTGTAAATTAGAATGCATCTATCTATAGAACTTCACATACAAATTAAAGTTTTTTAAAACATGTCATTAGTTCTACCGACGTGGCTATAAAACGACTTTTCCTATTAAAGAAGTAAAGGTTGGATCATTAAAGCTTGGTAGTCGGTACCCGGTCTGTTAATGGTAGAAACTTACTACCATAGACGATGAGTGCAGCTCTTAAATGATGTGGTTTTATGAAAAAAGGCATAAAAGTTTCCTATGTGATGTCTCTATAACGTATTGCAGATTGCCATACGTCGAAAGCAGATAAAGAAAGTTAAAGGTCTCGCGCATGTAAATATTTCATAAGCTTTTCCCGTTACTTTCTATTTACATATTTCATGCTCGTATGTGTCGATATTTCCATTTACACGCAGCATCCCGACGGAGAATATTCACATAAATTCTTATTGTACTTCAAATATATGTTTAGGAAAGCTGAAAGCTAAAAATACTCAGACGTAGTTATCGATCGTTATCATTGAGACGTATTTTCCTGGCAATGGTTGAACAAAATGACCGGGGCCTTGTCTCGTATGAAATATTAAAGTTTAGTGAAGTGGTTTCTGGCTGTGTGCTAGCAGTCTGTGACAGCTGGCTCTTGTTTGCCCAGCTCTTGTGGTGCGGAAACTGTCGTCACCGCCTCATCCACCACAAAGCCACAGCTCTCTCGAGCGCGCAGTAAGGGCCCTTTTCCTGTCATGCGTATTTCAGCCCGCACGCGGGTTTCGTCCGCATGCGGGTGATAGCACGCTCCGGGCCACACGCAGGACTAAGATATCGTTTGCTGCTGCAGTGTTTTGCGTGTCGCCAGTCGCTATAGTGGTGTACAAATTTCTGCAATCGATTTTCAACCTTATCACAATGGAGGTAGGTTAATGATCGATTGGTAAAATTTGACAGATTCGTATACGTTGACCTGACAGATAGCCGCATCCGGATAGCGCGCACGCGGGTGTGCGCCCGCAGCCTATCCGCATTCAGCACGCGTGCTACCCGCATGATAGGAAAAACATGTATGAAATCATACGATGCGGGCAGCCCGCATGCGGACGAGATCCGCGTGCGGACTTAAATCCGCATGACAGGAAAAGGAGCCTAAATAGAACTACATCTCACAAACGTTCCTTTGTTTTGTTACGCTTACCTAGGCTTTCGGCGGTAAATTAATTCTTGTTTGTTGATTTTGTATTCTGTGCAGAATAATAGGCTTAAATGTTCGTTCAAATACAAAATGGAGGAATTATATTCGGTTTTTACTAAAAGTTTCAAAAGCTCATTCAGGTTTAACTTCGACTATTGCAGAGTACATCAACACTTTGTTAGTTACTTACATTACTTTAATCTGTGAACTTATCTCACTACTGTATTTTACTGAAAATTACACAGTCTTCTTCACGCGATTTCATTTTCGAAGTTTTCCTAAAATAAACGTCCGTTTCCTGTGTAATACATCAAACTAAAAGTTTCTATTATTAGTACGTCAGCTATTGTGTGTCTATGGTGTGACACTGTCTAGCTTAGTGTACGGCGAGTAATGAAAAGTCTAGACGCATTGTTGGAAAATAGCAGACTACGTGTAGCTAGGCTAGAGATGTGTGCAGCCAAGTTCATAATATCGTCAACTTTTGGACAGGTTGGTTTATGAAGAGGAATGTGCTAGCGGATTTCTTTCCAAATGCTATGATAATTTTGATGCTGAAGAAATAAAAAGAGTTTCCCCACTTCAGTTTCCGATTTGGAACTTTGGAAGTGGAAATTGTATTCTGTACAACAGTCAATTTATCAAACTGAGTGATAATGTGTGTGACTGGCTGCCTAAGATTAATGATGATATACTTAGGTAATATTTGATAACTTTGTCACACATAAAGTGAATACTATAAACGAAGGCATGTGAAACCATATAATAGCAGCTAGTGTGATGTATTCTACGTCGCATTTTATTCCAATTATTATTTAACAGCCTCATTGAGGCCATAAAATGACATTATTAAGTAACTCGTTATAGTAACATTGCACAAACCCATTAAGCCTGATACGTTTATTTCCATAGTTAATTGTGCAAAGCAGGTCTATTTCTACATTAATGGTGTTTCTTTAATAACAAAGTAGTACTGCTACAATCTATGTTGTTTATCTAATCATATAGTAAACATCGTTTTGGGGAAAGTAAATTGGACCTAAAAGATCAAATGATCTGATAATTTTGACAGAACAATAAAAAAATAGATGGAAGGTGCATTTTGAGACCCATCTGTATACCTATCTCAATTTTGGCACGTGTGTGGATTGGTATTTTGGATTCCCTTTTGCATAAGTAGGTCCAATTAGGAAGGCCCAAGTACACCGACATTTAGACTAGGACTTTACACCCAGGAATTTTCACGTTCAATTTTCAAAGTTAACAGATGTTTTAAGGAAAACGAACGTATATTTTCTTGGTGTAAATAGACCTAAATAGTTTAAATCGATTCGGTCTCACAATTCAGTTGTTGTGCACCAGTACCTATCCGATTCCTACGAAAATGGGGGCTCGCGAAATTGTGATTTCATGTTCAATTTAAGTTCTCATCTGTGAAATGCTATCCGTCTGCAGATTTTGATGCCTTTGGCAAAATATGCAAATATTTTTTATGCATGCTGATATTATCACGAGACGTATACAAAGCTACATTTACTTAAGAGTACTTAAGTAAGTAGAGACTTCTTTGTAAATAAAGAAGCAAAAGCTTCTTGTTTCCTTTATTTCTATTGTCGAAGTGCACGTCCTGAGTGCTCCCTCTCCCTAAGGTAAAATTAAATTTTCTAAGACTGTCCTACTTCGTTGACAAAGGCTCTTATATTATTCTTTCAAAGAAAATATACATTTATTTTTGAGCTGAATTGCTGGCACGCTCGCCATCAATACATCATAACCATAATATGTATTAAATTGCTTTCATTCGATATACCATTAGACAGAACGGTAATGCGTACTTTGTCTCATTCGATCAATACTGGAATCTATTATATATTAATGTTTGTAAGTATTTTTAGTACGTTGCTTTTGGGCTTCTGTCGGAGCCCTAAATAAACGTAGTTGGAAGTTTGGAACTCGATGTTAGCCGCAAACGGCAGTATAAATGAGCTTCAATTAGGAGATTGGATCATGGCAAGCAAGCCCTTCATTATATACAGACGACAGCAGATTATCCTACCCGAATCTGTCAAATTTTACCAATCGAACATTTACCTTCCACTATTGTGATAAGGTTGAAAATCTATAGAAGAAATTTGACAGATTGTGGTAGGTTTATGTGCTGACGTCTGTAAATATATCGTTTAAAATACTGCACGTGCGCCTTATAAGACACTAATTACGAGATAAAAACTTGAGTGCATGTACTCGTGTACAGAAACGACGACAAAGAATTCTGGCTTTAAGGTCAAATGCTGTTAAAAATGGTATCAGATTTGTATTGAGAGTCTCCTCTCCTCAGGTTTCATCGTCGGATTTTTCACGAAGCTTCAGCTTTGATCTTACACTTGAATATATGAATAAGAAGAGTATAGATTAATCTAAAGGCCTTAAAGGTGAAAAACCAAGCAGCTTAATGTTATCGACTGTCTGGAAACAGAAGAAAAACTTAGAAACGTGCACTTAAGCAAGCGTGTCTTCAAATCATGATAATGTGTTATTTTAGGAGCTGGTGCCAATACCGGTACCAATATAAATCTAATGTTTTTGGGAGTGGCAATATTACTTCGTAAGAACCATGTATATTTCGACATCATCAACATGAACACGTTTATGACGAATCTGGCGGCACGTCGTAACCCACAAAAGCTGGGTTTGATGCATATATAATATCGATATGCTGGTCTGACGCACCATGAACAATCCAAGTAGGGTCATTACTATTCATCAGAGAAAGGGGTCAGGCGCTGGTTCGATTTCCATTGGCCCACTCCTATGCTGATCACGCACTGACATCTGGCGAAAATTGGTACCTCAAGCTGTCGCACTCCATTCACTCAGATCATATCCGTTATTAACTGTAGCTCACGGACAATATGCGAGCCTTATGAACCTTAATATATTCTGACTTGAAGGTCTTATAGACATGGTTCTGTGAGAATCCGGCCAACCTCCAGTTCAAATAAAAACAGTCCTAAAAATAATTGTGACAAGCATCGCCCCTTTTTGTGTTTACTCCAGTTTACTTAAAATAGCAATGTCATCAGTGAAAACTGTCGACGTGACTGTCACCTATTTATCAAGCTGATTTACTTATTTGCCGCTCCTTTCTAATCGCCTCTTTGATCAATACGAAACAAATCTCGTAACAAGGAATTTTATGCACGTCCGCATTATTTACGACGGGATTGTTTTTCTTCAAGGTAATTTGGTTTTTATTCACGAAAAAAGGTGTAGAAATCCGAAAGTGAATCACTTTCACTATTCTCACTTTGTGTCTTTCGTATAAACAGAGCATTTTCTTCTAATTTGTAGGTTTGTGGAGAAACACAAAGGTAATAATTAGTTTGCTATCAACAAGAAAATAACACAGATGTGTGTGTAAATTATAGTATTTCAAGAGTAGGCAAGTTTTTCAATCAATCAACATTATGTTTCTGCAGGCAGTACCACCCAGTTCCAAGGCAACTAATTAAAGCTAAAGCGATAGTAATAACACAGTAGGTGCGAGAACTGGAAGGGACCGCGAGAAACAATGAAAGCTTTACAGCGGATACAACGCACCTGATGGCACACTTTCTGCTTCTTATAGTTCTTTGTTTTCATTTCATTTGTTTAACCGAGAGATAAACATAATAGCTATTTGGGAAACATGCGTAGTCTTAAGATAAGATGATTATTTCGATAACTTTGGAATGATTGAAGAAGAAGTCGGTTATACAGGGAGAAAATGAAGTATTCTACAAAATCTTAAAGCAAAAAAAAAGTTTCCGATACGAATCATATTTATTTTTACGAATAAGTACCTATCAGTTTAATCCATGTCTAAATTAAAGATACCTACTTAAGAAAGACCATTAGCAATGCGCCATATTAAGCTTTTGCCTTCAAATATTTTTTTGCGAACATTATTTGATCATTTCAGTTTTTGTGCCAAATGTTTTAAGTTTGCTTTTGAAGTGGACAAAAAATCAATAAACAAATTATCATTGGTACATTTGACGTTACACAATGGAACTTTGCAGGCGGATGTATCGAAAGTGTGTCGATATCGAATAGATTTTCACTTGTTTTGGGAAACAAAGCCGCCTCTGTCGATCGCTCATGCGCCACTGAACTAATTGGTAAAAGTAAGGCTTTTCTTTGCCCAGTACTAAGAAACCCAAATAGAAGTGTTACCGCGTTTTTGTATCATGAATCATGCTGGAAGGTACTACAAGCAATGCCTTGTCCTAAGGTTTGCGTAACTATTTGCTGTTNAAGAAATTTGACAGATTGTGGTAGGTTTATGTGCTGACGTCTGTAAATATATCGTTTAAAATACTGCACGTGCGCCTTATAAGACACTAATTACGAGATAAAAACTTGAGTGCATGTACTCGTGTACAGAAACGACGACAAAGAATTCTGGCTTTAAGGTCAAATGCTGTTAAAAATGGTATCAGATTTGTATTGAGAGTCTCCTCTCCTCAGGTTTCATCGTCGGATTTTTCACGAAGCTTCAGCTTTGATCTTACACTTGAATATATGAATAAGAAGAGTATAGATTAATCTAAAGGCCTTAAAGGTGAAAAACCAAGCAGCTTAATGTTATCGACTGTCTGGAAACAGAAGAAAAACTTAGAAACGTGCACTTAAGCAAGCGTGTCTTCAAATCATGATAATGTGTTATTTTAGGAGCTGGTGCCAATACCGGTACCAATATAAATCTAATGTTTTTGGGAGTGGCAATATTACTTCGTAAGAACCATGTATATTTCGACATCATCAACATGAACACGTTTATGACGAATCTGGCGGCACGTCGTAACCCACAAAAGCTGGGTTTGATGCATATATAATATCGATATGCTGGTCTGACGCACCATGAACAATCCAAGTAGGGTCATTACTATTCATCAGAGAAAGGGGTCAGGCGCTGGTTCGATTTCCATTGGCCCACTCCTATGCTGATCACGCACTGACATCTGGCGAAAATTGGTACCTCAAGCTGTCGCACTCCATTCACTCAGATCATATCCGTTATTAACTGTAGCTCACGGACAATATGCGAGCCTTATGAACCTTAATATATTCTGACTTGAAGGTCTTATAGACATGGTTCTGTGAGAATCCGGCCAACCTCCAGTTCAAATAAAAACAGTCCTAAAAATAATTGTGACAAGCATCGCCCCTTTTTGTGTTTACTCCAGTTTACTTAAAATAGCAATGTCATCAGTGAAAACTGTCGACGTGACTGTCACCTATTTATCAAGCTGATTTACTTATTTGCCGCTCCTTTCTAATCGCCTCTTTGATCAATACGAAACAAATCTCGTAACAAGGAATTTTATGCACGTCCGCATTATTTACGACGGGATTGTTTTTCTTCAAGGTAATTTGGTTTTTATTCACGAAAAAAGGTGTAGAAATCCGAAAGTGAATCACTTTCACTATTCTCACTTTGTGTCTTTCGTATAAACAGAGCATTTTCTTCTAATTTGTAGGTTTGTGGAGAAACACAAAGGTAATAATTAGTTTGCTATCAACAAGAAAATAACACAGATGTGTGTGTAAATTATAGTATTTCAAGAGTAGGCAAGTTTTTCAATCAATCAACATTATGTTTCTGCAGGCAGTACCACCCAGTTCCAAGGCAACTAATTAAAGCTAAAGCGATAGTAATAACACAGTAGGTGCGAGAACTGGAAGGGACCGCGAGAAACAATGAAAGCTTTACAGCGGATACAACGCACCTGATGGCACACTTTCTGCTTCTTATAGTTCTTTGTTTTCATTTCATTTGTTTAACCGAGAGATAAACATAATAGCTATTTGGGAAACATGCGTAGTCTTAAGATAAGATGATTATTTCGATAACTTTGGAATGATTGAAGAAGAAGTCGGTTATACAGGGAGAAAATGAAGTATTCTACAAAATCTTAAAGCAAAAAAAAAGTTTCCGATACGAATCATATTTATTTTTACGAATAAGTACCTATCAGTTTAATCCATGTCTAAATTAAAGATACCTACTTAAGAAAGACCATTAGCAATGCGCCATATTAAGCTTTTGCCTTCAAATATTTTTTTGCGAACATTATTTGATCATTTCAGTTTTTGTGCCAAATGTTTTAAGTTTGCTTTTGAAGTGGACAAAAAATCAATAAACAAATTATCATTGGTACATTTGACGTTACACAATGGAACTTTGCAGGCGGATGTATCGAAAGTGTGTCGATATCGAATAGATTTTCACTTGTTTTGGGAAACAAAGCCGCCTCTGTCGATCGCTCATGCGCCACTGAACTAATTGGTAAAAGTAAGGCTTTTCTTTGCCCAGTACTAAGAAACCCAAATAGAAGTGTTACCGCGTTTTTGTATCATGAATCATGCTGGAAGGTACTACAAGCAATGCCTTGTCCTAAGGTTTGCGTAACTATTTGCTGTTTGTTAAAGTAACCGTTACGTGATTATTGAGTTAACTGATTCAGAACTTATTTTGGTAGATGTTGAGAGAGCGTTCATATAATTTTGGAAACTAAAGTCAGATACAAAAAAAGGTTCGATTTTTTTTTCGATTGCAGTGTATTTTCATTGAGGTAGATATAGATATAACTGTGGTAAAATCCTGACAAGGCTTTCTGTTATGAGGAAAATTTATAAGGCTTAATACTTTTACGCAGGTACAGACAGTATCTATGATATCTACCTAAATGAGAAGTAACCGGTTTGTTACTATCACCACTAGACAGTATTAAAACCTCTCGTTTAACTTGTGTGACTCGTTGTGACCGTTAACGAACCCAGTATTCAAATTTAATTTATTAACATTTTCTTTCCGAACTGTAACCCTTCGCGACTCGTGTATAGAGCCTTCGACACAAATCTCTGTCTTTTTCACTCCACAGGAATTCAAATTACCTTATTGGCACGCCGCCGCCGTCGAACACAGGTAAAACCAGTATTATACTGTAAAAATGGAGACCCTCAACTTTGTGAGTTATTTGATTTGTTTGGAGGACAGTTTTCATTAGTTGCTTTATAGATGTGCCAGTGATGACGTCTGTGGCCGTCTCTGTCTAACGCATACGCAGGCCATAGCACTGTCTCATGGTCCTCCTCCCACTCAACGTGGTGGTTGCCGCGATGCTAGCACGTTACTACTCCAACAGTCGACGGCGGACGGCCGCGAGCGTTCTCCTAAACAATCACCAATCGAAATTAATTTAATTTAAAATGCGCTAATACAAAACAATTAAAGTGATAATCATAAATGAAAAGTAGGTGATAAGTATGAAAAAAATGCAACTAAAGTAATAGGAAACAGTGAACTGCAGATGGCAATAATCAATCGGATTAAAAGTTTTTGTGTTTAGTGAAAAGTGTCAGTAGTGTTTCGATAACTTAGTGTTATTTAAAAGATTGTAGTAAATGAAGCAATACCTATAAAACTCCGAGGCCGAAGAGTGTTTGATGCCGCCAGCGAATAAGGTACGCTAAACCGGATATTGTACTAGTTACTAGACAGTTGTTTGACTAGTTTAGTATAATTATACGCGGTATGTATTAAGAGGCTTTAGAAAAAGGATTTTGAACTTTTTATCTTTGTTAAGTTGTTGAGAATTTTCACCGAGGCGAGACGGGTCGAATCCTTCTCAAGTATAGTCACGCGACGTTTAAATATTTGTAGACGAGATAAACATTGGTGGTGGAGTGGCTCAGTGCACGCCACCCCTGTGTGCTGCGCCAGGTGTGCCGCCAACAGGTGGACTCGCTTCACTTACACGTTTGTTTTTAACATTATACCTCACCATAAACATTTGATAGATCCTCAACAGACGACAGGATATCCTCAGAATAAACACACTCTTCAATGTTTTGAATGCTATTTACAACATTAAACTAAAAACAGATTAGCATTGAACAGAAATAAGTGCAACTGATACGTTTTAAGAATGACCTACTTTACAATTAACTGAATATCAAAGGTTATCATCGTATTTTGATTCGAAGAAAAGTTTTGGAACGAGTTTGATAAACATTAATACAGTTGAAATCTAATGGTTGTCACCATTAACCAACATTTCATAATTTGTAACGGATTTTTTATATCTTAGTCCAACAAAAGTATGGAAATAAATGGGTATTCATGAGTACATGACCAATTGGGTATGGAATTAGTTTTTGCCAAAACTCGAACAAATTTCATGGTTCTCACTTTTTGCACTGCCGGATACACGTGAGGCTTCATTACCCGTATTCAAAAGAGATTCTTTATTCTGCTCATGAGTCATTCTATGTGACAATTCAGCAGTCATGTAGGCAAAATTATTTGCAAACATTTTGGGCACATCAAATCATCATCAAATATAGTCAGGGCGATGTGTCATCGGCTGCGAACTGCGGTACACATCATTTCTCATATTCTACCTCGTAGGGGCCTTCTAATGCCGACTTGTCTTTAAAGCAGGTAGTTGAACGGACCTTTCGCACGCAAAGATTTTTTGTGCACAGACCTTTGTTTGGTTGAATGGCTGTGGGATATTCAACGCTTAAGATTTGTTTAGGAAGCACTTGTTACTACGAACCTGCTCCGCATTTACATTATGACGTTATGGCTTTTTCTAAGAATAAGTTAGAGACAATTCATTTGAGAAGTCCCTAACCGTTGCGATCTTTGACCATATTTGTGCCACACTAAAAAGTTTTATCATATGATAATTTTAATAAGATTAGATGAATTGGACTAGATTATTCCTGATTCTAAACACGCATTAAAAAAATATATAGGCGAAAAGAAAAATAAATAAGTGTTTAAAGGGTTGAGGGTAGAAATACAAGCAAAGACCGCCACTGATTTGGAACTAATAAGAACACCTACTATGAAAACAGGGATAGCTGCAAAAAAACAAAACACCAAAATAAAAACAAAGCAAACTAATATTTCTAAACATCATGCCTTAAAAAGCTTGAACATAAAACGACACATCCAGAAAGACGTAGTCTGTATGACAAAACATATTTTATGGAAGACAATTTCATAAATCACTTTAGCGGATGAGCCTTTTAAAGGATTTATCAAAGAGAGGTAATATAGGAGGCACTTCCGTGGTTCACAGCTGAGGTAAGGTATGGGTTGTAGTGGAATGCCCTCCTCCCTTGCGTCGCACCCCGCAGGGTGAGTGCCCGGCGCGCGCGCCCGCACACCGCCTTCCACAACGATCACTGTTCAACAAAAAACTTTCTTTCCTTTCCAGTTTTGTTGCGTTTGTTCCAATAGTCATTTGAGTACCTCCAGGGCACCAATTTAGTTAATGATTCAAATTAGTTTTTGATACAAATTGATTTGCCCTTGTCCGTTTGAAATGCTTATCTTTTTTGTTAGTGTTGATCTGGTTTGGTTTCATTTTGGTGCAGTTGCCGATGCAAATTCTTGGCTGTTTCCTTGAAAAGGAAGGACTTGCTTATTCTAGTTCTGATTGATCATGACTATCATAAATATGATCAAGGAAGTTTCATTAATGTACTAAAGCTTAATCATACTAATTATTATAGAATATCCAGCAGTTCCTCGGTCACAGAATGTCTACTTCTCTTTACTGCAAATGATTTTTAATGATTCCAATATGGGTGTGAGGCCGTTGTGAGCAATCTGTACTCCGACATTTACCGATGGCACATTGCGCAGATTATTGCGAAGCACTTTGAAGCGTGAAAGGACTATTGGAATGCAGCGGACGTCTCCGTTCTATCCAACCTTTATGTATCTTATCTTAAATTGAATTCTTAGTTGTTTGATTTATATCTTCTAGCCTGTATTCAAATGTCATGTCAAACAGGCACAATAAACTAATATTGGATTATATACAATATGACTTAAATATGAGAGACGTAAATAAATGCTGGTTTCCGGGGTTGTTTGCATTTTGCTCCATTCTTTTGCTTAGCAAACTTTTGAAACACGAACATCGATTCCCAAATGCATCCACGGCTTTTCTATTTATAAATAAATATTACAGTAAAAGGGTACTTTAAGTTTCATTTTGCTCCACGAATAATTTAAATAGAAAATTATTTTAAATATTTTTATGTCTCAATGTTCCCCACGTAAAAAGCAACGAAATATTAAAATATTAAAGTTTCATTTTCTGCCATAACATCTTGCTGAGGTACAGTCGGTATAAAAATGTTATGCATCGTGACAACTGAATAAGGATAA
>NWSH02000605.1:8112578-8128353 GCA_002382865.2 Heliothis virescens | reverse complement strand
TAATATAACAAGTTATTGAAAATCACTGCACTGTTTGATTTATTATTCCTAACGCACATGATTTAAAACTGATTTTCCTGCTGACTGTACTGACAAAATGCTGTCCAAATATAATATTTATTTTTAAAATGCTTTGACGAAAATGTGTGGAGCAATTTGAGAACTAACCCATTGTATTATTTGTTTTCGAAAATACAAAATTCTTTTTCAATTTTAAGGTCGTGGGGCAAATTGGGAAACGATTTAATTCTTATTTTAATTTAATATTTTTGTCGTGGGTGACTTTGGGAATACTTCGTGGATCAAAATGAGAATAACCCGTTTCCGAATATGAACAATACTTGTAGACATAATATTTATTTCTTAACATTCAGTATGTATTTTAATTTAATTTATTCTATGCAGTCATTTGTTTTCGAGCTCTCCGTTGGCAAGTAATTAAATTCAACACTGTCCACTGTGTAAAGGTCTCATTTATCATGTAAACGGAAAATCGACACTAGACTCGTTTCCTAGTAAAAGTTAAACATTTGAGGTCAACTGGAATAAGATATTTCCTCTTTCTAAGCGCGGCTGTGCTGTAGGAGATTAGCTTCCTGCTTCGATGTCGGATTTAACACTTTATTTCTTAGAACGAAATGTGATCTCGACCCTTTTAAAGCGTTTCGCCTGACGTGGCGATAAACAGATATAAGATCTGAGCAATACTGAGCATATAACTATATGTACATTTATCTGTGAACCTATATGTCTATTGTTAGTACCCATATCACATAAAACAGTTTTATAGCAGTTTCTCGTAGTACTACGAGTTACATTAAACGTCTAGCAGGGTAATCTCTTACGATCGCTGAATTCTGAATTTCAAAAAAAATACGCGATAGTCAAACAAAATTTCTGGCGATTACTTGAACCAACAATGAACATGTGTATCTTAGTTTGTGACAAAGGTACCTATACTTAACTGATTTAAAAAGGTATAAAATACGAATAAGTAAGAAGAGTAGACTGGGTTTGTTTGTGGAAAATCACTTGATTATCCTTATACAAAAAGGACCACAAAACACAGTATTTTTAATATGATACGAGATGAATCAACTTGGTATGCAGCCAGGTGACCGGTCGATAGGTGCTGCAGGCTACGTCGCATTTACGTAACACCTGCAGCCGGAGGGCCAAGTCGAATAGCCGTAGAGCCGTTTATCTCGAGAGTACAGTTACCAAGTTTGCCTTACACCCACTAAGCAAGGCTGTTTACATTACAAACTGGGTCCCTAACATTAAGCCAACTAAAACACACGTGACGGATGCTGCCTGATAAGGATTGTGTCAGAATGTTGCAGGAACTTCGTACCTATTTGTGAACCTAGCTTAATGATGCTTGGATGTTTTTATAGTGGCAGTGATTAATTAAGGGTTACGTTTATACCTGCAGTGATTTTGAGTAGATTTTTTTGTATTTGCATTGCATTGCATTGACGCAGGCTTTAAATAATATGTATAAATGACTTTGCATATAGCAAATACCTACTAAAGTTCTGCCAATTTTAAGGTCAGTTTAAAGACAAATCATAAGTGTTAAAATGGTTAGTTAAACATTATGGTTTGGGTAATGCTGACCTGCAATCGCTCGTTTAGCTAAAGCCACTTAAGAATTTAGAGGTGTAGTGTTTCGTGGAAGACTACCCAAGGGTCGGGTCACTTTATAATAATAAAGAGCACATTATATTTCCTAACGCTTGTGTTTGAGATGTTTTACTGAGATAACGACACAAAATGCCGACTAAGTTTAGTTGGACGAAGTACCTGAAGTTTATGAGTTATTAAAATTAATTTGCTTTGCTTACGTTAGTGTCCGCGTCAGTGCGAATACAGTTCGCACGGAGGTTAGAAATGTCTCGCTTGTTTTTATGATCTATTGCATTGCTTGCTAACTGCTGCATAAGTTTGATATTTGTTCGTTAATTCATTCATTAAAACTACAAATTATATTCATCAAACATGGTTCATTTAAAACTATTGCTACTTGATTACTTTGTTCCTTTAATTATTGAAATAGAACACCAGTTACTTAACATCTCCTATAAAAATACCGCAACACAGATAGAACACGACAATTACGAAAAGCCTTTTTGTAAAGGAATTTTTGTAATCAGTGTCGCAGAGTTGAAAACAATTTAACCAAAGGCTGAACCATTGGAAATGTAGATAAGGCACATTCGCCTATCTACCGTTTCTATTACTCGAAGTACTGTGTGTGACAATGACTTTCATCTCTCATGATTCTGTGTCACTTCGTTCGGCTGACGTGACGATGTTATCTACGAGAGCACGTAACGAAGGCTACCGGCAATAGCGTAGCTAACTCATATAATATCTAAAGCTGGTTTCAGTACTCTGTGAAGATAAAACTGACGGCGTAATTTCACTAGCTACCTATTATCCGAGGTCAGTCAATTAAACACCCATTCTTATGCAAATAACAATGAATGGTTGGTTAAATTTTAAACAAAGTAGATTACTTTTTGCTACCTCTTACATTATCTTAAAGCTTTCCACGATAAGAATCTTTCGGAACAGTAAATCATTTCGGGCCAGTAAAAGTTGGTAATTTTTTAACGTTTATTTTATACCGGTTTTACACAAGTTTATCAAATATTACGAAACTTTTATTACATAATGTTCCCGCTACATAATTACCTGCCTACAAGAAATGTAATGAAGGCAGTCGGTCTCGAGTGAGACTATAACTTTCTTCTCTCACGACTTTTGTCTCAATTCGCGGCGTGTTACTTAAATTAAATACGCAATTACACATGCCAGCACGTATGTATTGTACACCAAATTATATGAATTTAAATTTTATCTTAAATTGTATGTCTAAAGGTGCTCCAGTTTCCTCGTTTTTCCTGGTTGCGTGAAAGTTTCGACTTAAATGAAAATTATAAACTTTAGAATTTCTAGTTAGTACCTACTGCCGCTTTTTAGCTGATAGGCAAAAGTGGAGTTGAAAATTTTGCAAGTAATATTTTCGTCAGACTCTGCAAAAGTTCCCGGTATTTTGCAGTACAATTTCAAAATGCAATGTAAATCTAAGCGAGCTTTCTCAACGCTGTGAAAATTGTGGCATACATTATGCACGAGACGTGTGAATCTCAGCCTGACAGGTGGTACGTATTCTCTATGAAATAAGCGAGACGTCTGTAATGTCCCTAATGTGATATTAAGTAGAGTGATAGTGACATTTTCTCGTTATAATAAAAATGGACGTTACGGTAATCACCTCAGCACGTGAACGTTGTCAAGTCAGTACAGTCAAGATTAACTATGTTCTTGCTCGATAGTAATAGTACAAATTGTGGGAAGGTTGAAAAAATAAATAAAACATATTAATTTTATTTGCGGTACTAACTGTACCTTCCGCTATGAGGAAAACGTTTTGTTCTTTCACAGCATTAACTTTACATACTTACATAGAATTGTCGCGAAAAATGACGACAAATTACCTTAATGAGGGTTTTCTAAAATGGTCTTCACCAGATGGCAGCACTGTAGCGTCAGGTCCAAACACAAATCAAAACTTGTATTTTTCGATCGTTTTTTGATGTAAATACATTCTTAGAATGTTTGAAAAATAATATATTTTCCTTTACTTTAATTTTATAGTAGTTAGACTAATCAAATTGCGGTAATAACCTTTCAAAAAACTTTTCCTTGTAGCAATGACTATTGTACCTCTTTTTTTAGCTGAATCTTCAGTTTGGCCTTAATTAACCTTAATAAATCAATAACACTACTAAATGCGTAAAATTTCACGAAAAAATCATTCGATCAGTTGGAATCTGTACTATCTGACAGCTATTTGGACCTGACGCACATGAAGCGCTCTCTGGTGGCAAAAAAAGTTTTGAAAACCCTCATTGTTTGGAATGTTGCCATTGTCATAAAATATTGTGTAAGCGAGTAATGATGGAGTGTTTTCGAATTGTGAGTCGTCGCGTATCTACCACTTCTGAAGTACCTTGTATTGAATTATTACGAGACGCTGGTTAGTCTCAACGTGCTCCGAATACAAATTACTATTCTTATCTTTGTTTACGTCAATTGAAGTCTTTGTTATTACTAACTCAGTTGTAGCATCCATTCATATACTTGTTTTACCTGCAGACCATATTATGATTAGGTATTATTAGTATCTATGAATAGCTAGCGGTTATAACTAGGCACAGAACACAGTCACGTTTTTGCAATTTATGATCACCGTGTTCAATTTTGAAGTCTATATTTTAGGTACCGAAAATATTGTTTTATTATCACGCTTCTAGTGCTAATAAAATGTTCGAATCCATTTTGTATTATTGACATGTACCTACATATTTGTTGGAACGTTTCGTGGGAATTGGAGCTGGTATATTATTGGTATGTAACAAGACTTTGTGTACTGAAAAAATAAGTTCAAAACTAAATTGTTTTATTTTTTGATCATCTCCAGACTTATCCTCTTTACATTAAGAGAAGAAATATTTTATTATAGGTATCATAAGTACAATTTTAAATTAGGCTTGTATTATTTTCTTAAATTATTAATAAAGTGTTCGTCCCAATATTCTCGTTAAGTCAAGTACTGCTGCAAATCAAACCACGATTAGAACTGCGAGTGTTGCCAAGTAGGTCGTAACTGCATTTTGTCACAATGTAGGGTAAAACTGTTATGTATTAACCGCATGCTATTTGGCTGTAGAATGTAAACACGAACTGCTCATTGTTAAGTTTATTATTTTGTTGCGGGTTATGGTACGAGTGGTTCATTGCGGGGATGAGATCATGGAACCTTCTTAGTATTCATAAAGATTTACATAAAGTACCTACCTATAATACAATGTATGATTGGCTGAATTATTTTTAATACTCAGGGTCAGTTTCAGAGGGTTATTGTACATTCGTCACAAAGTAAATTCGTCACATTTTGAAAAATCCATACATTGAAAGTAAATTCGTCACATGTATAAAAAATATCTGTAAACTCGTCACAGGTTCAAGAGGGTTATTGTAAATTTGCCACAAATCCCCAATTCACATATTTTTTTCCTTAAGTAGCGATAGCATGCAAGATTTTCGTTCTCGGAATTGAATATACTCCTGCACACGCCATCGTGCTCGCTCGTTCCCTGTACCCATCCCTTTTGTAACAGTATCGGTCAAACGCATATAACAACTTATTAGCTCAGTGACTCCCTTGGCCTTGTCGATCTATTCCATATATGATTTGTGATAGCACCGTCTTTGAAAAAATGGATCTTGATCAACCTGGTACAAGCTCGAGAACCCATGGTATATACCTATATATCTTCCTGCTCTGTTCCCAATTTTATTTGGGGTCGGCGCAATAAGTTCTGCTTCCATTTCTCCCTATCACTCGTCATACCGACATTCACTCCCTTCTTAATCATGTCATCTTTCAAGCAATCCATCCATCTTTCCATCTACATTCACTCCCATTACACTCTTTGTGGCATGCGTTTCCTCCGTCCTCATTACATGCCCATACCATGGCGCTTACCTCTCATCTTTTCTGTGATTGGTGCTACTTTCAGACTTCCTCCAATGTACTCATCCTTCATTTTATCCATTCTTGTCACACCACACATCCATCTTAACATTCTCATCTCTGCTACATTCACTCTCTTTTCATCCCTCTTTTTCAGTGGCCGACACTCTGATCCATACAGGACGACAGTTCTTATTACGGACTTGTATATTTTACCCTTTAATTTGAGGGGCATCCGTGGATCGCAAATTGTACTTGTGACCTGTCGCCATTTCATCCATTCGCAGCTGATGCGATGGTGATGTCTCGGTCCACTTCGCCATCACTCTGGACNGCACTCTCTTTTCATCCCTCTTTTTCAGTGGCCGACACTCTGATCCATACAGGACGACAGTTCTTATTACGGACTTGTATATTTTACCCTTTAATTTGAGGGGCATCCGTGGATCGCAAATTGTACTTGTGACCTGTCGCAATTTCATCCATTCACAGCTGATGCGATGGTGATGTCTCGGTCCACTTCGCCATCACTCTGGACGAGTGGCTCAAGGTACCGAAAGTCGGAGCAGACTGATAAGGGCATGCGGCTAGAGTTATGGTCACAGGTCTAGATTGACAGTCGAAGTCTCAGTCTCGACTGTCTCTGTTTTGCTTGTGCTAAGTTTCAAGCTTACAGTCTCCAATCTCAACCGCCATGCCTCCAATCTGCTCTGGACCTCGTTGGTAATGGACGCGCCATTACCATCAGAAAGAAGTATGGGCTAAGAGCCGACCCCTGATGTAGGCCAAAGCCCACACTGAAACTGGCGGTAGTGCCCGCTGTGGACCGGACTTGTGTATATCACATCGAGAAGCCATCATGGTGTAAGTATTTTATTATTTAATATTGTTGTAGGCAAGTCAGTAAGTCGAGATCTGTGATTCTTTATAAATGTTATGGTAAATAAAAAAAAAGATGATGATGAAATTATATGAATATAAAAAAAAATATTATTGCTGTGATTTTCTTTCTATTGTTTATCTTAGTATTGTTAAGTTTTAGGCAAATCGTTCACTCGAGAACTGTGATTGTTGTTATGTAAGTAGATGTAAGGTATATTATTAAACTTGATGTGATTCTGAAAAATATACTTAGAACATTTTATTCTACTTCTTGTTATTTTTTTTGCTATCGGTGCGAATAAAACCTATGTGACGAATTTACAATAAACAAAATTAATATATTGGAAATTTAATAGAATTGTGGCAAATTTACACATACTTTATTTCGTGACGAATTTACTTTGTGACGAATGTACAACAACCCGTTTCAGAGGTCCAAGCTCTTGATAGCCACCTCATAGATAATGCTATAGGAATACTTTTAACGTTGACTCCTTTTCTATTGCATTATCTGTCAGATAGCTATGTAGAACTTTATCTGGAACCTCTGAAACTGATCCTACAACTTAGTCTATAAACTATTGTCGCCATTCGAATAGCTCCGATAAAGTGACAGAGTAGGTATAAAGACTTAACCGCAGCTTAAGTTCTAAGTACGCTATGTTTATTTATTTGTTCACCAAAAATGGGCTTCTAGAATTGTTGTTACGATGACCGTTAAAGTTGATACAAGTTTAATATCTTTATCAGACGCAGTAGACGGTTACATTTCCGGCGGAAAGCAGGGTGGCCAGCCCGCGAGCTGCGACCGTTTGAATACAATACTAGGCAAACTTAGGGTGCCTTCGTATTGCGTACGTCTGATTGGCCAGTGTAGGAGTTTCCGTTGCATTACGTTTTTAATTACTGATACGCGTAAAGATGCAAATTTTTTTGGAGAAACTTAAAAAAACATATACTTATTTAAAATTTCACCCTATGGCAAACTAAAGATAAAAAGTCATTTATTCAAAGTAAGCTGAAAATCAGCACTTTTTGAAGGTCAAGTTTACTTAAGACAGCCCAAAAACGCTCGCCCTTCACCACTTCCTGGGAAGAAGAAATGGTGGAACAAACTCCCCAGCAATGCAAAAATAATCTTCTTCTTGTTCGATTGAACCGTTTTGATGAAAGGCCTACTCGAATTACCTATATTAGGTAATAAGCGAATAAGCTCGTAAGTTGGACAAACGCCCAAACTCCGGTACTGTTAGAATAATTTACTATGAACACAACCTACGCAAGCGATCCACTACGTATTACTTTCCTTCACCGGCTTCCGTCTGCAGATGTAATCTCATCCATAGGGTGAGCTAAACTTAGCTGGGAACGGCGAGTCAAATTCATTAGTAATTCAAACCCCATGTCCAGCTGTAGGGTACACCCAAATTGATTGATTGATTGAAACATTACGCTATAATAATAGATTGTTTCACCAACAAGCGATTGTTATCATTAGTTACTTTAGTAACGTTTCTTTAAGGCGTGTACTCGCTTAAATCAATCATTGTTGTTAAAACTGGCCAAGTGCGAGTTGGACTCGCGCACGAAGGGTTCCGTACTACATCTATGCTGTCTATTAACTACAACTAGCCAAAATTCAATCATTTTTTTCGGGCAGCAAAAAATTACTTTGTTTTTCATACAAACATATGAATAACAAAGTTATTATTTGCCGTTTCACACGTTTATTATATGGGGACGCCCCTTAATAAATGTTATAGCGGCAACGGATATACATAATTTGTGAAGATTTCAGCTTTCTAGCTATCACGGTTTATGAGATACAGCCCGGAGACAAACAGACAGACATCGAAGTTTTAGTAATAGGGTCCCGTTTTACTCCTTGGGTACGGAACCCTAAAAAGCACGCACTGGTAGGCGCGTGTCGAGATCATTTTGTAATGAATTATGTATTACATACGTACCTAGGTTAGTCGAACTTGTCCTTGCATACCAGTCGCCTACATAAGTTGAGTACCCGATAAGTAATTATTTCAGATTGTGGACTAGTATCATTGTGAACGTTGACATATCTCGGCTTCTGAGATCTTATCCGATCTAATATTGATCAACAGATTTGTATCTTTAAAACAAGGTTTTTAACAACAAGTCGCTAATTACACCTTCTTCACCTTATTGAAAAACGGTTTTAAAAACTCCTGCTTTTATTGAAAGTTTTAGCTTAAACCTAGCACGAAATCCAGTGCTTTTTAAAACCGAGGTGGATTCTTCCAATAGTTCATCTAAAGCGTAACAAATTCCGCCCTGTCCATTACCTTAAAGACCATTGTCGATCTATTCAAATTCAACAACAGTTAGCACGTTCTACGAGCCCTTCAGTAAACGTGACTGGCTCATTGCCACTTCCACTGGTCCCTACTGATCAGTATTGATCCCTCAGTATAAATAAACCAGCCGTTTTCCCGCGGTTTCACTCGCGTCACATGGGAAATACTGCCCTTATCAGGATAAAATATATATGGATAATATAGCTTCCCAACAGTGAAAGAGTTATTCGAATCGGTTCAGTAGATCCGGAGCTTATTTGTTACAAACAAACAGATCTTTTTCCTTTGTATATTAGTATAGACTATCGACCAGTCAATCTTGTTTGGGATATTTAAAACAGAGTGCACTATCGCATGTTTACTCCTGCAGGCTAATGGATTGCATGTGCATAAAATATGTTGATATGCTATGTATGTATATGTCATGGCGTGTTTTCGCTAATGCGTAGTAAAGTGATATTACACATCGGTTTTGCTAGTACGATAAGTCCGTAGATCGGAGACAACTTATCAGTGCAACGGTGGTTTTAATTTAAATCATAAAGCATTTTAATCTTTGGAATATCTTTGACTTTAAATTCTTAACAGATGACTTTCAGTTGAAATACTGATGAGAAGCCGAATAGCAGATGTAGTATAATTGTGTTTCCTATTCGTTACCCTATTATTTACTAGCATCTGCCAGCAGTTTCACCCGCGTTCCGTGGGAACTGCTCAGTGCACCCGAATAAAAAGTAGCCTACAGCCTTCCTCGATAAATGGGCTATATAACACTGAAAAAAAAATTCAACTAGGCCCAGTAGTTCCTGAGATAAGCGCTTTCAAACAAACAGACAAACTCTTCAGCTTTATAATATTAGTATAGATTTTATATTTATTTTTATGTTCTTTTAGCCTAGCACTAAGACACAGGTGAAGGCTATCAGTATATAATTTAGTTTCGATATTTATCCAGCAATAGCTTATTCACAAGTAACAGGTGTGTTCGATCGGGTCTAGTCGTGACGTGAGGAGGTTCGTGTCTTTTATTATTCAATAACTTAACCACGGACAACGATTTCAAGTAAATACCTGCTATCCTACTAATATTATACATGTATAATTTTGTGGGGATTTATGTGTGTACTACTCTTTGACGCAAAAACGTATGGATCACACGGATTTTGATGAAACTTGGCAGTAATATAGCTCAGTATTGATATACCTATAGGCCACTTTTTAACAGGGCATAGGAAGTAGTTTCCTCGGGTGCGGGTGCCTCTGGCGGAAGCTAGTCTTCTGTAAATCATAGATAGACTGAGCTACTATTTGATCGTCATAAATATCTTAGAACAAATATTTGTACAGACGACAGCAGGTCAACCTACCCGAATCTGTCAAATTTTACCCACAGAACATTTTTTTTTCAAACATTTTTCCACTATTGTGATAAGGTTGAAAATCTTTTGCAGAAAGACAGAATGTGGTAGCTTGATGTGACGTCGTCTATACCTATTGTAACAACTATTCAAATGAATAATACCTATACAAAAAAAGTTTATTAATACGTTCCTCGAGAATTCTATAAATCATGACTGTTGACACTATGGTGTGACGTCATAGAGGTGGGGTTGGTGCGCCTGCATTGATCTTAAAAGATGATCCCACGCAGATCTATTCAAATAAGAGCTGCCATGCTCATAATAACATATGTATTATATTATGCTGCCAATATAATTAACATAGAATCAAGTTCAACGTATATATTTTCTTCTTATTTTAGTAAAGTCAGTGTCAATAGTTCCTTTATTGTTAATAGTTCAATGCAATCAAGAATATTATTTATCAAGGTATTGATTCTATCACCTCGATTAAATATATGTGTTCTTTTGTTTTATCCTTCTGTTGAAATGTATGAGTGTCCAAATGTTTTTGTAATTCAAAGCTGATACTCGAACCTTCATAAAGCATATATCATAAAGCTTTACAGACTGGTGTGTCCTTTAAGATATCGGTGCAAAATGTAGCAATATTACAAATCAAAAAGTTACGTGAGGTTTCAAGCAGAAAATGATTCATATAAGTAGATATATTTATAGAAATAAGGATATTAACATTTTTACCTATCTGTTGATTAAGTGAGGTCATTCACTTCACAAAGTGATCTACGTAGTTTGGTAAGTATAAACTTGTGTTTTAACTTTGCTTGGTAACTATACTAATAATATAAAGCTGACAAGTTTGTTTGTTTGAACGCGCTAATCTGAGGAACTACTGGTCCGAAGGCTATTTTTAATATATATCCGGGTGTGCGGAGTAGTTCCCACGGGTCGCGGGTGAAGCCGCTGGCAGAAGCTAGTTGGACATTAAACTTTTTTCTTTCTATGACTAAAAAGGCGGCACTTTCTGGAAGTGGATGGCTGCACTTAATTAAGATGTGAAGGGTCTTCCCTGAGAGGAATTACACCTTGAAAGCGGAATTGACTTCAACTCATCTGCTCATAGTCTAACGACTGATTGCAAGATATGGAAAAAAAAAATGACTAAAAAGGTGTATCCATCTAATTCCAAGGAGATAGAGCATGTCTTCAATCTCTTGAACCAGTTTACCAACTGTCGCCAGTTCGGTATGCTAATGGTTTTGATAAAACCCACATCAACGACGGCGCATCCGTTTCGATAATGTTGTGTTAGTTATAGAATTTATTAGACTGGTTAAATACTAAAATAGCGTGTTTATTAATATGCCAAAATATATGAAAGATTTAAGAATTTCCTTCTTACCACCCACGATGCAAAGAGAAGAATGGAAGAATTTCTAAGAAGTTTAATGGCTGTGCTAATTCAGTGGTCAAAACAACACTAGAAATAAGTATACCTATTTCTTTGGGAGTCCCAAAAACAATGTTTGATTTTTCTAAATCAAGTCTGCAACTATACAAAGTGAAGTACGTATATACACGAAAACAAAGAAGTAAGGAATTGTCTATCTAAATTATTTCGTAATAAGTAGGATAAAGGATTTCTTGCTCTTATCTCAATGATAATGTCAGTAACTTGTACCAAAGTTTCGCAATGTGTCTGTAAATAAGCTCAAGGTGGACTTGCACCTAATTAAACTGATTCAATGTCTTGATTACCAGCACGGAACAGATAAAAAGAAATTGCATTACAAAGTAAGAAAAATTGTGAAACGTTGCTCATTACTGACGTAACTTTAATTAGTCAGCACGCTTATTGGAAAGAGCTAATGGATTAGTCCCACATTTATTGACAAGAAGCCATAAAATGTCAGCTTTTAAACGTATTTTAAGCAATACCATTTTTTTATTGTAAGTACATTATAACCTACGGATTATATAACATAATGTATCACAAAGATACGGTATTAAAGTAGCATTTAATTTTAAATTACATCATTTGTAATGGATTAATAATATTATACTTCATCCGAATCGTATTACGAGTGTTTAATATGCCATTAACCTGAATTACAGTTTACCTCATTACTACTGCAATCAACTTACACATTTACGTGACAAACGAAAGTAAATACTGTTCGATGTATAAAAGACTGTTGATGGTATTGTGTCTTTTGTTTTCTTAAACAAACATTCACCGTTAATTTCTGGTTTGTCCCATTGTTTTTGGTTTAGTGAACCCGGTGGAGGCAGACTTCGGTTTTTTGTTTGAAGTTCCGACCTGTAACGCAGTAACTCTACACTGGCGGCCGTCGGGCGGCTGGGGCACAATCGCACAACAAAACATCACTTATTGTGGCCGCACTGGGCATCTCTTTGTCAAGTTTTCATGCTCTGCCGGTCGTTCCGTGTTCACAAATGTTATTACTCTTTAACTTCTCTTTAACAACGTTTGGGCGAAAGGTGTGTAATTGCTTAATTACCACTCAATTATAGCGCCCTTAATGGATGTTAAGTGACTCCGTCTACTGAATTTCATGGGACTATTAAGATGGCCAACGTCGGGGTAGCTCGCTAGTTTCTATAGCTATAATTCTACACGAAGTAGATTTAATTACCTGAGCCAGCTTTTTTATGACAAAATGTGAACAATTTAGACGACACATACCAGTCTGTCTGTGAAAAAGAATTTATAAAATGCTGACATTCATAATTGCGAAATATTGCGAATGGCACAGGTTTCACTGCGAGTTTTTACTTTAGAAAATTTAAAGAATGTCAGAATTTTTCCACGCTGCCTGGATTTTAAAGAAAGTTGTTAGTGTGCCGTGAATATTAGCATAAAATTATAATTGTTTAATCCGTTAAATTACTGGTTTCAATAGACTGCGTCTTTGATGAGTGTTACTAAACCTGAAAGTGACTCATTTATCTTATGAGTGACAGTTTTGTAATGCTTTGAGAATAGCAATAAGGATCTGGCTACAGTTCCTAAGCTATCAATATGAGAAAAGATTCCAAATTGTTGTGAGTAGAAATTGTGTCATATTTCCGCGAAAAGCCATCCGATATTGTGTAGTGTATGTGAGAAAATTTCTCACACCGCACAGTTGTACGCACGGAGACTTCTTGTTCATAGTCACGGTACTCGGGTTACAGTTTACCACCAACATGTGAATTATCTAACCACGTTGAGTCCTACGACGCCTTAGGGCTGGCACTTTTCGCTAATATTTTACAAAATAAATAACGATGTTCGACTTCAAAATCATTATTAGCTACATGTTTAGCCTTAACTGTTTTGATATATCAAAATTAGCATACCGTGCATCTTATTTCGTCAAAACGTTAAATATTGAAAAACATTCACAGAGCAACATAAATATCTGTCTCTTCGCTATGATTAAAACAGTTTCCGTTAGCCACGTAAGCCATTAGTCGAGCGAGTTCACATACACGTCTCTATAGTAATTACCATCGTTAATTGGAAGGCAGAGAACCGGACCTATCCAGCATCCAGTTTGAACGGAAATGTGGCAACCCTTAGCGCGGGTCGATGGAGGCTGTGTAGAAAGGAGCACGCGGTTCCAAGGACGACGACGTGCGCGCCGGTTGTTCACCTCGCGCGCAAGAATGCGCGGGAACGCTGCGGGAACCGAGCGCTTGCGGTGCGGGACCGGCTCGGCCAATCGACACTGCCGCAGCATTCCACTGCGTTCAATCTTATACCTTCATATCTCACATACCTACTCTAACTGTCAATGGAATTTCGCTGGTAACACTCAGCCGTCGCGGTGTCGCCAACATTTGTCAATTGGAAACGGATGCGCCAGCGCAGACGCTCCCCGGTGACAGCTTTGATCTTCCCCACACCTTTTTTCTCGTCAATCTTTTTCTGTTACGATGTGTTGTTTGTTTCAAACACCGTATTCATGGGATGAAGTCATTCATAGAGTTTTATTTGTTGTTTTACTGGCTTTGAAAGGCACGGCCGCAAGTGCAAGTCGCGATTATGAATGAATAATAAGTAGGTGCCCACTAGTTTCATAGAACTTGAACTAGTCATTACATTGGATGCATTTTATGATTTATTATAAGCTGCTGTTAAAGCTATATTTTCAAGGAAATGCGGTATGTCGGAATACGACCTATTACTACATATTTTTAATGAGATATGTAAATGTAAATACTTACGTGTGGATTGCTACTGAAATATATTAATGATTTAATTTTCAGCTCTTTAACTTGTGTTATCAAACTTAATTTCATGCCAAGCATACTGTAGTTTATACTTAAAGTATCTACTTGTGTGCATAATATGTACACGTAACACGTAAGTAGGTATCATTTCTCGTGAGATTAGTTTCAATCACATATCGAGATATTTGATTTCATTCTGTACGTATTTTATAACAATAGAATGTTGAAATGTAAGCCTAGATACTTAATTAAAAATATTTTATTTATTTTCACTTTTAATTTTATTTAAATCTGATATTTGAAAATTCATAACAAAATGGCGTTCAGTCCTGGCATTTCCAATGTCATTAGGTCATCGCTCTTTATGAAACAGCAAGAACATTGTATTTGAATGTTGCATTTGGTTAATATCATCATGTTAGTCATAATTGTTTTTTTATTTATTTATTGCAAAACTGAGCTTTTTCAACGGTCTATTGTGACTCAAATGATAGAGTACAAGATAATTGTACATATATAAAATCTGTCTGCTTTTGCCATTTATAAACCACAATAATTTATACAACCTTGATCAATAACTAATATTTTTTAGCCACCAACATAGAAGTTAATTTACATGCATTTAATTGCACTTGGACTTCGCCATAATTTACCGACCACAAGCCAGGATGTGGTCTATTTAGCTGCAAGGCTTCAGCACTCGAAACATGCATTATCTCCTCGCGCGCCTCGTGCGCCCCGCTGCCCCGCTCCCGTCCCTGTGGGGCCTCCCCGCACCGCCGCTCGACCGCTCGATCAGCTGCTTATGTCTGCAGCCTCGACGAAACATCAAGGTGTTCGTCGAGATTACGCCAGCGTCGCCAGTAGCACCGTTGGTGCAACAAAGAAGCCCGCGCCCGTTAAGGGATTGACTGGGGCTGATGATGATGGATTCGTTACGGTGGAAAGAAAGAAGCGCCGTCAGCGAATTAACAGAAATCGCTGCGGCACGGCTCCTGTGGAGAATAACACCAAAATCCGTGCCGCTAAGCCGAACACCCCGGTGTACATCTCCCGTCTACACTACACCACTAAGGCGGAGGACATTGTGGAGTACGTGCGTCAGAAGCTCAAGTACGCCCCGAGAGTGCAGCTGCTGGAGTCGCGCCATAACGCCAACTTCAAGGCGTTCGTGGTGCGAGTGCCCACATGTTTCCTGCACCTCGTGTTGGACGAGAACTTCTGGCCACAGGACGTGGTGTTCCGTCGCTTCCGCGGACAAGTGCCACTCGAGCGCACAGTGACGTAGTGCATAGGAAGTGATACTAACATAGATTTAAGTTTTATTTACTAACATGAATTTGTATATTACTTATATATGTTAGCATAAGGTATATATCTATGGGCCATAGTTGCCTGACAATAAAGGTTTAAAT
>NWSH02000605.1:8099878-8110351 GCA_002382865.2 Heliothis virescens | reverse complement strand
TCGTGCGCCCCGCTGCCCCGCTCCCGTCCCTGTGGGGCCTCCCCGCACCGCCGCTCGACCGCTCGATCAGCTGCTTATGTCTGCAGCCTCGACGAAACATCAAGGTGTTCGTCGAGATTACGCCAGCGTCGCCAGTAGCACCGTTGGTGCAACAAAGAAGCCCGCGCCCGTTAAGGGATTGACTGGGGCTGATGATGATGGATTCGTTACGGTGGAAAGAAAGAAGCGCCGTCAGCGAATTAACAGAAATCGCTGCGGCACGGCTCCTGTGGAGAATAACACCAAAATCCGTGCCGCTAAGCCGAACACCCCGGTGTACATCTCCCGTCTACACTACACCACTAAGGCGGAGGACATTGTGGAGTACGTGCGTCAGAAGCTGAAGTACGCCCCGAGAGTGCAGCTGCTGGAGTCGCGCCATAACGCCAACTTCAAGGCGTTCGTGGTGCGAGTGCCCACATGTTTCCTGCACCTCGTGTTGGACGAGAACTTCTGGCCACAGGACGTGGTGTTCCGTCGCTTCCGCGGACAAGTGCCACTCGAGCGCACAGTGACGTAGTGCATAGGAAGTGATACTAACATAGATTTAAGTTTTATTTACTAACATGAATTTGTATATTACTTATATATGTTAGCATAAGGTATATATCTATGGGCCATAGTTGCCTGACAATAAAGGTTTTAATAAATAAAAAAAATAAAATAAATTATCTGGTTGAACTAGCTACGTTAATGATTGTCTTGTTAACTAGGTTCCACCAGCGGATTCGCCCGCATCCCGTGAGAACTATGTACTACGACGTAACGTACACCCGGATAAAAAGTAGCCTTCCTCGATAAATTGGCTATCTAGCGCTGAAAGAATATTTCAAATTGAACCAGTGGTTTCTTAGATTAGCGCGTTCAAACAAACAAACAACTTCTTCATAGATAGAATAGATTATTATTTCCTTTGTGGCGATAACCGCTGCATACGGCACAACGGCGATCCGTATGTGTTAGCTTAGGCGTCGACTGCCTCTTAAATATGGCTTCATCAATGATGTCATCCGATACTCTTTTAGATACAGTATCAGTTTGATTTGCTGGCATTTGGGTGCAAAGTGGGTCAGTTGAAGGTTTTGTATTTCTTAACATTCTTTTTACTCATTTACAATTCTATATCGTCTTAGTCATTGAAGTGTCTATAGGGAAATTCTATTAAAACCCGGACACTGTAAAGCGACACTGACTCACAGATTTCTAAACTTTCAATTGGTACTGCGTTGTGAATGAAAATGCTTGTGTTAAATGTAACGAAGGGTAACGAAACAACTATTTTCTTGATTGTAGATATGTATTTATTGCGATTACAATTGCACAGAGTTTCGGCTTAGGCTAGGTTCTTCAACAGAATGACACACAAAATGCACTGCGCGACATATTTATAACTTTACCCCCCAACTGTGCATCGAGGAGGAGTGACGTCGACAGGCGGGCGTGGCGTGCTAGTCAATTGACTTCCTCTTTTGCGGTGGCTGACGCTGTAGCTTGGCTGAATCCAGGAGACACGATGTGACGTGGCATAGCTGGCAAATGGTGGCTGTTACACTCGGCCATCCTGAAACAAATTGCTCCCGCAATGGGAAAAGAACCACAATTAGCTTTCCAGTAATTAAATTAGGTCTTATATCTAACTGCTCATCAGAGCTGCTTCTTATCGAGTGAGCTGCAGGTTTAATCACCTCACAAGCCCTAGTGTCAGAGTTTTCTCAAATCCGCCTGACGGCCTCTGACGTGGAATTATAACTAAGACTGCTACTGAGTAGGTAACAAACGAGGACGACGGCTTTACGTGCCCTCCCAGGCACGGGGGTGTAACACCGCCACTTCCAAACTCCAGGCTGCTTTTGTGAAAGCTTCTAAAACCCACAAAGCGATTTCGGCCTGGCCAGGGAATCGAACCCGAGACCCGTGGCACGGCAGTCGCGCTATGCGACCACTAGACCAACGAGGCAATCATCAGAGCTGCTGCCACTATCAGATACAGGAGCTACACTTCGATAGGGTCACAAGGGCTGGTACGCAAATCATATCTGTCATAATGGGTGAGGCTATGGCTTGGCTTTGGCTGAACCCAGGCACGGTATGACGTGGCATGGATTTGGCGCAGCATGGCTTTGGCGCGGCATGGCTTTGGCGCGGCATGGCTTTGGCGCGGCATGGCTTTGGCGTGGCATGGCTTTGGCGCGGCATGGCTTTGGCATAACTGGCAAATGGGGACCGTTACAACTTTGAATAATCTCAATGCAGCGCTTAAATCCTACATGGCCTATTTCATCATGGTGCATTTCACCTAGCTGGTCCCGGCACTACAAGACAATTACTGCACAGAGTTTTTCGGTATAACCTATCTATCAGTACGAAAGCTGACCGGTTATCCTTTTGACTTTGTCATCTTGATACTGAACTATAAAGGACCAATACGATACCTGAAGGCGATTAACATTAAGGGCGTCAACAGGATTTCAACTACGTGCAACGAGGTGTCTCATGCGCACACCGGTCGCCGGTATTCTACACTTATATCGTAATCTTGAATCATCAATCACTATCTGGCTATCCGCGGAACAATGTCACGTTTTGTCAAACTAGAACGCACCGCAGTACAGACGACAGCACATCAAGTCACCACAATCTGTCAAATTTCTGCAGTAGATTTGCAACCTTATCACAATGGTACCTCCATTTGGTTACTTACTGCTTGATCGGTAAAATTTGTCAAACCCAGGCACCGTGACCCGCTGTTGTCCGTACAACCCGTAGCATTTCTGTTTCTAGCTCGGGGTCGCATATCGCTAACACTGGTTTGGAACACACACTTGTTTCAATACGTTAAAACGAATTGTTCACTACCCCAATCTTTGTCGAGGCATGAGCAAATGAATAGACTTACGGAAATAGCTACCTACATAACCCAATAAACTGACCAACTTTGTGTACGGGCACTGGAAACTGTGACACGACGGTTAAATGTCATCTAAGAATGCTAGAATCTCATGACTGGCTACTAGGTACCGTCATTATTTAATCTTGAATTTATTCTTGTTAATTAAACCTATGAAACCTTCAGATTTAGCTAAACCGATTGGAACACGGACATTTCAAATTGACCAGACTGACTAATAATTATGTGCTTTTACGGGTATCTTCTGGGCATAGGCGCTATCTAGTGATAACCTTGAGATCTACTAAACACGTAACACATTGTTACCGGCTAACTTAGAAATATGATCTTCAATATTAGGCAGCGGATATCTGTCTTTAACGGTTATGGCGTAAGTTAATCTTTCTATTCTATAAAACTCCACCTATGCTCAGATTAGAATCTTTATCTACCATCGAAATAAAACGTATATTTTCCGGCACATCAAATTGGCAAATCATATGAAATTGGCAAACCACGTGAAATTGGCAAATCACGCGAAATTGGCAAATCACGCGAAATAGGCAAATCACGCGAAATAGGCAAATCACGCGAAATAGGCAAATCACATGAAATAGGCAAACCACATAATAGGCAAACCACATAATAGGCAAGCCACATAATAGGCAAGCCACATAATAGGCAAGCCACATAATAGGCAAGCCACATAATAGGCAAGCCACATAATAGGCAAACCACATAATAGGCAAACCACATCAAATAGGCAAATCACGTTGGCAAATCACATGAAATTGGCAATTCACGTGAAATAGACAAAGCACCTAATATGCTAACCACATGAAATAGGCAAACCAGATGAAATTGGCAATTCACACGAAATAGGCAAACCACATGAAATTGGCAAACCACGTTGGCAAATCACATGAAATTGGCAAACCACGTTGGCAAATCACATGAAATTGGCAAATCACGTGAAATAGGCAAACCACATAATATGCTAACCACATGAAATTGGCAATTCACACGAAATAGGCAAACCACATGAAATAGGCAAATCAGAAGGCTTTAAAGGCAAATATGACTTGACTTGGCTGACCTGACTTATGATGATATGTAGCGGCAATCGGCTCGGCGCGTCTGAGGGCGCGGCAAGCCTCTCACACGATGTCTTCAGAATTTTTCTGGCGGGCGGTGGTGTACAATCGCCGTCTTCATCTTGCTCGATACGTCCATGAAGATCACAGCGATTTCTGTTCATGCCACTTCTGATTGTAACGAAGGGTAACGAAACAACTATTTTCTTGATTGTAGATATGTATTTATTGCGATTACAATTGCACAGAGTTTCGGCTTAGGCTAGGTTCTTCAACAGAATGACACACAAAATGCACTGCGCGACATATTTATAACTTTACCCCCCAACTGTGCATCGAGGAGGAGTGACGTCGACAGGCGGGCGTGGCGTGCTAGTCAATTGACTTCCTCTTTTGCGGTGGCTGACGCTGTAGCTTGGCTGAATCCAGGAGACACGATGTGACGTGGCATAGCTGGCAAATGGTGGCTGTTACATAAACAAATAAACATGTTATTTGAAATTCGTGTTCCGTACATGTTATTCGTCTTGTGGTATTTTGTGTACTTTTCGTGTTTGCGGTCCATTACGTACTCAATCTCACTCACACATGTGAACCTTTGTAATAGAAAAGTTTCTAGGAACTTTAATACCGCGATTATATTCCTTATTCTCAGAAAGTTACCTAGGCCGTGCGTGTACTGTAGTACAGGTTAAAGCGTTGATTACCTGGCATTTTATAACAACTATTAAAGTAGCATTAACATTTTCAAAGAATAACGGTGTTATTACGACGACGCGACGTTTATTCGTCTATTTCAGTTGCGTACAGTTAATGGGACATACATACGTGAAATAATCGTCGTAGATTAGCTATTTGACGCTAAGTATCTAATCAAGAGATAAGTGTGAAATACTGTTAGCTAGACAGCAGTCGAGGATAGTTACTGTCTTACTAAGAAGGTTGATATAAATAAACCACATGAAACTATCCTATAACACCTAAGAATTTTAGTCACCCTTGCCGACTACCCAACCAAGACCAAGTTATTATAAAAAGTCTGTTTAACAAACCAAAATTAAACCATGAACTTGCACAAGTTAATAGTTTACCTAGCCTAAAGCCGGTACTTTGTGAGACCACGTTTTACAATAAGAGAGATTTTGCAAGTTGGTGCCTATATGAAGTTACTAAACTAACGCTTCTTTGTCCTCTGAATAAACTATCGTATATGATCAGCATCTAATGACAGTAGGCTGGTCACCCCGTGTAGACGCGAAATATGATTAGATATGGTCTCATGCATAATATCTGCAAAATAACACTCAGAAGTTTATAATTTTTTCTCCATACAAAAAGTGCTCAGCGCCGCTAAAGAAGTTTTCACTTCTAAAACAATAGTAAGTATTATGCAGTAATAAATAAGCCACGAGTATTTTTTACGAGTCCAAACGTCATTAATATTTAGTTATGGTAATGCATACGCAATTAAAATATATAATTACACAGATGTTAGCAATGTAAACAATACAATAATTACCTCATAATTTCACTTTGAATTATTATGTTTTATTTCATAAGATTGTTAGATAATAGTTAAGGTGTTACATTACATGTTAACATAAGAGCTATAACATGCAGTATAAGACAGTGACTGACAATTTGAACAGTTAGCTGTCAGGGGTGTCAGACTGATGGAGCTTGATGCTGTAAAGCTTTCTGATACACAATGTTATGAGGCGATGATTTTGATCTGTCTACGAATAATGCATTAACACCTTATGTAATCTCCAAATCTACAGTCTAAACAACATTAACCGTAAAAGAAACGTTTCAAAAATAGATCTCGAGTTATCATTATGAATGCGAAAGTGTTATTTGCACGCGTGAAACATACTGACTCTTAGCTTTATACACATTCATATTTTACCAAACCACTCACCGTTCAACCATTGCTTAAAAATAAAATACAATTAATACCGGTGCAATTTAGGGTACCTATGTTTATCTGCATGCATGAAGTACGTACAAATTAACCGTCTGGATGATGTTAGACGTCGTATACAGACGACAATAGACAGTGATATCGTAACCGCATTTCTAAATATCACCTTTGATCTACGAATGAGAGCATCGTAGTGAATGTAGGCCACCCTTAGGTAAGATTGACATTGAACGGTAGATTAATCTCCCGTCGTCTCGAGGTGTAAACTCAAACCGCCAGATTGTTGGCTAGATGCCAACTAGACCAGTTCTCGAACCAAACGCAAACAATATCAACCATAATTGCACAGACGCCAGCAGGTCCTACCCGAATTTGTCAAATTTTACCAATCGAACATTAACCTTCCACTATTAAGATAAGGTTGAAAATCTATTGAAGAAATTTGACAGATTGTGGTAAGTTGATGAGCTGTCGTCTGTACTATTTATAGTTTACGACCTAAACTAAGAACCGTGGTTTCCATACTAATTCCTAGATATTAACACTGAAAACTACAAAAACTGAACGCGTCAGTTAATTTTATATTGAGACCGTCTGGGTTATTTTAAGTGCACGCAAATTTTGATAATTTGCCAACGTTTGTAATGACTGTCTCGGTCAGTCTCGGTATTTAGTTCAAACCAAATTTGTTACTTACTGCTATCGATAACAGATATCGGTAAAAGAAAGTAGTGAAATATAGCTGGTCAAATAAGAAGAATTTATTCTTCGCAAGCACCTACTTGAGAGATGATTGCTTTGAGCATAAAGGCCTTATTGGCTTATAATATATACGTCAATTTTTCATAATATTTGCACTACTATTACTCTACTATTTAGGTACTCAATTCTTCTATGATTTTATCTTATAATATTAATCTTTCGTAATTCCTTTACTTTGGCACACAAACATCGTTATAAATTTTCCAGCAAAAGTATATTTAGGTTACCTACGTCAATAAACTTATTTCTGTTTAACTCAGTAATTAGCCGGAAGTTAGAGCTTTCAAGAATGCTAAATATTCACACAGGCTTATTATTAAACATGTGAATACATAATGCAGGGACGTTAGAATGGATTAATAGCGGATAAGTTAGCAATGCGATGCATGCTTTGAATATATAAAGGTTTCTATAGGTGATTGTAATCATAATCATTATCTTGAGATCACTATTTTCATTCTTATCATTATTAACTGCTGACGGAAGAAGTGGGGTGTTGTATGAGGGTCTGCTGTAGGTATGTCCGTCTGTGGCTCATAGCTAACGGGTGAAGCGATTTCAATATTATTTGCGTGATCCTGAGAAGCCGTTTAAGAATGGTGAGGGTGAAAGTGGGGAAGGATGACCGAATGTCCGCAAATATACTCGAGTCGGGTCTCAAATGAATCGGCATCGCGAGGACATTACATTCAAATTGAAACACACCAATTTAAAACCTAATTGATGGAGTCACAGCCGAGAGCTTTTACTAAACACTTCGATGACCATTTATTAAGGCCGACTATTCACATAATACAACATTAATGTTCGATATAAGAACATTAATGCTCAGCTATTATTATCATTATCACTGCTTTCGCTCTCAAACTTCTTATAGACAGACTATTTACGTTCAAACGATTGACGCGACTCATTATCGTTAAATAAAGGAAGTTTCAGAGAAGATGAGCACAATGACTGCCGACTTGTATCTCCGGGTATCTTCCGGTCATTAAGTAGTGGTGTTGCCGGATACTGCGTACGAGTGTAGTGATGGATCGAATCATTATCGACTTTGATCCGGATGAGAGTAATCGATACTTGAAGCGAGTTGTGGAAATTAGTAGCGAACAGGAAGATTGATGAATGTGTGTGTGTAGTTTCGGATATTCTTTCGTTGATAGTTTGATTACTAATTAATAGTTTAGATAGATGTCTTATTGAATGTCTTATTGTCTCACTGAAGGAAGCATAATGTCCTTAAAGGACGCGGGTGAAACCGCTGGCGGACGCTAGTTTGTAGAATTAGCATTGTTTTAGTTTAAGTTTTTTATGTCTAATTGTAGAGTGTTTATTTAGTAGAAATCAGATAAAGTTCTGAAAACTTTCTTCTTATTATTATATTATGAAAGTAATTAAGCGAGAGTTGTATTGTTTATGTTAGATAGAGGCTACTGAAGATTTTACCAGTACTGGCACTTTGATTATACGGTTTCACCCGCTTCTTGAAGCAACCTAGATAAAAAGTAGCCTATATTTTTGTCTGAAATACAAATAAGCTATATTAATGCTTTCATCAAAATCCGTTCAGCCGTTTGCGTGTGAAAAAGTAACAAACATACTCCCAAACTTTCGCTTTTATGATTTTAGTGTGATAGTGTGATTATTGCCTTTTCGTCGATCAGTGACATAATCAAAGACAATTAATTAGGTCGATGACACTTGTTAACGGTTTGTTTACATATATTTTAAGCGTTGTATTTGCCAACGCACGATTGAAATCGTTTCAATTATAAGCCTCTTCTAATCTTAATTTATTTCAAGTAGTCTTCCGCGTCGCTAAAGAACTATGTTTGACTAAATTTTTACAGAAACAAACAAAAGACTGTGCATAACATTTTACTGTATTCAAAATAAGACAAAAATAAAGTTTTCATTTATCCATATCTATACTAATATTATAAAGAGGAAAACTTTGTTTGTTTGTTTGTAATGAATGGGCTCAAAAACTACTGGACCGATTTTAAAAATTCTTTTACCATTCGAAAGCTACATTATCCACGAGTGACATACTTAGGCTATATTTTATCCGGGTACGGGCGTCGGGCAGTAATTCCCACGGGATACGAGTGAAACCGCGGGAAAACGGCTAGTTGACCAATATAAAAAGCAGGGATAGTAGTAGGAGTAATGTTTGAGCCTACATATTGTTTTTGTACCACGGGGTACTTAGAGTTAATATTATGTCTAGGGAACTCGTGTTCCATTCTACGAGTAGTAAGAAAAAGTTGTTTATGAAGTTGTCACAAGAAACTAGAATATTAATAAATTCACACACCGACGAGTTTTTCAGCGTGCCTTATTTGCGTGGGAAGTAACCATAAAAAACTTAGCTTTATTTTGCGTGTTAACATTCCCATGAAAATAAGCTTTTTACGTGTGGGTATAACAATAAGGGTTGCATGTTCACAACATGGTAACACGCAGACAGACACACCAATCTGTGTAAATATATTAGTTTATTACTTGATCATGAAATATTAGACTGATTTAAAGGTAAAGGGAGTTGATTGAAATGTATACTTTCAAATCTGCGTCATGGTGACCTACCTAAATATGATTCAAAGGTTAATCTTATAAATGTCACCGTATCAGGTGCGCCTTGCTCAATAATTAAAAATTATGTTCACGTTTTAAAATTCCTAAGTGCAGTAGGTACATCATAAAAATATTGAAATCTGAATGCGTTGCACTTATCATGTTGGCGGCATGCGGCACAGGCGGCGTCATAAAGCGTTACGTGATTCTACGCAATAGGCTGCATTTTACTTACACACTACGTATTCGAACTCACCTTATCAATCCCAAGATGGTCGATGATAACATTTCGATTAAGCGATTCAAATCGAATCGATTCGGTTTACTTCTTATCGAGCACGCGACCACATAATAATTTATTATGTTATACGTGTCAACGGTGAATAACCCTTTCACAATATAATAGCTACATTTATGTTTTCCTTTGTTCCAGGCTTGATCCACCCGCAGCACAGAGTCAGTACCAAATGGAGAACAAGAAGCTAGCGCCGGCGACGCAGCAGCCGCTCACCCAGCAACACCTGATGGCTCATCATGTCCACCCCGAACAGATTTACTCCCAGCAGCACCCACAACTCACCCACCTCAGCTCATCACAAACAGGCCAAATACAACCAAATGGCGTCATGCACCAGTTACTGCAGAGTCAGTATCAGTCCAACATGAATGCGCGATCTCCGCTCCTTGAAAACAGACACGATTTATATGGCACTGGACACAATCACGATTACGCCAGACATTACGGAGCAAACGATAACTATAATTACCCGCAGTCACCTCCGAGGCACGAACGGACAGAAGTGCACACGGATCAAAATGTTAATCATGAGCTACTTCACAATATCCCCAAGGGATATAATGCTGAAGTATATCAAGATTATTTAAAACGCAACCCACCGAAAGATACCAACCAAATATACCAAAATCATCAACCTATGTATAGGCCTAACATTAATCCTAATCAGTATGGATCAAAGCCATATCTTCCATATTCTAATAGAATAGGACCACAGAGTAATACTGAGTTATTGCGTAGACAGTACAGTGAAATTCAGCAAATGAAACTGCAACAACAACTTCACTATCAGAATCAGGCACAAATGCATCAACAGCAGAAGTTTGCTGAGCGTCAATTGTTACTGCAACAAATCCATGGAGTCCAACCACCACCTAATTTACAAAATAGCATT
>NWSH02000605.1:8074691-8099701 GCA_002382865.2 Heliothis virescens | reverse complement strand
TTGTAATGAATGGGCTCAAAAACTACTGGACCGATTTTAAAAATTCTTTTACCATTCGAAAGCTACATTATCCACGAGTGACATACTTAGGCTATATTTTATCCGGGTACGGGCGTCGGGCAGTAATTCCCACGGGATACGAGTGAAACCGCGGGAAAACGGCTAGTTGACCAATATAAAAAGCAGGGATAGTAGTAGGAGTAATGTTTGAGCCTACATATTGTTTTTGTACCACGGGGTACTTAGAGTTAATATTATGTCTAGGGAACTCGTGTTCCATTCTACGAGTAGTAAGAAAAAGTTGTTTATGAAGTTGTCACAAGAAACTAGAATATTAATAAATTCACACACCGACGAGTTTTTCAGCGTGCCTTATTTGCGTGGGAAGTAACCATAAAAAACTTAGCTTTATTTTGCGTGTTAACATTCCCATGAAAATAAGCTTTTTACGTGTGGGTATAACAATAAGGGTTGCATGTTCACAACATGGTAACACGCAGACAGACACACCAATCTGTGTAAATATATTAGTTTATTACTTGATCATGAAATATTAGACTGATTTAAAGGTAAAGGGAGTTGATTGAAATGTATACTTTCAAATCTGCGTCATGGTGACCTACCTAAATATGATTCAAAGGTTAATCTTATAAATGTCACCGTATCAGGTGCGCCTTGCTCAATAATTAAAAATTATGTTCACGTTTTAAAATTCCTAAGTGCAGTAGGTACATCATAAAAATATTGAAATCTGAATGCGTTGCACTTATCATGTTGGCGGCATGCGGCACAGGCGGCGTCATAAAGCGTTACGTGATTCTACGCAATAGGCTGCATTTTACTTACACACTACGTATTCGAACTCACCTTATCAATCCCAAGATGGTCGATGATAACATTTCGATTAAGCGATTCAAATCGAATCGATTCGGTTTACTTCTTATCGAGCACGCGACCACATAATAATTTATTATGTTATACGTGTCAACGGTGAATAACCCTTTCACAATATAATAGCTACATTTATGTTTTCCTTTGTTCCAGGCTTGATCCACCCGCAGCACAGAGTCAGTACCAAATGGAGAACAAGAAGCTAGCGCCGGCGACGCAGCAGCCGCTCACCCAGCAACACCTGATGGCTCATCATGTCCACCCCGAACAGATTTACTCCCAGCAGCACCCACAACTCACCCACCTCAGCTCATCACAAACAGGCCAAATACAACCAAATGGCGTCATGCACCAGTTACTGCAGAGTCAGTATCAGTCCAACATGAATGCGCGATCTCCGCTCCTTGAAAACAGACACGATTTATATGGCACTGGACACAATCACGATTACGCCAGACATTACGGAGCAAACGATAACTATAATTACCCGCAGTCACCTCCGAGGCACGAACGGACAGAAGTGCACACGGATCAAAATGTTAATCATGAGCTACTTCACAATATCCCCAAGGGATATAATGCTGAAGTATATCAAGATTATTTAAAACGCAACCCACCGAAAGATACCAACCAAATATACCAAAATCATCAACCTATGTATAGGCCTAACATTAATCCTAATCAGTATGGATCAAAGCCATATCTTCCATATTCTAATAGAATAGGACCACAGAGTAATACTGAGTTATTGCGTAGACAGTACAGTGAAATTCAGCAAATGAAACTGCAACAACAACTTCACTATCAGAATCAGGCACAAATGCATCAACAGCAGAAGTTTGCTGAGCGTCAATTGTTACTGCAACAAATCCATGGAGTCCAACCACCACCTAATTTACAAAATAGCATTTACTCTGATGGTTCTTCCTATAGAGACTTAGACCGGTACAGTAGTAAAAATGACTTTAAAGAATATAGTAGCCCTGATATACAAAAAGACATCGATAGTTATGCCAAAAATAACGAGTATCAAGAATATGAAAAACAAAATAGGCAATATGAAGCTCAGTGGAATCAGAATCAGCAAGCCGAATACAGAGAACAGGAACAACAATACCGAAGGCAAATAGAAGCCGATAAAGCGAAAAGCCAATCCCCTCCATCGGACTACAACAATCAAAGTCAGAAGAACAACATGAGTATTGCTTCACCAATGAAGTCTAGTGAGTCGAGTACTCCAAGCGTGAAGTCTCCTTCCTCGGAGAGCAGGAGAAGTAGTGGTGGGAACCAAGCATTACGCTCACCCATAGCGCAGCGAATACCATCGGCTCCCGTCACTATGTCAGGCATTCTATATAAACAAGGCTCCGATGGATTGAAAGTTTGGCGGAAAAGATGGTTCGTGCTCTCGGAGTACTGTTTGTTTTACTATAAAAGTAAGTTATCTACCTCTTTTATTTATTTCAGTGATTCCTTTTTTATTCCCCAAAGATTATATTTTTTTCAGTGTAAGATAACCTTTCTAAAGGAAGCGAAATTATATTCTAATAAAGTATTTCCGTTTACAGGTCAAGATGAAGAAAAACTCCTTGGCTCTGTGCTGCTACCATCATATAGAGTGTCCGGTTGTACTGCGGAAGACAAAGTACTTCGGAAGTTTGCCTTCAAACTGGAGCATGCGAACATGAGAACTTACATTCTCGCGGCGCCTGATCAGGAAGCCATGATGAAATGGGTGAAGGCATTGACCATGGCCGCACTTATGCAAAGCCCCAAGTAAGATCTAGATCAATGTTTCATTTATTTGCACCTGTTATACTTTTATCACCTCCGGTTTTTTTGCTATAATTTATTATTTCTTATTTGCAGTGAGCAGCCGCAGAAACAGAACGATCGGACAGCTGCTAAAACAGAGGTGGGTAGTATTGAAAGCACGTATAATGTACCGGTTCAGGGGATCGACAATTAGTTTGCCAGAGCGGAACCAAGGACAGCTATTACATAGTCGTTATAACTGCAGATAATAGCGCGGACGACGCCGACACAAATTGATTGTACATTTAACAACCTGTTTGGAATGCACTTAATAAATGCATCACGACTAATTGTTAGGTATGAATTATCAACAACGTGCTTTATGAATGTTGATTAAAATGAAGTTATTTTGCTGCAGGATGTCGATGAAATACCGACATATGCCAACGCGCCACCTAAGCCGAGACGCTCTAATGAAGGATATAATTCACCAAGCCCTGACATGTAAGATTGATTTATTTAATATTGTGTTAACAAGTAAAGACATAACAAAATTATACCATTTCATTTCCATGCCTTACAGGTACGACCCAAACTATGACTTACTTAAAAAGCCAGCATCACACTACAGTCAAGGCACTAGTCACGCACGTTATCAAGACCACGCTAACTATCCAGCCAGTCCAAACCAAGAGCCTACATACACTCGCAGCCCGCAATCTCCACCGCCAGTACAGCAGCAAACACAGTATCATACAAAACGACCACCCTATGATACGCAACATCTCTCTCTGCCATTGACAAACACAGTTACCGATAAACTTGAGAACAATCAACCCAGCACATCATCAATGTATAAGTCTAACCCGCAGTCACCTTACTTTGATAGGAATCGAGGTCAGCAGCAAGCGTCACAAGAAAACAAGGATCAAATATATGATAGACAATCGCAACAACGGAATCCTTTCCTTCAAGACACAACTCCTCAAAATGAAGTTACCTCTAAAGACGAACGAAATGAATTACAAAATAAGAATTCTCGAACTAATACAAGGGAAGACAGGGCAAGGGAAGAGAGAGCGCAGTCGATCCATAATGAAATAAATACTGAAAGTAGAAATAACGCTTACAACAGAGAAGTGTATGGGGAGCTAAGTTCAAGGCCTGGAAGAGCGGGCAGTGCTATCAATGAGCGTTTGTTAGCTGAGAGACGTACACCAGATGCTTATGGAAGATCGACAACAATGTCTGCATACAATAAAGGCAAAATTGGAGATTACGAAGATGTGTACGCACAATACGCAACCGAAAATGAATACGGTAAAACATACGCCAAGTCACCGAATCCATCTCAAGATCGTGATGGTGTCAGCATAGCGTCTAGTCATCAACAACAACAACAGCAACAAAAGTACACAGGAAACTATGTAAGTTAAATTATGGTTAGATTTTTCATCTTCTAAATATGTCCTTGCCATTTAATAAAATAAAATTTTATCCCTTTTCAGCCTCAAGAGAAAACTTTCAGTGGACCATCAGTCTTACGGAGAAAGAAGATGCAATCAAGTGGTATTCAACCTCCAATGCCAAGACCACATAGTGCCGATTTTCTTGAATATGAGTCTAAAGCTGAAATGATGAACAGAACTGCACCTGCTCGATCAGCTTATGATACATACAAGGAGCCCCAACGACCTAAATCTAGCTTGGACATAAATTCATACTACGACCCTAGTTCCGATAGGTACTATTCTGAGGAAAGCTATGCTGAGAAAATGCGGCAATCCGCACAATATTTGCAGCAAGGTTTAGTTCCAAGTGTGACTCCTAGAAATATGGAGATACCCCTTGCAAAATACGCTAGCGGCTTAGCAAAGAAACAACTAAGTACTGCGTATTCTCAGATGACAAATAATAACTATGAAGCAGAATTTAGTACGGCTCGGGATAACATTAGCTATAATTCAAAATACGGTGATGTAGAAGCTCTGAATTCGAATTGGACTTTGAAAGAGAAGGAGATTCAGAAAGAGTATTTAAATAGAAGTGGAAGTGTGATGAGCGATGGGTCCAATGTAAGTGGGTATGTGAAGGAGGCAGCTAAATATGACACTAACGCTGATAGTTTTATGAGGTCTGCAAGTGCGAGGCTACCATCTACAGCCCCTGAGAAGGAAGGTGAAAAGAAAGTCCAACAGGTAAATCATTATTATTATAAATCTATAATTTTTTGAGACTTCTTTAGCTGCAATACTGTTCGTCTGAAAACGAAGCAGGGCAGATAGCATTTTTTTTCATTACAAGTGATGTGAGGTTTCATAAGAGTGCAAACACACTTGACTGTAGACACATTGGATTTGACACCATTTTATTTTTGAGCATAAAAATAAAGCGTCCATTTATCATCCCGTAATTTTTCAGACTTACGAAACAATTTTTGAAGCCTTTCAACATGACAATGTATTTAATTTTATTTTTCAGCGTGAAGAGTCCATGAAAAGGTTGTTGGAATGGAAACAAAGAATGTTGCAATCACCTTTGACAAGGAAAAGTACCCCTGCAACAATTTCTTTGGCAAGGTCACTTAACCATAGTCGGCAATCTTTAAGATCTGATCAATATAAGCCCAAGACGTATACAAATGCATCTTATAATAGCTACTCTTCTGATGATGAAGGTATGTGATAAGTTAATTGCATTTGAGTTTTCATTTCCTTTGTATATTATGATGTGAGTAGGTAAGTAGTTGCTATTTTGTAGCATGGTTTAAATATACGAAGAATGGTTGAAAATATGGTATCCAATGCAATTATGGAAGGAGCATGAAACTGATTATTTTATTTTTTAAATTATTATTCTATGCATGAACAAGACAGTCAGAACGTTTTTTTATATAATATAGGAATTGAAAACTATTGTGTTAAAATATCGTTAAAGCATTAACATTCTAATAAAACATTATTTTACGCAACAATAAATTCGATATCATTCTTTAATTTCATAAGTTCTATTAAAATTCTAAAATCATACATTTTCAATTAATTTTAACGCGTACAGTACTGTTTTTCCCTTTAAGTCAAATAATGAAAATGCCATTTAATAAGACAGTATAATATATTCATTATTTTATGTGTAATTGTTTATCATATACATGGAACACCTGCAGTAGCATATGATGACTTCGCTTTGCGGAGAGGTACCTTCCTGCCTGCGGGGATATTGTGCCACTAACTTTATACTGGTCTATTATTCGGTGGTGGGTTACAAATTATAGTTTTTTGTTGGTTTATTTTGAGTAGTTTGCATCACTCTAACACCCAAGCCAAATATAATACTAACATTGTGGTGACCATAAGGAACTCTATGAACCATTATTATGTATTAAATAATTACTATTGATATAGTAATTATTGGTTTCACTTTTGCACCTCAGAGGAAACATCGGGCACTGATCTGCAAAAACCCAGAGATATGCAGGCAGGAAGGTCTCGTAAAGTGAACCTAACAAGTCCTAACGTTATGCGACCTATAACTCCGCACGCGTCCTCCAATGCGCAAACTGATACTTTGGAAAACTCTTCTAACGAAGAGACAAAACTAAAGACTACTGATGAAAATACTTATCAAAATATCCTATGTACAATATCTATTCCTAAAGTAAACTTGGAAGAAAATAGTAACGATTATGAAAAAACTATTTTCGAATCAGACCAAGCAGATATGTTAGAGAAAGGCCCGCCGACCATTTCTGAAGATGGATGTGAAACAGAAGACAGCGAAGCAGAATCTGAAACACAAATGGAGTATACTGACAATGATTTAGACGAAGTTCTGATGGAGTCTGAAGATGAGAATATAAAAGAGAAACCTAATTGCGCCGTTGAAGAAAACACTAGTCATACAGAAAATAATGACACAGTTCAAGTAGAAACTGAAAGTAAGTCAGAGACTCCTCCGGTGTGTTCTGGTGAGAATCATTATTTACCAATGAGCCCACGTAAAGTATCTGTGGCGGAACCACCTCATAAAGCCATATTCGAAAGCTTAAGTGTATTTGATCAATCCATGCCACAAAGTTATGAAGACAATCCATACGTAGAAATGAATATAGGTAACGAAGATGAAGATACACAAACATATGAAGTGGTTTGTGTTAACAATGGCAAAGTTGAACCTGTATACATGGAACTGAGTAACTTATCATCAAACGATAATAAAACTCAAGATGAAACTAAATTATTGGACACGGCATCAAATTTTGCTGATTCTAAAAATCATACCCTGAAAAGAGTTTCCAAAGGTGATAAAAATTCTAAAGATAAATGTGAAAGTTCTGATGTTGACGATGACTCAAATAAAGATATCGTATCTTTGGATTCTCCCTTTAGTAGGTTCAGTATCTCAGATACATTTAGACCAGCATCATATTATTTAAGCAGTAGTAAAAGTACTTTAGATGTTAATGATAGTTCTGATAGTGAAATTGTTTCACCTCCACCTGTTCCGAGTTCGTCTCCTCCTTGTGATGACCTGTCGGATGAAGCTCTGTCTAAATATATTTTAGAAAAAATAGATAAATCGGATATGTCGTATGATAATTCCATATTGAAAATGTTAACTTGTGAAAATCAGAAAATGAATACCGTGAAAAGGAAAACAACATCATTAATGATTTATGGAAGTCGAACATCTATTCATGATACACTTTCCAGGGGTGAGAAAATTCGAAATAGTAGAGCAAGTTTAACTAATGATAGAAATAAAATGAGTGAAAGTTCTTGTAATTTGCTAAGCAGCAGTTTACTTGAACAATATAATCAATCAAGCAGCATTGAAACTGATTCCTTAAGAAGTTATAGTGCAGAAAGGGGTTCCTCTCGACTATCTCTTGAATCAGACGTTAGTAGTAAGTTTGATTTAGTACCTTCAAATATATCATCCGAAGTGACAAGTTTGAACGATAGTGATTTAGCCATAGATTATAGACACCCCACGGGATACACAAATTTAGAAATGATGATAAAAAGAAGACCTTTATCTGACGAATCGTTGTTTGAACTAGTCAAGGCCGAATTGCCTTTGAATAATGATGCTCCTACTTTTGTTGATTTAGATAGATATTTGGATAATTTACAAGCAAGCACAATTGAGGCCCACAATGTGAGCGGTCAAGGACCTCAATTGAATAGCTCAGCACCCGAAACATCGAATTATAAAGATAATGTTATTCAAGCTGCTTTACAAAGTACAACACACACTCGTTCCTCGAGCACTCCTATAAATCACAATAGTAGATTAAATAGCTATGGGAGCAGGACTTCTATTGGCCAACAATTTCGACACATCAGTGAACAGACGTCTAGCTACACAGGCTCTCAAAGTTCTTGCAGTTCATCTGGAATACCCAGGTCACCAATGTCATATTATTGTAAGAACTATGACGAAGAAAAATTATTAAGCAAAAATTTAAATAGCGACGCTCTATCTGATAAGGTAAAAGAATTTGAAAATGAGAAACTAGCACTTCGCACAGGCAATGAGACAAATGCATCTTCTACTTCTACAGGCTTTCATAGTAGGGAAAGTTCTACGGAACACAGTGCTCCTTATTACTACTCTGATCTTTCTTCGCAAGAGCATATTAATGTTTTACCTACTTCTCATTATCTGAAAAATACTAACCTTCATCGGAAACTAAATAACCAACGGCGCAGGGGCCCATTGCATAAGAAAAATGATATCTCTCATATTCATAACCCAATTCGTAACAATCAACTTATATTATCAGAACCATCTTTTGAATTAGCTTCTACAGCTAGAAGCGTGTCAGTTGAGTTTTTGAGTGCAACAGATAAAGATCCTGAAATTGATATGAAAAATATATACGAGTCCACAGGTGGTAAGAATTCTAAAATTCCAGAATCAATGAATTTATCAGGTCTTGGGTGTAAAAAGAATTCAAGTAGCAATCAGGACAATTCTTCACCAGAATTAAATACAAGTTCACTAATAAAACTATCTAGCACTAGTATGTCATCTCACTGCAGCGGAAATTCATCTAACACTGTATATTATGATGCCGAAGCAGATGCTGGTGCTTATGAAAATGTCGTGTGCCAAGGAGACAAACATTGGGATGAGGATGCTATATGGAGAGATAATTTAAGACGCGTGTCACATAGGCATGCCCGATCCATGGACGATTTAGATACTGTACCTGCAGGGACATCAGTATCCAAGATAAACGAAGCGTGTGGCATGAGCAGCATCAAAAGGGTTAAGAAGGACGGTACAATTAAACTAAGTAGAAATGTAACTTATGTAAATTGTGATATACAGGGAAGAGCTTTAAGAAATAGAGAAAGTAGAACTGGTTTCCATTGTCACTTTTTAGAAGAAGAACAAAAGTTAGATGAAAATGATGTTTACGTAAGCCTCGCTGAAAGCGCGGAAATGTCGTTAAAACAATCGGATGAAGGTGTTTACGAACAATTAGCCGTAGAATCCAATAATTCAATGATATCGATACATGCAAGTCGACAATGTGCAGCTGACGCCAGGAATAAAAAAAGGTTTGAAATTGATAGAGAAAAGCTTAGACAGTGGGATTTGATGTCAAGTGGTTTTATGAAAGGCAAAGTAGGACGCGTGCGGGGCTCGGGCGCGAGTGCGGGCGGGGGAGACGCTGCCTGTAGTACGGACACTGGAACTGATAGTGCAAGCAATGAAGGTATCCTCTAACATTCTATGGTCCTGTAAGGTACACTATGTAAGTTATATTTCTGTTACAATATTAAAGCAAAGCAAAGTCATTATTTCAAAACTGAATTGTAAATAATTTGGCATTTTTATGTGTTTACCTATCAGTCAATTTGAAAACTAGAATTGGTTCAATGGAAGGGTTGAAACACGATAAGGTGTTGAGAAATACCAAGCATGCGAATTTAACATGGATTGTGTTCTATTTGTACATAGTTATCAACATGTTCTACTAATACACGCACTGATACACACTTTATCATGTTTACTTCTCAAATTAAATGTACTGGATTTACTCAGAAACGTGAATATTTTGTAATTGCAATCTTACGAGAGTCATTTTTACAGCTTCTATGACAATGTCAGGCGCGCATACGGAATCTGGAACAAACAATAATACGACAAATCAGCAAGCATTGTCAAAGAAAGCTTTTCTCGGAAGTAATACATCTATTGGAAGGAACAGCCGGGACGCCAACATACCGGTACGTGCAGTGAGCCCGAGGGTCAGATGGGTGGAAGACAAACAATCCAACGATCATTACGGCTCACAACAAATGTCAACATCTCAGCAAAATGTAAGACCCATTAAAATAGGCATTCTGTAACAGCACATCAAAAGCTTTGTTCAAGTCGTTAATTTCAATGATTTTTTTGCAGCTACATGCATTAAATACGACTGAGGACTCTTGGGCTTCGGCTAGATCTCCATCTAGAGCTTCTCAGCAACCTATCAGAGCAGTAAGTCCGAGAGTTCGGAGGAACACTGAGACCGACGACATGGTAAGTAGTTGTTATTTGAGTTGGTAGTTATTTTGTGTCTATTGTGTTCTCATTTTGTGTTTGATTCTTAGTTAGCTTTCATACTATTTATTATTTAGTTTATTAGTGCATTTGCTTTATCATTTGTGTTACGTTTTGTATTATTATATTAGCAAAGGGGCGTGCAGCAGCCGAATCAAAATGAACAATTAGGTGAGATTCCTACTGCTGGAGAACTTCTCGGTCGAACTCATGAAGAATTGGTGTTGCTCTTGATCCAATTGCGGAGACGTCATGCGGCCACTCATCGCGCCATCGAACAGTGCTGTGCTCAAATCAGTAGCATTGAGGTGTTTGTTAATGCTTTTTATTATTTGTTCTGTTGCATTGTTTTATGCTTGATTTTTTTTTCTATTATATAACTTTTTTTAAACGTCCCTTTTGAAAATAATTTAACGCGTATGGCTATGATTTTTTTTTTCAAGATGTTGTTTTTTGCAGGATTGCATCAGTTCCTTGAAAGCTATGGAACGTGAAGAGAGTCTTCAACGGCTCGAATTTCTCAAGAATCAATTGATGGAATTAGAACACCAGTACGAGAAAAGCAAACCTCTCGTGCAGTTGGTTGACAATATGGTAAAGTTAGGGTCTCTGTACAATAGGCCTGGTTCCACCATCGAGAGACTTGAGAGAAACCAGAGGTTAAGACAAAAAGTCTTAGCTGAACATGCTCTGGAACAACAAAGGTACGACCGGATAATATTTAGACTATTGGAGTATAATATTTAGTTCTTGGAATTAATTAGCCTTGAAAATAACTTTATTTATTTTTTTGTTGTTAGATGGCTAGAAAGTGTTGCCGCTGGCAAATCCTTGGAAACTGAAGCAGCTAGGGCAAGAGTAGCTGAACTATGGGCATTAGAACAAGAATTATCAGACGAAGCTGCTATTCTGCAAGGACTGAAAACTGATAAAGATGCTATAGAAAACTTACTTTCTGGTAAGATACAAAACGAAGTTGCATATGTTAATTAAGATTTTTTCGATGAAAGTGATTAGTGTTATATGTAATTCCTTCTAATATTTTCAGGTGTCCGTGGTAAATTAGACAGTGTCCACAAAGGTGATTTGAATATTGACGTGAATCCTGCCAACAACGTCCGAAGGCCACCCCCGCCCAGCAACACCGGAGGAGGCCTGGAAGAGGAACTGGCGCGCGTGCAACAAATGTTGGCGCACAATTCTAAGGTTTATAAGGTTTTCGTCTATATCATGCACTTTTATTTTTTATTTATTTATACTTACAGCTGTATCTATTGTTGGTTTATATTGAATGATTTTGTGTTTTGCACTACTTTGTACATATTTTTGAGAAAGCTTGATTGTGTTCACTGATTTCATTTTCCTGTATTGTGCAAAGTAAATCTATTTGGAGATATCTTGTTAAATAAGACTTTGTGTCGTTGTTGCAAGTTAAATGTGATCGGTTAGAATGTTGGGTGTCCAGGTGTATGTTGGTGTATATAATTGCAGGCATGCTCTACCACTGAATGCTGCATGTTTATATGTAGATGACTCGCGTTTTATCACACTAAAACTCTTACGTATATTTGAACAGAAATTAGAGCAGACAGTAGCGGATAATGCTCGCTTGGAGCGCGAGTTGCAGCAACTGCGGCGTGCGTTGCAGGCGAGGCGGGCAGCTGGCCATCAGCATCATGCTACAAATCCCACAGCTATGCTAGAAGATGGTTAGTATACTAATAAACTACAAAAACCTAAAATCTCTTGTTTCTTTTTAGTGGTGTACCCTTCCTATATCATTACGTCTTTATCGAGATCAGTGGGTAAGGCAAAAAAATATCCATTTCATATAGAGCAGCCTCTTGCATCGTAATCTCAATAAGTAATCCTCTCTTAGACTATCATATTGTTACTTAAAAAATAGTGCCAGCAATGAAAATAAATATGCATAAGGAATATTAAATACCTTCTTAACCGTAGATAATGAATGTCTTACTAATAAATTCATGTTCGATTGCAGAAGTATCACGAGTGCAGCAGTTGGTGACAGCGTTGCAGCGACAACGACAGGAGCTGAGCCGCGCAGTCAGGCATCTGACTCAACAGTCGCATGCGCTACAGAATACACATGATGCCATGCCTGGTAAGATACACACCAACTTGAAAATATCGTTTTATACTGTTGATGGAAAGAGGCATCAAACATAACCAGTCGGCTTTGTAGACACCTTAACCAAATAGGCATTCTTAGGAGATTTAAAGAGCTCGACTAAATACTAAAAGCTCCTGTTTCTTTATAATGACTTTTCTACAAGAGTGATTAGGGCATTAATTGATTCATCCCTTTTAGGCAAACGTCGCCCGATGTCCTCGTGGCAAGAGACCAACCTCGACACAGGCCACACCATCGACCACGGCCATTCTGACTACGACTATGACGTAGGACCTCTAATGCCCCCTGGACATTACGAGCCCTCCAACGTCGAGACACCCCTCTATGTGGACACCAGAGGACCCGGTGCTGACGTCACTTCGCCTCTTAACAGTGAAGACTTGCAACATGCTGGATTCAGTGAGTAGACCCTATAATAATATATTCTTTATTAGATTAATCTCGTACTTAGTCTACTTTTGGAGGCATTAGATAGAGCTTTGTAGTAATGCTTTATTATTTTGCAGGTAACCTCACGAATGTCGAAAAGCAAGAAATCAAAACAGTCCGTATAGTGAAGAGGGAGAGCGAAAGACGACAGCGAGACAGGGAACGTTCCCTCCAGCCCATGTCTGACTGGCCTACGAACAACATCACAGCTAACTTAGACCAGTTCCTTGAAGAAGAACTAGTCCAGTCCCTGAACTATTCTCGAGCATCGTCCGTACCACGAAACGACCAATACGAACAAGTGTACGGTGTGAGACGAGATAATAACTATCTGCAGCCAAACATGGATTTGAGCCCCAAATACGTGTCCAGTCCTTCTCTCTCCAACTACGACTACTCCCAAAATATGTCTTCCTTGAGCAGTAGCTATAACAAGAGCTACGATAGGTCCGGATACGATCGAACGATGTCTCTATCAACGCAGTACTTGAATAGCCCTACAGATAGTTCTAGAACTTTGACGAATGATCCTTTGTCTAAGACCAGCAGTGTAGTCAGTCTGACGAGGTCACACATGGAACTGTCTCCGATATTTAAGAGTGAGGCCGCTAAGCAGATTATTACTGAGATGTCTGGGGATGCTCCTAAGAATGGCTCTTTACATCGAAGGCAAGTGCCGAAGGAGAAGAGACGGCACTACACTGCACCGCATCATCTTAGTGCCAAGACCTTGAATGAAATGCCTAAGGATGCATACAATCAAGATGTAAGTATGACTTGTGCGTAATAGTTTCTAAAGACATGTTATTAGTTATTCTATCTTGTAAGAAAATAAAATTGATATTAAACCATTTGTTAAGAAGGTTACCGATTTGATGATTTTGGTAATGCTGTTACTCAGGGTGCTTACAAAACATAACAAAAAGACGGTATCATAAGAATTTTGAAAAAATCTTAAAAACCTTTAATTTTAAAAGTTGACATAAAATTATACATTTAATTGGAAATTAAGACAAACAGTCTATTGATGACTTTTGAAGCATGGAGTATTGGATTTTTTATGAAAATAAATATTAAAAGACATCGTATGATCTAGAGGAAAATCCTGTTACAAATGTTGACATTATTCCAGAAGATGGGTCGGTCAGTAGACGACGCGGACATGGAGCGCGCACTGCGCGGCGCGGCGCCCGACGTGGTGCGCTCGGCGCTGCCGCCGCAGGCGCTGCGCCTCGCCGACACCACCATCGACCAGCTGCTCGCCGCGCCGCAGAAGATCCTCATACCCGAGAGATATATTCCTGAGAAAGTTAGTTCAACCACACGTTAAAATTTTTTTAAGAATGTGCGAGGCTAAAGGGCCTAACGTGCCCTAAATAAGTGTTAGACTTTTTGAAGTCCACTTGATGGCTTGATGTGGAATTGTAATGGCTGTTACCAACTTAGCGAGTGCTGCCTATAGCCGAATGTCTAGCAACGAATGATTTACATAGTTAACTATCGATCCCGAGATACTTTGTTTTTATCCCAAACACCCGACCCGGGAAATTAAACCCGAGAGAGCCCTATAGGCTTATAGACACGGCAATTGATTAACATAGGTGATAAAGATGAAGATTATGCGACTAGTCGATAATTACCCGTTTTATTCCTGAACAGGCAGGCGTAGTCGATCATGCATAAATTGTGTGTAATTAATCGCTTCATTGAAGCATGGGTAACTGACAAGGTTTCATTTAGCAGTGTGTTGTTTATGAAGTAAATAAAAATTATGAAATGTATTGATCATAAAATACGTAGATGGTGATCTTATCAGTTAAATATTTCTAACAGCCTCCAGAATTGTCTCCCGAGGAGCAACAGAAAAGACAAGAGAAAGTGGAGTCGATAAAGAAAATGTTGACGGGCACATCGGCTGACCCCAACAAGGTACGCATAATATCATTGTTGCATCATTTACTATCACTTCCGATGTAGATTTACGATGCGTTACTTCCTCAACTTTATGAATAACGAGGAATACATTCTGTGAATGTTTGAATTATGACTATTTCCGATTACTACTTGTACTGTTTCAACTTTATTGACCTGAACTAATCCGTACATCCATTTTTATGTAAGATTCTCAACTTTTCTCAAAGATTTTTGAGCAACGCTTTTTCATAGTATTCCTTCATTGTTATCAGTTGGAAATAGTTCATCATCAATGTAGTTACTTTCCTCTCCTAGTTGATATTGTACAATCTGTACATCAATGTATGCAGTCCTCATTACTTCACTATTATATTGAACATTGCACTCTAAACTCGCTCGCTCTGCTTTCAATGTTTCGGAATGAACTTTTTTGTAATTTTTGCATGTTCATTCATCTCTATACGGATTTCTTAGTGTTCTAGATCTACTACCTGAAAATAATGTATAGATTATAAATAGTTTGGTGTTTGCTGATAAAATGTTCCTTTGTAGCGTATTTGCTGTACCACATTTGTCCGAAACTATTATTATTGTTTAAATATCAATAAAAGGCATTTTATCAGCAAATACATGAGAAGCTTGTACAACCGCTTCGAATGTTGGCTGTAAATATATAATCCAGCACAACCCTACATGTGTGTGCTTGTATGATGACGTTAGAGTCCGGACGCCGACGAGAAACGGCAGCGGGAGCACTTGCTACAAATGAACCAGATACTCGCCAAGCAAGTCACTGAGATGAGCAAAATCATCGCCGGTAAGGAAATTGCTTTATACTAGTTTTGCCCTTCACTGTGTTACCTGTATTTAGAGTTATTCGATGTTTGTTTCAATATTCTGGCTTATTTCATAATTCTTCGATGATTAAACATATTTTAGAAAAAAAAACGACGAAGAATTCATGAAATAACTTTGGTATATTAAATTGTATTTTGCTTGTTTTTTAAATTGACTATGATTTTTGTTATTGTTATACGATTTTTCACAAATATGAAATCTATTGAACAAACATAATTCAATAATGCAAGTTGATGTTTTATATCACCGTTTGCAATATTTCCACAAATTATACTCATAAAATGTTTGATTCTCACATATTTTATTAATTCCTCACAGAATTGCCATTTTGATGTTTATCTAGTATTCAAAGTAGCAATTGTTGTGTTTGATGTGACTAATCCACTGTGTGTCACGCCTGTAACCATATGCTTGATGTCGTTTGTACCGTTTTGTGCAGGAACCAACACTGAGCAAGGACCGTCCGCATCCAACCACTGATTAGCCATACACTTACATTTTACACCAGCACTGTTCACTTCTCCATTCTAAACATACCCATCCACTAATTTCACTTTGGGTAGTATCTACTACACCAGAAATATCATCAAATATGTTAAAAGCTATATAATGCTTAGCAATCATTCCTTTCAAATTATAATTTGCTTCAAATCCCTCAAAAATATGTCATGTAAGTAAATTGGCTATCGGACGGTTCTTAGAAGACCCACTACCCCAGTGTGTTGCGGCATGGTTTCGTTTTTTGCATTTTGTTGTGAGTAGTAACACTTTTTATTTCTAGTTTAATTTCTATAATAGTTGCATCGTTTTATTTTGCATTTTGTCGTGTGAATGGTGATTTGTATTAACTGGATTTGTTTATTTAGTGAACTGTACCTAATATTGTGGTTTTATTATCAGTGAAAGCGTTAGAAGAACTGCCTCACAACGGTAATGCTGACGACTTGGACGATCGCTCTCCGGATGTTGAGTTGCCCATCTACCAACAAAGAGACAATTTCTTTACTTAGAATCATGGAAATTTAAATATATCAAATATTATGAACGTGACAAAACTTTAAAGAACATACTAGATCCATCTGTGTATAGTATAGTTCTTTGAAGATATTTACGATCACTTAAAATAATGAAATTAACGTCTACATGACGATACTGGTGTTTGGCTGTCCTTGGCTTAGTAAGTCTTCAATTAATAAAATATTAGAAACTCGAAACATACAAAAGTATGTGATAATATTAACACCTTAACCTAAATTGAAACATATAATCAAGCTGGGCTTTAAATAAAATATAAGCGGTCAATGTAGAATGTTCAATTAATAGAAACTAAAACATTGTTGTGTCTAATCGTTTTTCGTATGTTTATAGGTGATTATAAATCAAATATTTAAATCCTTTATAGGAAAATAGTGGTATATATTCTACTTTTTATAGTAAATAAAACTATGGTGTTTATAGTCACATTAATATTTTACTGTTTGATTTGTGAGCAATTGAGAAAAGCTCGTTTTATAATTTGACTGCAGTACCGTACACTAAAACTGTTCAACTTTGTTGTTTCAAGTTTAGAAAGGTTTGATATTTTGTGGATAACATTTTATGTATAGGACCTAGATATTTAAAATAAATTGATTGAAAATGACTCATAGTGTGCGATCCACATATCTATCAAAATATCATATACATACAATGTAACTAACTGCTAGGAGGTAATAGGAATTGGTATCTTTTGTAGCACTTGCTCAATTTTGTGGACATTCCTTAGTGTTCTTTTATTTAGTAGAAAAGCAAATAGAAAGGTTATTTGGAATACTATTACTTTGGTCAGTTAAGCATGACGTTACATTCAATATATCACTTCTGTGCTCATCTGGATATGGTTAAAGTGTTTCACCATGTAGAGATATGAAGTACAAGTACCTACTTGCAATCGTCAGTGTGAAATATTGGATCTAACGTTATGTGGTTTTAAAAGATTATTTTTGGTATATAGATATAATACAAGTCTTCTATGTAAAGGGCCTTGAATTGTTACTTTAGATTTAAGATAATAGCGAAATGTACCTAGATGACATTATAATGTATACAGTTGCCATGTTTATCAATTAGAAAGTGCACATTTATATTCAATATTAATAGTTTTAGATAACGAATTACAATGCGTTTTAGTATTATTTCGTTATTTTTGTGTACTTAAATGTAAATATGAATTAAATACTTATTTTAATACTTGTGTACTTATATCTTCATTGTGTTAATTGTATGCACATAGCTCGTCAATTACTTTTGTACCTAGTGTTGTATGAACTTATGTGGAACCATTATGTATCAACAATATGTAATCTGCTTCGTATTATTTTGTAGCTGAAGCAACGAATCAGTGTGTGATTCAAATATACGCGGTATTGAACTTCTATCAAATGCTCTGAATTAAAAATAGTGACAAAGATTTGAATGTTTCAATAGAGTACAAGTTATAAACATTAATTTGATGGGCTAAATTTTGCAAACGATTTCGAACATGTTGGGATTAAGAGTGAATTAACTTGGTGGCTAGCATTTTTGATTACTTTAATTGTAATGAGCCTAATTTGATTTTATATTGTTCAACAACTGTGGTAGGAAAGTTTAAAGATTCTGAATAATTACTGCAAAATGAAGTCTTAGTGTGATTAGGCACTCCTATGTATCATACTTAGGTAGTTACGTATCAATGTTCATAAAATATAAAAGCTTTAAATATTCCTGCCTATAATCATTTTTTAGCTGTTTGTAGTAAAAATTACAGGTCAGGAATTTTGCATGGAAATCAATTTTAAAATTCAGTGCCATGGTTTAGCATTTTTACTGTTTGAGATTATTGCTACTTTTTCATCGTTTGCCTTCTATGATGTATGTCAGAAAAAAAATTTACAGCTCATAGAGCAAATTTTTAGGACCTTGCCATTTTGCCCTTTTAAATTAGTTTTTGACGATTTCTTCCCTACAGCTCCAAAGACTGTTCCATCTTCGTCAAAATCAATTTGTTTTACTGTCAATTATACATCCTTATAGAACTTAAACCTATCATTAAAAAAATAACTTCCAAAAATGTATTTACTAGAGAATTTCAATGTTTATAATTTTGATTTTGAAACACTGGATTCTCCCGAATTATTGTACTGTAGGAGATACTTATAAACAAATAATATATTGGTAAAGAAATTATTAGAGTAGTTTTGTCTCATTTGATATGTATATTCAAATTATGGCAAATATCAACTATTGTTACACTGAAAAAAAATTGTAATTTCTGTCTGATAAAATAAAGATTCCTATAAAATCCTATTATAATATCTTAGACACATTTAAACTGTGTAACAAAGTATATGAGAATATATAAGGGAGCATTAGCTAGTACTTGTTACTCCCAAATAATGATATATATCGCCTTATTAGTAGACTGCCCTATTCGACAATTATTTCTACTTCAATATTTATATATATTAGAGAATAGGTGTTAGAACTGTAGCCCCTTATATTCAACGAATGATTCTGTATACATTTTATATTTAGCTAAATGCTAAAGCTTATTGTCTGTTTATATAAAAATAATTAAAAACACATGAAAAAGCAAGCGGCTGTGAATGTATTTTCATTTTTTCCGGAATGAACCAGTTTCAACATATATTTTTTATAATTAATAGTTCGTTTTAATTTTGGTCTAAAATTTTCTTGGTATGTTTGAAGCTGCTTGCTTTATAAAATAGCCTAACAGTTGCCCCATACTAGATGTACTGTTTTGACTGCCTTAGAATGAGTTGTTGTGTAAATACCTACAGGGAATTGTGCATATTGTTTTATATAATTGACTCTACTATCCAATTTTACATCAATCCTTGTAATTATAGCGCGTATGTTGTTCACATCTGAAAATAAATAATATGCTGTATTATATAGTCATTTAATTTTTTCGCCCTATAAGCCTACCTACCTAAAACAATATAAGCTGCAGGTACCTAATAAAAATAATAACGAAATAATAAAAAAATACCTAATCAATACCGAAACCTAATTGTGTACCTATATCCCACGTCCTGTGGGAATTACTATGCGGAGTTAGATAAAATCTATATCTTCTATCTATATCTATACTTATAATAAATCTGTAGAGAGGTAAATTCTGTACATGAAATACATTATAATATCCAAAATAAATATCAGGGGGTGATTAAGGATCGATACTGATGCCAAAAAGGCAATCAGTAAAGTTTTTGTCTGTCTGTCTGTTTGTATAACCGTTATAGAAATAAAAACTACTCGACGGATCTTAACAAAACTTGTTACAATTATTTTTTATACGCCTGAGCTGGTTAAAGTATTTTTCATCACGCTGCAATCAAAAGGACCAGAGCAGTGAAGGGAAATGTTGGGAAAACGGGAGATGTTACTTCCCGGGCTATTAGAATTTGACATCAGACGTTTCAGATCTTCTATTATGATGATCCGTTGTCGCTGGCATATGCGACATGGTCCGCGTACGAAGTCGCTGGCAGAAATAGTGTAGCATATAAATGCAGTCTTTCTCGTTAAGTGGGCTATCTATCACTGAAGTACAGTTCTGGAGATTAGAAAGAAAGAATGAAATCCATTCATTGAGATATTAGAGCAGTTCAAGCAAGCAAACAAAAAACTCTTCAGCTTTATTATTTTAGTAAAGGGAAGTATGCAGCTTTTATCTAATAATGGTAGCAGTATGATGGCAGAATGGAGACGAAGGAATCGATGATGGTGGATAACATACTCGAGAATAAAGATAAAAAATAATTACATGACCAAGTACCAAGTCACTTGTAAATAACATACTTGGGGCTTCCTTTATTTTCACGTTATCGTAACTCGGAAGAAAAAAATCATAACGTTTACGTATTAAACCACTAATGATCGTTAAGATGCCGTTAACATTGCTCAATGAAGCTCCCGATCGTGATTGATTGCACCGCCGAGAAAAACCGTCGTTCATCTATATCATTTTACTTTGCAATTACTTGCACGTTTCAGTGAGAAAGATGAATTGAAAATGTACTGTTAAAAACTGTTTTAGCTTTTTGTTTAGTCAATAAATCAGAGTGTTTGCTCTATTTTTGTTTAAACTTTGAATAAAGTGAGGTTGAGGGAATATGGGTTACGTAGTGATATTTGGACGCCTACTTAATTTAAACTGTGAATGTTGGTTTAATATTCAGCTTCAGTGACTGTTATATCTTAATGTTTATAATTAAATAAACATGGCCTCAGAATTTTGAACAAATAAGGGCTCTTAAATAAATTATCTTTCATATAAATAGTAGGTCTGAAAATATGTCAATATCTAATCCCAGTTATAAACCTATATGTATTTATAATAAAGTTGTGAACCCTTTCTTTTTACAGTTTCTTTATAAAAAGTTTCTAAAGAAGTTATTGTCATAAATATGTATGATCCTTCATAAAACATGCTTTTGGCAGATCATGAAAAATTGGTGGATTCTGAAATTCGTTTTTACGATCCGTTTTTACAATTCTGCGTCTATAATCAAGTTATTTTTTTATTATGTTCGTACGTTTTTCACTACGTATGTACGTTATTCGCTATGTATAAAATTTTTGATATGAGATACCAGACAAACAATATTTAGATGAACATGGAGTGCTGTCGCGTAAATGCCTATGGCATATCGCTCCTCACTTTAGCACCTATATTAGGTTCATAGGTTCAAATGAAACTAAAATCAGGTAATCAGGTACCTAAATTAAATTATTTTTTTAAAATTAAAGCGCTAAGGGATCTCTAATGTTATACTGATATCTCTATAAGGTGCAGATTCGATTACATGTTGTTACTACTAAATAATACTCATAAAAAATATTGTGTTACTACGAGTATCTATATATATTCGTTGTAGATACATGTACCGTTGAATGTACTCAGTATCGAGTTTATGTAATCCCAATTTGTTCAATCAGCAAGACATTATTAACTACTCTTCCGTTTACCCTTTCCTCATGAAAGCATTTTGCAGCGCACGCGCAGTTGCTTAGATTTTAGCTGTTAGTGCGAAAGTGCGGTTAGTCATGTTGTGACGTTTACTTAAATATAATTGTGCCCTTTATCCTTAACTTATTCAAGTGAAAACTAAATAAAACTTATTTTATGACTAATCGGTAAATTGAAGTGAGTTTTTAAACCAAAATACTCCATCAAACTCTATAAAACTTAATTTATAAACAAAAAAACAAGTTCAAAAATACTTTTGAAGTACCAATTTCCTGATAAATCCATCAAGTAAGTATAGACGCTGGGACAACTCTTTGTTAGCACCGCAGTGATTGCGATGCGGTGCGCGTGCGCAAGTAGGCGGGCGACGTACGTGGATGCAGTTCAATGCCGCACAGTCTTCCTTCCGTTAGTTCTCGACTCCGGAGACAATCGGCGCGTGCGACGATTCATCTCAAATAATGCCAATAGAATGCAAATTAAGTGTCACATAAGCTCCTAAGCCTTCATACTCCGAATCATACGGTATTACAGTGACATTTTAAATATAATTTAGGCCACAAATGACAAAGGTTTTACGTACATGTACTAAAAGAAAAAAATTCTATGCAAGTATGTTTGTAAGAAATTGATTCAAAAAGTACTGAACTGATTTGAAAATGTTTTTCATCGTTGGTAAGGCCCGTGTATATTTTGTTTGTATACGGGAAGAAATTTTCCCGAAACTCGGGAGAAACCGCGGGTAAGCAGCAAGTTTATCTACAACTAGCTTCTGCCAGCGGTTTCATCCGCGTCCCGTCGGAACTTCTCGGTGCACTCGGATAAAAAATAGCCTATAGCCTTCCTCGACAAATGGGCTATCTAACCCTGAAGATTTTTTCAAATCGGACCAGTAGTTCCTGAGATTAGCGCGTTCAAACAAACAAACAAACATTTCAGCTTTATAATATTAGTATAGACTAGCATCTGCCAGCGGTTCCACCCGCTTTCCCGTGGGAACTACCGCGCTCACCAGAATAAAAAGTAGCCTATAACCTTCCTCGATAAATGGGCTATCTAACACTGAAAGAATTTTTCAAATCGGACCAGTAGTTCCTGAGATTAGCGCATTCAAACAAACAAACAAACTCTTCAGCTTTATAATATTATAAGTATAGATTAAGGACAAAATTGTATGACAAAATGCTCATTAAAATGTAACTGTTATTCATAACTTTTGTAGGTATCTCTTTCTGTTATGAAGATAGGTTTGTTAAGAATAATTCTTAAGTAAGAATATTTATAAATATAAGTAAATGTTTTAAGTTCAGATATTTTATTGAGTCAACTGCGACTGTGAGAAAGTTTGAACTAATAGTTTTCTTATTCATGACTTTTTCTGCTGTTATTGTTTGTTCTATGTTATTTCAATATAAATTAAGTCAATTTAGCTTCGAACATTATTAGTAGGTATCGCGTATATCAAACAAAAGACACACAAACAAACATACTTAATTAAACTTAGATGGTGTTATTACAATAAAAATAAATAAAAGTTAAACACACGTATCACACGTTGTTAAGAAACTGTTGGAAATTTCTTTAAACACGTGTTCAACGTCTGTTTAACTTATTTTCAAATAACACTGAGAATGTTTTCTTACCCTTGAAAAGTTATGGTATCTCTAATCAGAGTTATGTAGGTCAATAGCGCTCTATCTAAGTTTTTCTGTAGACTCAGATATTACTAGGTTGACATTCGAAATATAACCTTTTACTAAACCATGTTTATTAAGTAAATAGGTACACAATTTCGAGGTGAAATTAACAAAAATAGTTCATAGTTCCGTACCACTAGCTCGTTTGAAACAACTTAGCTCCACTCGCTAAATAAACTGCGAACAACAGTCGTTATGAATTAAATGTACCCTTTGAAAATACACCTAGTAGGCTACTTAGCCCTGACACTCACCAAATAGGGTTTCATTAAGTCCAAATTAGGATAAGCGTACAAAGTAATTATAATATTTCACATCGTTATTTCACGGTTGGTGAGAGACGTTGTTATCTGAGAGAAGGTAAAAACATTATAAATGGGAGTATTAGAATATCACCGATCACTGGGTCATTATAAGACCTGTTTTTCGCGTAAACATTTTCACTTCTCGACTACTTTGTGGATGCAAGTAGGTAATGCTAGCAGATATTAAGCTAAAAGGGAAAGCTTTGAGAACTTTTAGAGCTTAAGTTTGAAGTTAGACATCTTAGTTAGTATTTATCTACCTTCACTTAAGCAGTAGTGTGGCACTTTATGACTTACTCTATCGTACATACTAACATACATAGGTATAGAAACTTATATCTATACTAATATTATAAAGCTGAAGAGTTTGTTTGTTTGAACGCGCTAATCTCAGAAACTACTGGTTCGATTTGAAAAATTCTTTCAGTGTTAGATAGCCCATTTATCGAGGAAGGTTATAGGCAACTTTTTATCCGGGTGCGTGCAGTAGTTCCCAAGGGAAAGCGGGTGAAACCGCTGGCAGAAGCTAGTTAGGTATAAGCTAAGAAGCATACAAAGCCGGTCCATTGAACTTAAACAATTTTATTATTACTATAAAAGCGTTATTTTTGGCAACAAAAACGACAATAAAACCGAAGTAAAACTGCAATGTAAATACATGTAATTTCCGAAGCTGTACAGTTGCAAGTACCGTGTAAACGCACTCTTATCTAGACACGCGGCAGCGTGTCAAGCCAAGTTCAAGCAAAGAACTGGCTGGCCCGCGCCACGTGTATATTTACAGGAACCATTTGGTGCCACTTTTTACCCCTCCATAACTCAAAACCTATTAAACGTAAACACTTGAAACTACGCGTGTTTCATTATGTCTATAAGGACACCTAGAAGCCCAAATTTCATGAAGCTAGCTCAAACGGTTATAAAGATATGAAGGTCCAAAAGTCGTAAAATTCCCACTGACTGACTGACTTATAGTACCTAAACCTAACCTACTTCCAGATAACCTAGAAATATGAAATTTGGAACCTAGCTCGGTAATTGTGTGTAAGCGTAAGAAAAAATCTGAAAATAGAAAAAAGTTAAAAAATAGGGGGGGTTCCCATACAACGTCACACGTTTATTGTATGGGGACCCCCCCCTAATTTTAATATTTTTTAAATTTATAGTATTTCTTGTTATGGCGGCAACGGAAATACATAATTTGTGAAAATTTCAGCTTCCTAGCTATCACGGTTTATGAGATAGGCTTAGTAATACGGTCCCATTCTACCCTTTGGGTACGAAATCCTAAAAAGAAAACTATACAGCGGAAACGCAAGAAAAAAAATTAAATCTAAACCTGCTTCTTTACAAAAAGTAATGATATCCCACCAAAAACATAAATGTAAAAAAGGAAAGCCAAGTTCAATACAAAACCTATGCTTGGT
>NWSH02000605.1:8022423-8071807 GCA_002382865.2 Heliothis virescens | reverse complement strand
ATCTTGTTCCTATAAATACATATTTGGATTTTGTACAGAACTTGGTACTCATTTAGATCTCCATTCTTTTTGCGGCGAAGCCCACAACCAAGCATAGGTTTTGTATTGAACTTGGCTTTCCTTTTTTACATTTATGTTTTTGGTGGGATTAATTAATACTCGAGTCAAGGGACGATTTAATTCGGGAAGGCAAAAAGTCAACGGGACATTTTTATCATTGGCATAAATTAAATGTAATAAGGTATTTAGAGCCTTTCCCCGTGGATACAGGTTTGGGGACCGTTGGTCGACCCGAGCACCCACCATTGATCTCATTGTTTGGTACATCGCATTTTTGGGGAGCGTCGCTTGCAGCATCATTGGTCAACCACTATACAGGCTGTGGTTATCGTCATCTCGTGAATGTTTATCTAGAATTCTACTATTATTCTAGTGTCTAGTTTTTTACCTGAAAGCTTATGATTTAATTAGCGTATCATGCTGAGTATAGCTTAATATTGACCTTTGCCGTCATGTAAAAGGGACGCAGTAGGTGAAAAAGTATTTGAAAAAATCTTGGAAGTCCTAAGACACAAAATTTTATTATATCTACATTAAAGACGCAGAGGAATGGATATTGTGACCGCTCATTCGAAATTCATTGCATGAACTGCTCGTTTAACGATTCTGTCGCAAAAGTAAGAAAATAAAGCAAGAAGAAGGAAAAGAGTAGCGTTTGTTTACACCCTGTGGAGCCGGTGGCCGGGTGCGCGGGCGCATATAATCGCAGTGCAGCGGCGACCGGCACACAATCACACGCCGGCCGCCCGCCGCAACACCGCAACTGTGAGTACATACAATATATTTACGACGAATATACACGATATATTTACAAAACTTAATATTCTAAAGTTTTATTTTTGAAGTTTCTTTTTTATGCAAATGGATTTTAAAAATGTACAAAAATATTGAATACGTCTTGCGGGTTCGATTCCTGCACGTTACAGCTAAAATAACTCAGAGTTTGAATTAATGAACTTGTGTGAAATTAAGTTTTGTTTGTAAACATTGCCATAACATAATCTGCGATCAAAGCCATTTAGAGTTAGCTGCTTTTAGTACCTTTGTAATTATAATTTAAGGTATTATTTATCAATTGCGGATTATTAACCATGGAACTTTTATCAGTAGCCATAGGAAGAAGTAGTAAACTATTATATTTGGCAAATCACATAAATATTCAAATCAACTATTTCTTTCGGACTTGACAGTGAACTTTAGTGAAAGTGTTGTTATGTTTGTTTTATGATAATTTTATTGACTTTCGTTAATTATATTTAGGTTAGTCTACCCCTTGTTATGTCGTGCTGAATAAATTATTGTGTCTTTATTAATGTTCTGCGGAATATATGGAGGTGAACTCTCCTTTGTAAGTTTAACTTTCGCATAATGCGACACTTAAAAAAAGTTCAGTCACTATTTTATTAATATCTATTGGATGTATCTATTGAATATTTCCTTATGAGTATTAATAATAAACTATTAAAATAAAATCTGCTTTGGAAAATGACACCAAATATTATTGTATAGACCAGTACATTTTTTTATAACTAACTGGAATAGCTCTTTGAAAAACTAGTTTAAAATGCAATGTGCAATATTGTATTTGATATGAACTTACTAACAGTTCATATATCAACATTAGCTTTTTAATTACAGTTACGATTTTTTCTCTAATTTGAAAAGAAAAATACAAATTGTAAGAAAACGTGAAAACACAACGCGAACTTTTTTGAAAAATCTTTTGTACTTTTGCATTTCTTTTGTAACCGGTATCGTGGTTAACTGATCGCACACATGATTGGTGTCTTGGGTTCGATCCCCGGCTCGGATAGGTTAATTGGTATTTTCCATTAGGGAATACCTACTCGCTGGTTTCCCAGAGCTTATATTTTGTACGGCTAAATAACAATACGCACGCACGTAGATTTTTTTAGCCCTTAAGGGAATTATAAGTATTTTTACTGCTCTTTGTAGTTCCAAGTATCCATATTTGAATGTTTTCAATTATTTTGAAGTATTTAGAATTAAAAAAACAAAATCAAAAATTTTAATAGTTTTATGCCAAGAATTTTGTTAAAATGTTAACATCAAATATTTTAGTGTAGACATAAACTTCAAAAATTCATTTCAATTACGCCGGGAACACAACACATAATAATTTCAGAGGCATAATTAATAGACGCAGAACAAGAGCAGAAATTGAACGTATATTTTGTACTAAATAGAGAATTAAGATAAAAATAACTATAAAATTTTTCAACAAAGGAAACGGTTTTCTTGTTTGAAAAAAAAAATAGTTTTCCTCGAAAATAGTTTTTTCTTGAAACTGCATTTTCCAAGCAATGTTAAATGGACAACTTATATAAAAACATTAGTGGTGCTCATTAGAAAACAATAGCATCGATATTTTTCTTTATAAAACATTCGCAAACCATATCATGTTTTCAGCCCCATAAAAGTTCTGCTCACGATATCTGAACACTCATACTCGGTATTCACATGTAATATGTATTATGAAACCCATCATAAGTGCTGCTTAGACATGTCATGGTTTTTAGGGTTCCGTAACCAAGAGGTAAAGACCGTGATCTGGGAAAATGGGAACTAATACTTTTCTGTCCTTCTGACGGTAGGCATCTCATGATCATTAGACAGTTGAAATTTCTGTTTCTTGCTATAACAAAAAATACTGAACTCTAGATTAAAATAAATATTTTTGGCATATAATTTTATTTCAAGAAATGCGTTTTTTTGCTCATTTGGTAGGTGCGGAACCATTCGTACGCGAACTCAACCCGTACTCGGCCAGTGTTTTGTCTCTAAATGGTAGCAACAGTCGTAAACGGTTGAAGGGTTTTCACTTTCGGCCGGTGACCTTAGGTTCAGGATAACGACATCGGGAGTGACCTCACCAGGTACTTAGTATTCAGGGGAGGTGCCGATGTATCGATGCGCCTGCGCACTCATCGTTTCGCGGTGCAACGTCCCGCACTCGGAATAAAGTACAACAAACGACTGACATGACGCTATTGACATTACTAACGAATGTTACTAGAATTACCGGTAAAAGAGTTCATGAAACGTGCCTAAAATATCTGAGTGATATTTTAGATTATAGGAAATTATTTGCTCTTGTAGTTGTAAAGGAAATTGGTGCATATTGGAATTCGGAGTAAACGCATACAGCTTTAATGTAATTTTGTAAACGTCAAAATGATTCGTTACTTTTCTGAGGAACTGGGTTTTAAAAAATATTCACAATCAATGAACATCCTTAATATTATGATTGATTAATCCTCATAATTTCATGATGGCTTCGACATTTACAAATGAATGTTAATTAAGTATTTCAAACCAAACAGTAGTTTGAAATAACACGACAAACCTCAATTACATACAATTATCTCGTCCTAAACCATTGTTAACATAATTAAATGTCTAAAATTCTCATAAATTCCACAACAATACAGTAGGGCGTTTTAGAAGGGCGATGGGACATTCCTGACATTTAGTATTGAAGCCTTTGGCAGTATATTAGTTCTTCGTAATTGAGAACCGCGAGGCGATTCGACTGCCAATAAACTAACGTACAGACAACAGCAGGTCACGGTACCCGAATCTGTCAAATTTTACCAGTCAAATATTCACCTACCTCTGTTGTTATAAGGTTGAAAATCTATTGCAGAAATTTGACAGATTGTGGTAATTTGATGTGCTGTCGTCTGTACTTCGTAATGGGAAGTATGTGGTTCCGCTATCCTTTTTATTGTTATGGGCGTGTGAGGTCTTTGTATTCATATTGTTCTATCCTTTGAACAATGGTTCTTGAGCTATATAGTAGGTACGAGGAAATTATATATAGCAGTTAAATTGATAAATCACATTGAAGATGTCTTTCTTTCTTATTGGCTATTTTGAAACGAAAATACTATAATTAAATTGGTGGTATTTAAATATTACAAATTATATGGAGTGTTAATATGTTATATAGGTAAGTACATATCTGTTACCTTTGGGTGAGGTAAATAAACACAGGCAACATGTCAACAGTTTGGCGCGCACCTCCTCTTGGAACACAAACTGTGGATTTTCCCGAGTTTTACGTATAAATAATTCAATATCTACGGGGAATTGAATTTTGTTGGTTCTGCTACTCGTTTTGTAAAATGCAAACAAATCAACGAAAACAAAGACAAAACACATGTAATAGAATCTCTAAATGGATAAATAATGATTTTATTCGGTTTATTTTTGGCTTAGATCATGTTATATTTGCTGTCGCTTATTTTAATGCCATGTTTATATAGGTCTTCAATAATTACAAAATTAAATAGACGAATAAATAACAATGCCTAATTTAACAAGCGTAGGTACACTTGTTAAATTAGGCACCTAACCTAGGTGTCTTTCCTATTATATTTTAATGCTTTATTTAATTACTTCAAAGTCACGCAAATAAATTATCCTCACACTAACTCAGGCCCTGATTTTGTATTTGCATTGCTGATGGGCTCAGGAGTTTGGCCAGATGTTCAACCGGTTTTTTTATTGTTCTGAGAATCAGCACCGACTCCCGATGTCACCACTTGTAAATATTAATGGTTATTTTGGGCTGCCTTAATGTACATATTTACACGAGTGCCCAAGATTAGTCACATGACTTAAAAAAGTTCGCGAAAGTCAACAGCGTTTATGAAAAGAATTGTTAAATTTTTGATTAAGAAAATAATGGGTCTGTTTAAAGCTTAAGTTTTCATAGCATTCGTTTATTCTAAGCTACTGAGTGATTCATCGTAAAATGCAAAATAACAATAAAACTAAGTCGTGTCTGTTTGTTTACAGTTTTATTAGGTTTATCTAGTTTATGGCGGAGAAGACGCCACGCATGTCAGCACGCCAGCTTTTAATGACATTAGATGAGATCGTAATATTCTACTCGACAACTCCGTTGATGCATTGAATACTAATTTGACAAGAATTATTTTAATCAAGTTATGTTTAATTTACATAGAATGTGAAGTTAGGAAGACGTGTAGCCGACATTGTTTATAAACATTTAACGAAAGTATGCGAAGCGACATTTTACAAGAAATACTTGGCGAGGATCGAGAATGGGATTCTCAAATAATATCAAGGCTGTACACCTTTTAGTTTATTGCGACATAGCTAACTTTGGGACTGCTATTGTTTCTATTGTTTACAATACAGTTTCATGGTGTACGATACAACTGTAATTCATATTAAAAGTTTGATAACTGAAAAGATCGTGGATAATTTTGTCAACAGTCAATATTGCACTCCAGTGTAAAATATCTCAATGGTCTATTTTATACATGCTAGCTATTTTCCCGCAGTTTCACTCGCGTCCCGGGAAAGTTTCTTCCCGTTCCCGGATAAAATATAAGTAATACATGTTACTCGGGGATAGGTTAGCTTCTCAACTGAAAGAATTTACACATCGGATCAGTACTTTCGGAGCATAATAAACAAACAAAAAATCCTCTTTACAATATTAGTTTACATTATATGAGTTAAGGATCTCCATTAAAAGCTACTGTACAGTTACATAGCGCAGTAGCACTTGGGCTATTGTTACAAACAATCAAACAAAGAACTCAAGCGACTGGGGAAAGCTATTTTCCGTTAAGCTATTAAGAGCTTTAGCTCGTCATTGTTTTACTTTTAATGGCGTAGAATGTAGGAAGTATATTTTGATCGAGTTTGTTTTAATGGCTTGACCACTGGTTTTTACAGCAAGATTGCTTTTAGAAATAAATTATTTATATTTATAATAAACTTTCTCCGGTTGGACAGTTTTCTAAAATATTTTTGCATATTTGCGAATTGACACACGAAGAAAGTATCTATTCAGAATTGTGTATAATTATTGCACAGTACGCAATGTGCCTTGTTTGTGCTAAAATTATTGCAAATGTGCACCTTATTATCTCAATTAATTCATTCTTGAAACAGCTGTTTTTTTTATACATCAACCTTTTATAAGAGATATTTCAGATGATCCATGAACCTGTTAGGGTGAAGCCAAACGAGCGTAATTTTGTGAGTTGTGAGTAGCAGAATTTCGGTGGCAGAAAATATATGAAACCTTCGGTTTCATACAAAAGTCCTATTTGATTCACACGGCAACGCAAAATGAGTTGTGTTTTTTGTTTGTCACGATTTTCTGCGACCGAAATTCTGCGACTTACGACTCAAAAAATTAAGCTTGTTTGGCCTCAGCCTTATAGTTTAAAATAAAATGTCAGCGTTCCAAATAGTAACTTACTTTTACTTTATCGACTAGACATTAAAGTGATAGTTGACAAAAAACTAAGATGCGTTTAGCACGACGCTTGTCATCTATTGTAAAGTTAAGTAGGTATTGTCGAAGCCTAGTTTATCACAATGTAGTAGTGCAGGTCAGTGGGTGACACATCTGGTTCGGCGGTCCCGTTAGAGATTGTCGCTGCGTCTGCGCAACGAGAGAGAATAACGTTGTTTATGAGCGATCATTATTGACACTTACGTGATAATTGCTGTGTTACTTTTTTTAATATGTTTGCATGCGTTAAGTAGCTTTTTTCGTTTGTTTGTTTGCCGGATTTTTAGAAGGTGTTTTGGTTGAAAAGTAGTTTGTGTTGTGTGTTTTGTTGTTTACATAAAAATAGGATAAAAGTTATATTTTTGCTTTAGTATTAGGTGTCATCGGATATGACAGTGAGTTATTAATTCGATGATTTTTATTTACCATACATAAAACTAAAATTGAAAAAATGAAAATATTAAATTTTATTTCGTCATCAAATAACACGGTTATTTCACATTTATGGCCAATAATTACTAGACCTAGCTTAGCAGTTCCAGAGATTCCTCTCACACGGACAAACAAATAAAATCCCTTCATTATAAAGTAGTAAATAAGCCATGGAATGCAGAACCAATGGCAGGCACCCGTTATAATCTTACAGTTACACACCCCGTCAACTAACTACCATGGGAAATGGGTAACTGTAGTATGTACGATGCTGTCAACTCGAAGCTAGATCATTATTATAATTTCTAGATATTTAATGAGGAAGATAAGTAAACTTACAAACTAGTTTAGCCTAGGTTGTTAGGAGAACTGGTTGGGAATCTTTTTATCTCTCGTAATACGGACTGTTTGATGTTTTATTTATGAGTGAATCAGTAGTACAGTTTGAACTGGAATATCTAGAAGTATTTTAAGATTACATGTTAACTTATGTTTATTAATATTTAGGAGCTGATGAGTTTATTTGCACTTACTGCAGGGACAATTTGAAAAATTCTGTTTAGTGTTAGATGGCCCATGTATCGAGAGAGGCTACCGGATATTTTAGAGTGCGAGTCAACCCGCTGGCTAGGTTTGTTTTGAATCATAGGAATTATTTAAATGTATTTGTTGTTAGAGTCTGCCTGTCTGAGTAATGTCACACAATTTAATTATTACAACTTATTTTAACACTTTTTTCTTGGGACCTAATTGAATTTTTGTCACCAGGTTCAAAATGAAAGTGATACTAGCGACGTTGGCCGTCCTGGCGGTCACAACGACTGCAATAGAAGGTAAGAACTTACATTTGGAAAACTTTGTATTTACCACGGAGTTCCTTTATAGCTAGGCTGTAAGTGAAATAAATCTTGGCACGCCAAAACTTTTCCTACAAGTTTTCTGTCTCACCTATAAATTGTGTTGAATTCAGCGTAAAAGATTTTGATATAACTGGTTGTATAAATATATTAAAATCCATTCTTCCTGATACTGAGATAGAGAAACATGCTGACAAAAAAATAAAAATAAGTTTTTGTACGATAGCAGGTCAACTTCCTCGAATCTGTCAATTTTTTCTGATCGAACATTAACCTTCCACTATTGTGATAAGATTGAAAATCTATTGAAGTTTGACAGATTATGCTAGGCTGATGGGCTGTCGTCTGTACAAAAATTATAAAAGAAAAATTTTTTCACTGTGTGTGTTTGTTACTATTGACGCGAAAAAGCCGAACGTATGTCTATGAAGGAAAATAGGTTACTTTTCGTCCGGTTTTAGTAAGCAGTTCCCTATACGAAACGGCTAAAACCAGTATAACCGTAATAATCACAATTAAATTCAGCATTTTACAAAGACAAAAGCATCCTCATTGAAGGTGAGTTATCTGGCACAAGCTTACCATTGTGGCTTACCGTCGGCGACGGATTAACGGTCCCTCATAACAAAGGGTTAGGCGACATAAATCAATCTACTGTTTAACCGGCGACTAAGTTGGCTTAACCCTGCTTATCTTGTGCTGCAACTGTTATACGAACTTACTGTTGAGATGCGTATTGACAGATTTGGGTTTGTTCATGTTAATGGTATAGTTGTATTCAAAGAGAAGCAGGTAGACAAAAGATTCGAAACGTTATCAGATTTCCTTGTAGCCTTGCAATTACTTTTATGTGTATGTGGACTACTAAGTATATTACTAGGCAGTAATAGGTCTACATTAGTCTGGTCTACTATAGAAAAAAATAGTACTCTGAAATCTACAATAATCACTTAAAAAGTATTTTTTTTTGTTTAAATACGTTTTGTGAATAAAAACTCGAGGATGTCACTATAGCACAATACAGCAACTATAATTAATTATAGGTACATTGTATAATGGAACATCGTTCGATTAATAACCAGTCCAAATATACAAGGGCAGAGCGTGAACGGGTCCAGCAACAAGGTCTGCAAGGAGGGTCTCTATTACTTCATCAATTAAATATTTCTTACTCCCAAATCTTAATCCTATTCTCCTATTCTTTCCTCAGCGGACAGCAAAGCGCGCATAGTATGCTACTTCAGCAACTGGGCGGTGTACCGGCCCGGCGTCGGCCGCTACGGCATCGAGGACATCCCCGTGGACCTCTGCACGCACATCATCTATTCCTTCATCGGCGTCACTGAGAAGAGCAACGAAGTTCTCATCATTGATCCTGAGGTAACGAACATAATTTCTAGCTAAATATTTGTTATTTTTTAGGAATGATTATCTTCTGCTAGGCAAAAATCGCCCTTCCTTCTTTTCACTTTGTCTCTATCTACTGCCACCTGAGGCCATTCCTCTTGGTGGCCGCCCCATTCAAAACCTACATGATTTTTTGCAAACTTTTTCTGAGAAGACGCAGTCAGCTATCTATGCTTTATAAATACGAGCCCTTACGTTGTCATTCTTATAAATTACTGCTAGTGTTGATGGTAACCACAACACAGCCTCGCATAGTAACCTGTATATACTTATCAGATATCTTCGGAGTACCTAACATTTCTTGCACTGACTAATCAACAACACTTATTCCACAGCTGGACGTAGACAAGAACGGTTTCAGTAACTTTACAGCTCTTCGGAAGTCTCACCCCAATGTGAAGTTCACGGTGGCTGTGGGTGGATGGGCTGAGGGGGGCTCTAAGTACTCGCATATGGTTGCACAGAAACAAACCCGACTGGCTTTCGTCAGGAGCGTTGTAGGTAAGTCTAAAAAACAAAAGCTTTCCTTTACCTTTAACCACATACAGCGAATGACTAACTGAATGGTAGATAGTGACAATATTATTGGCATTGCTGTGTCATGACTTTTATTATAAGCAGCAGACTATCCTTAATCATCATTACGCGCAATACACATTCACCACGTAAACCCCTATGATGATTCAGGGAAAGCAATTGGTCCAGGAAAACAATAGGCCTTCCACAAAACAAGGACATTTGGCAAATAAAATATATCAAGTGTGACTCACGATCTAGCCGTAACTTATGCACTGCTGCGGAATATATTTCCTCATCCGATACGAAGATTCTTTATTTTATTGTTAACATAGTTTCGCGTGACTCCCGCAACGAAAATAAAAGGAAATACAGAAGGGAGAAATTTGTTTGGAGAGTAGATATTTCTCAGTAGATACTACAAGAATTGCAGTGAGCGGGAATGCTAAGAATATTAGGTAATACTTTATTTATTTATACCTTTATTTCAGGCAACTAGGGCCCATAGAATACAATTACATATATACTTAACAATACTTATAAACTAATACATAAAATTATATAAACTATTACTAAAACTACTGAACACGAAGTGTCGGCGTCGTGTTTCGCTGACTGGTGTCATGTAGGCGGCCACGAAACCGCCGGTACACAACACCTTTCGGCCAGAACTCTTCCTTGAGGATTTTTTCAAGATGATGTGTCGGAACTCGCACCACGAACGACTTGAAGTTCGTGTTGTGACGCGGCTCCAACCTCTCGACCCTCAAAGTCCAGTTGGTCTTGACACGCATGTACTCCACGACCTCCTCAACCTTCGTGGAGTGGTGCAGCCTGGACACGTACAGCAGCGTTGTCGGCACGGCTGGACGCAGCAACATGTTGGGTCCTGCCAGAGCAGTACCGCATTGGTTCCGACAGGGAGGCTTCTTCTTTTTCTTCTTCTCTACCTTGATGAATCCATCCCTGTCGCACGTGTCCTTCTCTGGACCCTGCATTTCCAGAACCTGTTTTGGCTTTGACAGGCTCCGTTTACCCCCTTTTGTTTTGTCCGCTATTCTAACCTGCGAGTTTAGTGCCTCGACAGGCTTTTTAGCTGCGGCTACAATTGCAGCGTAGGCTCGTTTGGGGGTCGCCGAACCTACACATGTCGTCGTCTCTACCGGTGTCGAGGCAGGGACGGACTTTTATTTGCAAATATTTCTTGGGAAACTCCAGTACTTGTTGCGTGGAAATAAGTAACAATAACAAATAAACATCACTACCGATTGACAAATATTTGCTTTACACCATAATGTTAGAACATCGATTTTACGGTGTTGCAGTTGACTAGGTTACAACGATTAGAACAATTTTGTTTATCAAAATTCTTGTTCACCTTACACTGACTAAGATTGTTTTATTAAATAGCAGACACGCAATTTGTATCAAGGGACTTGGTATTCAATCTATTTTTCAATTTACGCGTAACATCTCCCGAAGTAAGTAAACAAAATAATATATCGATATTCTCGACTGTCGAGTGTGTAAATATCGTATTTCGACAACATATCATAACTTGATGGTATCAAAAAGCTTTTTCTAAGTTTGGTTATAAATCTATTCGTGTCTTTTCATAATTCTTGTGTCAGGTCGTGCTTTCGTCTAGACGTGTGAGCTTCAACGTTTGAACTTCTTGATTAAGTTAAGTGAGAGCTTCCAGCTGTTATCTTCAAACCGCAGGACATATTATAGGAATTAAAGTCCTTTAGAATCCCTTGTTAGGAGTGGCTTGTAAAACCGTATGTAAATGAAAGATTAGACGTTGTACCGGCGGTGGAGTGAAGAGTGAAGCTTAACTAATTACAAGTTGGAAATTAATCCTGCAGTAATTTGACAATATGCTTTTTTTTCTTTAGACTTCCTGAAGAAATACGACTTTGATGGTTTGGATTTGGACTGGGAGTACCCTGGTGCGGCTGATCGTGGTGGCTCCTTCTCCGACAAGGATCGATTCCTCTACCTCGTCCAGGAGTTGAGGAGAGCCTTCATCAGGGAGAAGAGGGGATGGGAACTGACTGCTGCCGTGCCTCTCGCTAACTTCAGACTGATGGAGGGATACCACGTACCAGATCTTTGCCAGTAAGTGTCGATTTTGATGATTTTGCAATAACGCTAAGGTTTTATTATCATGGTCCATTGACGCTGTTTCTAAAATATTTTTGATTTTATCACCCCTATGTTTCATGATATTAAAAATGTCTTTTTGTTTTAAAAATCTTTAAGTCACTTAGCAGCCAACAAAAAATATTCATAGTCATTACCCTTTTTTGGCAGTCGAGTAAAAGCTACCGAACCGTGTTTCAAAACCTATTAACTTCACATTTTGTAACGACGAAAAACTCCAAGCAGTTTAATAGTTTGAAACAGTTTTATCGCTCCGAAGCAACTTGGCACAACATAAATAACAGTGGAAGGAAGTGTAAAAGGAAAACAAATATTGTTCTGGAGTACTTTAGAAGCTAAGTCTTGTTGTGAGTGCTGAGATTTACGCGTGTTGTTGCAGGGAGCTGGATGCTATCCACGTGATGTCGTATGATCTGCGCGGGAACTGGGCCGGCTTTGCTGATGTGCACTCACCTTTATATAAGCGCCCTCATGACCAGTGGGCTTATGAGAAACTTAACGTGGTGAGTACTGTCTTTGATTGTAATTAACTGATGATTCTTTTTGCGTTCTGTTTCAAAATAACACTAGTAAATCTGGCAATAGTTAAGTTTTTAAAATAGTTACTTCGTTATTACTAGTACTACTTATTGAACACTAGCTTCCGCTAGCGGTTTCACCCGCTCTCCCGTGGGAACTACTGCGCGCACCCGGATAAAAAGTAGCCTATAACCTTCCTCGATAAATGGCCTATCTAACACTGAAATAATTTTTCAAATCGGACCCGTAGATCCCGAGATTAGCGCGTTCAAACAAATAAACAAACAAACTCTTCAGCATTATAATATTAGTATAGATTACAGTCATGTAACTGAGAGTATAAAATGGGACTACCAAAATAAAATAAAGAAAAGAGTTAAGCTATGCTCATCGGATTATGTGTCTATAATTGAGTTTTTAAATTAATTAAGAGGAGTTTATTATTAATTCTGATTAACACTATACTATCCTTTTCAGAATGACGGCTTAGCGCTCTGGGAAGAGAAGGGCTGCCCCAGCAACAAGCTGGTCGTCGGCATTCCATTCTATGGTCGCTCGTTCACCCTTTCAGCTGGCAACAACAATTACGGTCTTGGTACTTACATCAACAAGGAGGCCGGAGGTGGAGATCCCGCTCCATACACCAATGCTACTGGATTCTGGGCTTATTATGAGGTAATTTAAATTTTATTTTCTCATATCTGTAAGATTTTGGAAGAATTCGCTGTGAATAAAATTATAAATAAAACACATTTTCTGGCAATATCGGGTAAATACGAGTATGTGATTTAGTAAACTACAGTATAGTTAGTTCTAAATAAAACGGACAATACTCTAAACAACTACATATTTCTAAAACATTCGGAATAATCATTAAATTTATTTTTTAACCTCAATTATTTCACTTTGTTCTAGATCTGTACCGAAGTCGACAAAGAAGGCTCAGGCTGGACCAAAAAATGGGACGAGCACGGCAAATGCCCCTACGCTTACAAGGGCACCCAGTGGGTAGGCTACGAGGACCCTCGCAGTGTGGAGATCAAGATGAACTGGATCAAGGAGAAGGGCTACCTTGGCGCCATGACCTGGGCCATTGACATGGACGACTTCAAGGGGCTCTGTGGAGACGAGAATCCTCTGATTAAGCTCTTGCATAAGCATATGAGCACTTACACTGTCCCACCACCTCGTACTGGAAATACCACCCCTACGGTAAGAAATTCTAATATTATAACATATTGAGCATATTATAATATCACTTTATAGTTGCAACTGTTTTAGTCTGAATGCATAACAGAATATATTAACACGCGATTCTTTATAAGGAATTACGATTCCCCTTCATTCTATTTCCCAAAATAAAACCTCAATACAGCTGACTAACAAACTTTGGTAACGTTTGAACGAAGTAGACACGCGCGATTAATCGCAACAGTAACAAATGGATGGTCCATTACTCATATTGATATAAATCTTAGCCTGAATGGGCGCGGCCGCCGTCGACGCCGTCCGACCCAGCCGAGGGGGAGATCGTCACTACTGTCAAGCCTACTACTGCGAAACCAACTACAGCCAAGCCAACAACGGCTAAACCTACAACTACGAAGGCACCTCAAGTTGTGCAGATCGAAGATGATGAGAATGACATCGCTGTGAGACCTGAACCTCCGAAAGCCCCTGAAGCCCCTGAAGCCCCTGAAGCGCCTGAAACCCCTGCGGTACCCGATGTGCCTGAAGCTGTTGAGACACCCACTGTAAGACATTACACAATCACCGATATCTTTTTTGTGAAGGAAATTTTTTACAGCTTGGATTTCATATATTTTTATCTTGCAGGAAAATGAAGTTGATAGCCACGACGTTTGCAATTCTGAAGAGGATTACGTGCCTGACAAGAAAAAGTGCGATAAGGTGCAGTTGAGCTCTTTTTGTTAGAATACCGTTTTTATTAACCTACTTGAATTTTAAATATTCTATTATAATAGTGCCGTGACAATGCACCTGACACTTTCTTCCTTAATCATTAAATATTAATAAGTTCCTATTTTTTGTACAGTACTGGCGATGCGTCAACGGACAAGGAATGCTGTTCACATGCCAACCAGGAACTGTGTTCAACGTGAAGCTGAATGTATGCGACTGGCCCGACAACGCCGACCGTAATGACTGCGAGCCCTAAGTCGGCACATGAACAGGACGCTTTAGTGGTCATTGCACAGATACCGTTTGATTGAAATCGCATTCGCCTTGCAAGACAGCCGATAAATTATGTTGCTCCGTTGTGGGTTGCATCTCGCTCAATCTGGCGTCTCGACCGACGTTGGTATGCGGAGAAACAAGGCTGTCAATGTACGAGCAATTAGCAAATGAGGGTTCGACTAAACGAGACCAATATTAGACTGGAAGACGTCTCGAAGTCTACATCTGGTCTCAAAACTTCACTAGCAACATCTAGACTTATTCGCTTTAATTAAATTCAATGTACGAGTGAACGCGAGGTCTCAGTCACTTTTGTATGGTTAGTTTGCGGCTACATTTTGATAAACTGGTATCTTTCCTCTAAGCAATGAATCACAATAATGGTCTTATTTACGAAGTTTTAGGTTACTGAACAATATTGTCGTATTTTGTTATGTTGCAACATAATACGCCAATGTTTTCTTATGTCTCTATATTAGAAATAGGTAGGCTTATTGTGATGATTAGGTTGTATGTAAATAGTGAGTTTCTTACATAAATAATGATGCATTTTATTGGGAATAAGAAGAATACAAATTATCCCAGATGAAGCATAATTTGGTAAGACATCGGCGAATAGAAAAATGAGATTATTAGTGTATCACTTAAAGTATACCTATGCGTAGATCGTGTACAAGACTGCATCGTGTAGATTAAATATAAAATAAGGTACTAATTATTAAGTTCATCGTCACTTCCATCTTAATACGAACAACAGGAAAGATTTGCAAAAGTTCTAGAAACATGGACATTTTTATTTGCTCATTTTAGTTTGTTAAGAACTGTTGCAGTTTCCGCCGATAACTCTATTCAGCTGTTATGAAGTTATGGCGGAAATTGTGTTTATTTTATAAATTTTGTTTCGACTCGAAGCCAATTAGACCGGCTCCGGCTTTAGGAGATTTAAATGAATTTCCCCCGCACTTGTCGCGGGTGGCCGCTTGCTTAAACATTCTCAGTTTAATTTATTTATTTTAATAATTTTAAGACAATAAATTATGGTAAAAATCTGCCTGAGTTTTTGTTGTTTACCCTCAAGTCTGATGCTTAAAATAATGGACTGTCTGAATTAGCATAATTGGAAGTTCTGTGGCATAGAATTAAATGATATATAAAGCTGCAAGAGAAACGCGCTTTGTAATAAACAATACTTAGATTATTCGGAATAAATTTACTGGTAAATCCTGACACAGTACATACATAGATTTTTTACAATATCCTTTTCAATACTACCTACATAGTAATCGTCACTTTATGTTCTCAAAAACTAACAAATTAATAAAAAAGGTAGTCGTGGATGGGTTAGGCGTTTACTACCCTTAAGCAATAATAAAAAAACTCTTTCACCAGAATATCCATATTTTTTTTAATCCATGGAAAAGTAATTTAAAGGAAGTTACTGCTTATTTTTTTTGATATGATGACGTCCTAGCCGATTGTCGGCTACGGCGGCTGTTCTCATATAAGGAGATCAGCCAGCTGCACAGGACATATTATAGTGCACAAGCATTTGCGAGACACAGGTGCACTCCCTATTCCCTCTCTCTCATAGCCCGATGAGACGGCAATCCGACACGACCGGTGAGAGATCAGGCGCAGGACCGACATTAACGTGATCTCCGATGCACGGGTGAATCAATCACCAACTTCCAACTCTGGGCTGCTTTGTGAAAGTTTCTAAAACCCACATAGCGATTTCGGCTCGACCCGGGAATCGAACCCAAGACCTCGTGCACAGTCGGCTATGCGACAACTGAATCACTAGCTCTACACGCAATGAAATGTTTTGTGACACATTGCTATATGGTATGCATCAGGCGCATTTAATTTTAAGAATAATACATATCGAATAGTGTAAATAAAAACCAGTTAACAATAATTGCTTACTAAAAACGTTTGGCGAAAGTATTTTAATAAAAATTGTTTATTAATTAGTGATACTTATCTTTTCAGTAATAACAATGCATTAGCAATTGTAATATACGAAGCAGCATGTATGAAGTTAATTTGAATTTGGCGGCACAACGTCGACATTTTACGGCAGCGTGATAAATGACTGCCAAATATTTTTGTTTAATTTGCCGAAACTATTAATTACTCCATTCAAAGTTCTGACTCCGTCGGCAGAATCAGGGCGTCTACTCTGAAATGACACTACCGATTGTTCGGGACCGACCGACATACGACCGAACTTTGCATTGTTGTTCTTCTATGAAAATAGTTCGGTTTGGCACTCAGTTTAATGAGGATTTACGATATAACAACTGTCAAAATGATGTTCGGTCGAAACTAGTCGCAACCGACCCGACTAAACGATATGGAAAATGATTTCGTAGTAAGAAACATGCGAATATTCGGCCGATAGTTCGTCGTTAACACGTTCGGAGTAGACCCCCTGTGCCGAGCAGCCAATTATAATAAGTAAATGAATTCGTTTAATCAACGCTATTTTCGTTCTCATTTGAATACCGCGTCTATACAATAATCTTTGTCGTACTTCTTTCTCTTTTAAACAATTTATGACGTTTGCTTAAAGTTATTTATAACGTTTGCTTAAAGTTATTTATAACGTTTGCTTATAGTTATTAAGCATTATAGCTTGCTTAAATTTATTTTTAAAACTTAACGCTCAATAGACTAATGTCACGGTGTATAGATATCTTCCGACGTATATAAAATATATAAATATTTATAATGTGAATAAAATAATTCGATTATCAGAGAACTGTTTTGTTATTATTTATGTTTATATCGCTATTTTCGTTCCATTTCAATAAGTACCGTGTCTATACAAAAATCTTTGTCGTACCTCCTTCTTTCTCTTCTAAACAATTTAAATCGTTTGCTTAAATTTATTTTTTAAACTTAATGCTTAATGTACGTTCTTAATATTGAAAATGAGGTCTTAATTAAACAAATTAAAGTTCTCACTTGACTAATTTTAATAAACAGTCAAGCAAAAATATTTTATTAAGATTCTTCAAAACTTATGATTGCTGTATTTTTTTTCTCTCATCTATACTAATATTATAAAGCTGAAGAGTTTGTTTGTGTGTTTGGTTGAACGCGCTAATCTCACGATTTACTGGTCCGATTTGAAAAATTATTTCAGTGTTAGATAGCCCATTTATCGAGGAAGGCTATAGGCTACTTTTTATCCAGGTGCGCCGAGTAGTTCCCACGGGACGCGGGTGAAACCGCTGGCGGATGCTAGTCTTTTTATAAAATAAAATTATATTACACTGCCATGGGATGCATTCATGAATATCGTTCCGTAGGTAGGTAAGTACCTGACCTTTCTCATATAATGTTGAGGAAAAATCGTAGCTTGTAGGAAGCTTAATAAATATATTATAATGGTAATTAACGAACGTGGGTGGTCTTGAAATTACGTTAGGTACAGTCAGCTTCAAAAGTAGCTTAACAAATCTAAATTTTCAAAACTGCTAAACACCGTTTCGTCAATAACTTACCGGACTACCCGTCTACTTTTTTTGAGGGTTATGATTTTAAGCAAATTATGGCATTTGTTTTGTTAAGAAATTATGATCTTAGACGTTGGTAGGCACTTTTAAAAATGTTGATTTGCTCAGCTAATTTTGATGTTGACCGTACCTATACTGAAGCACGTGGTAGAAAGGTTATTTTTATCATAATTTACATACTCTGTAGGAGTTGTATCATAATATCTTGTAGGTAGCTAATTATAACATTGGCTGATACTAAAGTTTTATTCGTTACACTTTTATTAATCAATCACCTATCAATTAATTTGTCAATCAAAAAATCAAGTTACCTATCAATTAATTTGCCTCAATATTTTATTGAAATACTTAACTAGACCAAATTAACATGTGTCATTGTCTTAATCTCCATTACATTGTACTTTTCAGGAATTAATTTTGTTAATACTCCTTTTTAAGCATAAGAAAAAATTAAAGCTATCAACATCAATTAGATTAAGTATTCACAATATAACGTTAAAAAATCGTCATCACAGCAAACGTCCACTGCTGGACAAAGGCCTCCCCATAGCTGGGGAGATTTACCCATACTCACCGCGCTGCGCATGCGTGTTGGTAAGCGTTAATCGCTTAAAACAAATAAAAACTTATTTACGTCAACATGTCAAAACTGTTTGTGAAACATGTTTCGTAACAAAGTCTTATACAAAAACGAAACTTGTACCCAACTGCTCACACAGCTCGAGAATACGCAGGTGTGTGAATCAACGAAAAGATACATGTATGCCACACGATTATATCTGCAAACACCTTTATACGCATCAGAGTTTCCAACTGAACCAACTTTGACAGTTCGTTAAGCATTAATTAAATCCTTAAAGGGTTGCGTTTCGTTATTTAAAACGTTATTGTAACCTTTAGCTTGATTATTATGCTGCTAATATTATCAATGCGAAAGTTTGTGAGAATATTTATGGATGTTTGTTACTCTTTCACGCAAAAACTACAGAACGGATTTGGTTGAAACTTGACTGTAATAATAGCATATATGATGATGGCATCCTAACCGATTATCGGCCACGGCTCTCGTTCTCATATAAGGAGATCAGCCAGCTGCGCAGGACATATTATAGTGCACAAGCATTTCCGCAGACACAGGTGCACTCCCTATTCCCTCACTCTCATAACCCGATGGGACGGCAATCTGACATGACCGGATAGAGATCAGACGCAGGACCTGAATAGCTTATATATCAGAATAACATATAGGCTACTTTTTATCTGGGTTCGGTAAGTAGTTCCCTAGGGAAGCAGGTAAAATCGCTGGCGAAGGCAATATATAAATAAGCTTATACATAGTATTACTAGCTTCCGCCAGCGGTTTCACCCGCTTTCCCGTGGGAACTACTGCGCTCACCCGGATAAAAAGTAGCCTATAGCCTTCCTCGATAAATGGGCTATCTAACACTGAAAGAAGTTTTCAAATCTGAACAGTAATTCCTGAGATTAGCGCGTTCAAACAAACAAACAAACTCTTCAGCTTTATAATATTAGTATAGATAAATATAAGTGCCACCATTCTACATAGTTTAAATGGTTGGTATGTGGGCTGTATAGTAAGTTTCTTTGCTGTTTAAGGTTTCAATTAGATAATATTATTGTCTAATGCCAATATATTAGTATCCTTCTAAGTGTTAAATTACATGTTAATTAAAGTAATGCTATATTATAATAACGTGAATGCAATAATTCGCGTTCAGAAAACTGTTTTGTTATTAATGTCTGTTAATGGGTTCGTTTCGTAGAAATGACTACGTGTTGTGGTAATATCGATAGGAATATAGGTTATGAGGAAAACATGCTTTATCTAAAAAAAAAAAAAAAAAAAAAAACATGCTGCTTTTAATTAAAGAGAAGTGGATTACTTACAAATATACAAAATTTGTTTTAATTCAAATAAAAACACTTATCAATTTACAAAAAAAATAAGAAAGGTATTTACAACCTAAAAAACAAAACCGACTTCACAAAAAAACACTGAAAGGGATAAAAAAATAAAACTTCCACTATGGCTCTAGAGGTCGGTCGTCTTGCAGGTTCTTGCCTTGGAATGTGTTCATTTTGCCAACCGACTTCTAGAGCCATGGAAAAGTTTTATTTTTTTTATCCCTTTCAGTGTTTTTTTGTGAAGTCGGGTTTTGTTTTTTTTGTAAAAAGTTTTTTTATTTATGCTTTTCAGCGTTTTCGCGCTCTAAAATAAAAACTATATCTTTAATACCATACCACCCACGTGACAGTCGGGCCGACTTTATAGTATCATCGACGTAAAAAAGCGTAACGAAAAATCCTTGAAGAGTTCTTCTCAAATTTCTCCAGCGTGATCCCATCATCAGATCTCGCGGTCTCCTTACCATGGACCACCTGTGGAAAACATCCCTTTCAAACAAAAAAAACGAATTTATTTGAATATTCGGGTCCAGGCCATCTTACGAGTACATCGCGTGAACCATACATAAAAAAAAAAGCAAAAGAAAACAAAAAAAAAAAAAAGATACGTCGAATTGAGAACCTCCTCCTTTTTGGGAAGTCGGTTAAAAATTAGTTTGATACTACAACCTGTTTAATCCAGTATATTATGATGAAAATAGGTGATGGTACGCATAAAAAGTTTGGGGCTCGTCCGAAAGATTTGAACCGGGACCTCTTCGCACCCTAAGCGAAAATCATTACCCCTAGGGAAGGGACCCCACCCTCACGAGCGCGCTGTTTGTCTATGTTATGTCGATAATACAAGTTAGTATAAAAAAAAAAAAAAATAAATAAAAAAAAAAAAAATAAACATAAAAAAAAAAAAAAAAATTTAGTCGACGAGATATATAATTTAAAAAGGAGAAAGGGTAGAAAAAACGCCCACGCATCGTTTGTTTTAAACGCGCGTTCTGGTCAAGGCTATATGCGTTAGTAGCGGAACAGTATGAAATCTACGCGCGATGTGAATGAACTCTCTTATTAAACGTACTACGTAAATTCATAAGTTCTCCCTTTTTATGTTTCAAATATTGTGGCTATATTCAATCTTAGAATATACAACAGTATATATTAGAGTTTACTTTAATTTTTTATCTATTTTTTGTAACTCGCTTATTATGTATTTATTAATTAACTTTCATTATTGAAAAATTATTGTACGTAGTGTGGTTTTTTAGTTACCGCAATAACCAGAATGAACTAGGATCATGTACAATTCTCTCCTCCAGGAAATTCCTCGTTATCACATTTGTAGATTTAATTTACATGAAAGTAAAAATATAAGACTCATTAATAAACATCCTTAAATTAATTAATCAACGTTAAATTTTTGATTCACTCGTATTGGTTAATGTCTGACTTCCGGCTGCCTAGGACGTCAACCATTAGTAGTAGCGTACGTGCCGGTTTCAGCTTACCCATAGAGTTTATTAAGAGTTATTTGAGCTAGTTTAAGTAAGTAGGTCCCGTAAGTTCAGTAACCTGACCCTCATTACCTAAGTGAATATGAATATGTGTCAGTATTTTGCGCTTATTTCTTATAAATATATTGTTTTCCTGTTAAGAATATTTAATCATTGTCATTCACTCATTCATCCAAAGGCAAATATAGTCCTCTAAATTTTAACATTATTTAATAAACCTAAAACAGCTTATAGAGCTATAATTTTAATGTGGAAAGTACTATAGCTTTCACAGAGGTCTCGCTCAAAGCGCCACATAGACCTGGACTCTCTATCGTTAGTACCAATTAATTATTCATTTGATATTGAAAAACGCAATACCCCGAACTTCGCCGTGTTCTGTGTGTTGCTCCGAACTTCCTTCACTTTGACCCAATCAGAGCAGCGTTATTTATTTAAAAGACAATAAGTGAGGCCAAAATTCTGAAACGATAAACTGGCCAGTCACAAAAAGCCATGTGATTTGAACTCATACTCAAAGGAATTAAAAGTTCTTTTTTGTGTATGACAATGACTATGCTTCTTATCCACCTTAGTCAAACCCCGTTTTTGTTTGTTTTAAGCATCGAGATGTAGACGTAAATATTTGTTACCTCGTGTTATTTTTAGTTGTTTATCTCCCATTGTATATGTTGGACAAAAGTCGTGTATTATCCTAAAATATCCTATGACTTATTTGATATTAATCCGCAAAAGGTGTTCTGGGAGACAAATTTTCTGTATTGTATGAAACAATATACATGTAGATAATAAGGAACTTATGTCTAAGACACATTTAGGACCAATTAATTAGACATAACGTTTGCAGAAGGAGGGCTTGTTCCGCCCCAGCAGTGGGCGCAATAAAAAGGCCAGTATAAATATATAATATTAGGACTCTATTTTAGACCAATAGACGTTCAGAAAACTCTTAGACCCGGGTTTCTAACCTTTACTTGAATTCGAAATTTTTACCCACTGCACAATTCATAAAGTACTATCTCTGGAATTTGGTCTACTAGAGATAGGGACTTTGACATCTAGCCCCACTAACAAGTAAATCCATATGATTCTCGGGTATCTCCTAGTTAGCACCAAATCGACAGAACTACTAATTCTACCTATTAATTCGCGCCATACGGGGGTCAGCCTTATGACTTTTCACATCCGAAAAGGCGATGTAAAATCCACCCAGGATTTGTGGGCCAAAGGTTTCTCCAATGATCCCGTGTCCGAATTGGTCACGTTCCAACTGCGGTTCATGGTCGTGATTCATAGGCTGTCGTCAGTCATGAGTGCGCGGTGACAGTCCTGTCCTCCGTCATGAAGTTGCCACTGTACATATCTGTATCACTCTGAAGACGACAAAATCCTGAACACGCACCCCGGAAGAGGAAAATGTGTGGGTTGTTTTGTTTGTAGGGTAATATTCGAAAGATTGTTAGTCAAAAAGCATGGGGCCATTGGAAATGCTCGTTTGATATTATCGTATATAATGTACTACCAACTGAAGAGTTAATGTTTGTGAATCATGACGCTAACTCTCAGGTAAACTACTGGTTCAGATTTGAAACAATTCCATTTCAGTGGTTAGGAGCTAACCCATTTATCGTAGGAAGGTTATAGGCTTACTTTTTATCGCCGGCTGGCACTCCAAGTAGTGTGGTCCACGGGACGCGTTTAACTCCGACAAGGAAGGCTAGAATACTATAACAAATCCTCGCTCCAAAGATGGAAGTTAATTTTCAGTGAGGACCTATTCTAAGCTCAAAATATAAAACGAAAGAATAAAAAAAAACAAAAGCTATTTCGAATAAGAAGGCGCTAGTTAACTATAGCACCGATTTTGCTAAATTTAACATTCAAACCGGTGAATGTTAAATAAAGTAATAAGTATTGGTGCTATACTTATTGCTACCAAATCTTTTGTACAGCTGTCATTAACAGCTGTCAGTTTTCAAGGGAAGCCTGACTTATTTGTACTGACTAACCGCAACTGTCAACTGCACCAAAAAACGGTCAGACTTTACTTACATCATTAAAAAAACCGGCCAAGTACCCGTTGGACTCGCGCACGAAGGGTTCCGTACCATTATCTAAAAATGAACGTATACAACTAGCCAAAATACAAACATTTTTCAGGCAGCAAAAAAATAACTTTGTTTTTCTTACAAATATATGAATAACAAAGTTATAATTTGCGGTTTCACTCGTTTATTGTATAAAAAATATATATATTTTAAATTTTAAGTATTTGATGTTATAGCGGCAACGGAGATACCTACATCATTTGTGAAAATGTCAGCTTTCTAGCTATCACGGTTTATGAGATATAGCCCGGAGAGGATATAGCGTCAGACAGACAGCGGAGGCTTAGTAATAGGGTCCCATTTTACCCTTTGGGTACGGAACCCTAAAAAAGGGTCCACTTCACAATCAAAAGTCAACCTTCCTAAAATTTATACTTAAGTACTCATATGTAGGTCGGATGACTATGTGGAACTATGAAAGCCGTTTTTAACAACTAAAATGGCCTGAATCACCGCTGAACTTAGCGGTACAGTCACGCCGTCAATATAGTCTGTGGTCTGAGTGAAGAGTGACGTCAGCACAATGGCGTAGACGATTTGTCATCGCGCAAGTTCTGGGGACAATATTACAAAGCCATACAATGCTTCGGCGCTTGTAAAATTAAAATATGAATGAATAGGTATAGCTGTATGAACAACTTTAAATCTGATAGTCACACGCATGTTTTCAATTATTGATTAATTTTGAGCTCAAACTTGATGACGAAAATAATAATATCTAATGCGTTTTCTTTGATTGAGATATCTTGCCATCACAGAACATTATCTGTTCTGTGCTTGCCATTATTGACAACGTTAGTAATAAGATGTCTAACGGCCGTTCCCAATAACCTATCTAACTCTGGATTTGCTTACCAGAGATAGGAATTTGACATAAATTGTATGGGGCTAATGTCAAAATTCTATCACTAGTAAGCAAATCCAGAGATAGACAGAATATTGATTTCCGAAGTTAGTATGTTCATGGTGTCTATATGCTATAAATTACTTTAAAAAATACTAAAAATTACCGTGGTTTCACTCGAGCCCTAGGAGAACTTCTTCCCATACCCGGATAAAATATGCCTATGTTACTCGGGGATACTGTAGTTAACCAAGATATAAAAATATTTCAAAGCGGTTCAGTAGTTTTGGAGCCTTTAGATTGCAAATAAACAAAAGAATGTTTCATCTTTATTATATTGTAAAGGCAGATTATGTTAGTATAAAATACGGCTTGTGTCTTTATCACGGCACATTTCAGACATTTTTAAAAAATAATTATTTAATGTATTTAACACAGTGTAGTGAATTGTGAATAAATCTGAAAATCTAGTTAAAATTTGTCGTGTTTAATACTTAGATATAATGACATACAACATAAAGTGCTCTATACCTCAAAATCTCTAATTAAGAAAAATAATAAAATAATTTATTTCCCAAAAAAAACTAAAAAGTTTGTCGTAATTATTATCTAGTAGAAAACAATGGTTCAGATATATATTTGTATTCGCTGCCGAACTTGGTTAGGACCTGTATTTCAGCAAACGGCGCCACTCCCCGTAGCCTCAGAAATATACATTAAACAAAATATTACATCAAATAAAATCGTGCTATTTTCTCAGCACATGCCAAAATTATTCTTGGTCTAGAACAAATCTTATGATAAATATATTTTTTCATTTAAGCCTAAGAATTCTAGATAAGATGTCAATGCTATTTATAGAAAGCAATTAATGGCTGACTGGGAATACCTGCCAGTAAACCTAGCATGATACTTTGTTATAAAATACGCAACAGGTAACGCTGAATAAATTATCATATCAACGATACACACTGTAATTAAAATAATTAATTTCGTACCGTATTGTTATTTTCCATATCAATGAAGGTAATTTTGAAATATTAACCAATTAATTTATTTTTCTTTTTAAAATATTATGACGGAACTCCGATTTATATGTACCTATTTGAGGTTTTGACAAGGAAAAATAATTTGCTTACGTTTTAAATGTTCACACTTTTAAAAGACAGTTCGTTTTGCAAAAAATATGTTATAAAACCTCTACAATATATACAACTTTGTTATAATTTAAACGTTTTTCAGAACTACGTTGTAAAAGTGCAAATGTTATGTGAATCCGCGCATCGTGTCGCGCACAAGCGAAGCGGGCTGGCTCCCGCTTCTACAGCTAGTAGGCTCGAGGAAAGCGCGGGTGCCGTCCCCACGCTACCGTTTGCCGCCACCGACGAGCTTTCCCGCGAAAAACTTATCATAGACAAACAATAAAAATCAAGGTGGTATAAAAACTCATTCGAAAAATGCGTACTGGTTGAACACAATTATTTTCATGCTTATAAAAAAGTCGCAAGTATGGGGTGAATTTATTTGTGGTAAAAAGAAAATAAATATGCAGATTGTTAAGAATTATGTGAAAAGATGATTTATGTTTCAAAAGTTTTTGTGTTACGGACTAGTGTATGTTGTGGAAGAAAGGAAAATAATACAAAAATGCTGTAAAAGGTAAGTTGAACGCAGTTTTAGCGGAGCGCATTTTCTATTGATTATTATATGCATTATTGAATATAAATAGGTTGATGATAAATTTATAAATATTCAACCCGTGATAATATAATAACAGTTTATTATGTATTTATTCAGAAATATTGAGGTATTTAACCTACATAATATATTTATGTGCGATTTATTATTAATAAAATATTATATAAAAATATAACATAAAAACCCTATAATATTTTTTCCCCCAATGAATTTCTTTAATTTCAATATTGACGATAGCTCCATAGACAAAAAACACTCGCTGCATAAAAACTCATTTCGCAACCCATCTTGATTAAAATTTACGAGACGACATAAAGTTAGGAATTATTTTCGTAAAAATACAGCTCAGGATAATGAATTAAATTGAAATTAATTTACGAAGTAATTAATCAATTATGAGAGAAAAACCCACGGATGAAGCTGTAAAAACGAAAAAGTTTTTGGAGGCGAACGCAAAACAGTGGGCACAGTAGAACGCGATGATGAAGCACGTTGGAGCACTTGCTGAGTACAGTTCTAATTATTCGACCAATGGTTGTTGAAATGAAAACTAGAACAACGAAAACAAGGCTGAGTTATGGCGTTCTAATGGTTAAAGTTAGGGAGTTTAGGAGCGAGTTAAACGGGCAATTGTATTGGAGNATGTTCATGGTGTCTATATGCTATAAATTACTTTAAAAAATACTAAAAATTACCGTGGTTTCACTCGAGCCCTAGGAGAACTTCTTCCCATACCCGGATAAAATATGCCTATGTTACTCGGGGATACTGTAGTTAACCAAGATATAAAAATATTTCAAAGCGGTTCAGTAGTTTTGGAGCCTTTAGATTGCAAATAAACAAAAGAATGTTTCATCTTTATTATATTGTAAAGGCAGATTATGTTAGTATAAAATACGGCTTGTGTCTTTATCACGGCACATTTCAGACATTTTTAAAAAATAATTATTTAATGTATTTAACACAGTGTAGTGAATTGTGAATAAATCTGAAAATCTAGTTAAAATTTGTCGTGTTTAATACTTAGATATAATGACATACAACATAAAGTGCTCTATACCTCAAAATCTCTAATTAAGAAAAATAATAAAATAATTTATTTCCCAAAAAAAACTAAAAAGTTTGTCGTAATTATTATCTAGTAGAAAACAATGGTTCAGATATATATTTGTATTCGCTGCCGAACTTGGTTAGGACCTGTATTTCAGCAAACGGCGCCACTCCCCGTAGCCTCAGAAATATACATTAAACAAAATATTACATCAAATAAAATCGTGCTATTTTCTCAGCACATGCCAAAATTATTCTTGGTCTAGAACAAATCTTATGATAAATATATTTTTTCATTTAAGCCTAAGAATTCTAGATAAGATGTCAATGCTATTTATAGAAAGCAATTAATGGCTGACTGGGAATACCTGCCAGTAAACCTAGCATGATACTTTGTTATAAAATACGCAACAGGTAACGCTGAATAAATTATCATATCAACGATACACACTGTAATTAAAATAATTAATTTCGTACCGTATTGTTATTTTCCATATCAATGAAGGTAATTTTGAAATATTAACCAATTAATTTATTTTTCTTTTTAAAATATTATGACGGAACTCCGATTTATATGTACCTATTTGAGGTTTTGACAAGGAAAAATAATTTGCTTACGTTTTAAATGTTCACACTTTTAAAAGACAGTTCGTTTTGCAAAAAATATGTTATAAAACCTCTACAATATATACAACTTTGTTATAATTTAAACGTTTTTCAGAACTACGTTGTAAAAGTGCAAATGTTATGTGAATCCGCGCATCGTGTCGCGCACAAGCGAAGCGGGCTGGCTCCCGCTTCTACAGCTAGTAGGCTCGAGGAAAGCGCGGGTGCCGTCCCCACGCTACCGTTTGCCGCCACCGACGAGCTTTCCCGCGAAAAACTTATCATAGACAAACAATAAAAATCAAGGTGGTATAAAAACTCATTCGAAAAATGCGTACTGGTTGAACACAATTATTTTCATGCTTATAAAAAAGTCGCAAGTATGGGGTGAATTTATTTGTGGTAAAAAGAAAATAAATATGCAGATTGTTAAGAATTATGTGAAAAGATGATTTATGTTTCAAAAGTTTTTGTGTTACGGACTAGTGTATGTTGTGGAAGAAAGGAAAATAATACAAAAATGCTGTAAAAGGTAAGTTGAACGCAGTTTTAGCGGAGCGCATTTTCTATTGATTATTATATGCATTATTGAATATAAATAGGTTGATGATAAATTTATAAATATTCAACCCGTGATAATATAATAACAGTTTATTATGTATTTATTCAGAAATATTGAGGTATTTAACCTACATAATATATTTATGTGCGATTTATTATTAATAAAATATTATATAAAAATATAACATAAAAACCCTATAATATTTTTTCCCCCAATGAATTTCTTTAATTTCAATATTGACGATAGCTCCATAGACAAAAAACACTCGCTGCATAAAAACTCATTTCGCAACCCATCTTGATTAAAATTTACGAGACGACATAAAGTTAGGAATTATTTTCGTAAAAATACAGCTCAGGATAATGAATTAAATTGAAATTAATTTACGAAGTAATTAATCAATTATGAGAGAAAAACCCACGGATGAAGCTGTAAAAACGAAAAAGTTTTTGGAGGCGAACGCAAAACAGTGGGCACAGTAGAACGCGATGATGAAGCACGTTGGAGCACTTGCTGAGTACAGTTCTAATTATTCGACCAATGGTTGTTGAAATGAAAACTAGAACAACGAAAACAAGGCTGAGTTATGGCGTTCTAATGGTTAAAGTTAGGGAGTTTAGGAGCGAGTTAAACGGGCAATTGTATTGGAGTTAGCTAACTATAATTTAGACTCCGTCCATCGCGTCAGTGTCTCAAATTATTTCGAAGTGCGATTGCTTGACAAATTGCTTTAGTTGAACACCTGGAGTTTGATGGCTTCGATCGGAGTCCTAATTAAACTGCTGACGTAGACTACGTCACGAATATATCACTTTTGTTCACAACATTCTTCCACTATTAATGTTTATCATTCATGGTTCGACTATTGAAAAGATTTCAAGATTGAGCTTCATTTTATAAAAGGTCTGCTCTCCGTGCACGGCCACTTAAAGTATTGGCAAATATTTTCGCTTGAATTGGTTTATTCCGCGTTCGAAATTTCTCAATCGCTTTCGTTTCATTGAATATCGAATCTATTTGACTTGTAAAAATATAAGACTATAAACTATCTATTTGGGTTTAATAACATCTACGTTTTCAAATTACAATAATGTGCTCACCTTTTAACAGCGTTTTATACCTACGTTCATAATTGAAAAGCAATATTACTTCGGCGAAAATTTTATTCAATCTCAATATCTACTAACACCGCAAATTTAAAATAAAATCCAATTTTACTTTTATAGTCTTGGCCATATCATTTACATTAAACTGTCTGGTAACGTCTTAAAATGGCTATAGAGTGACTCACAAAAATAAAAGACGAACAAATGCGTTTTATGGCCCCGACTCCGGTTGTCGATGGCCACCGTAATGTTCGTGCTGTAAGTAACTCGTAACTAAAATCTCAATAATGTTTCAAATTCCCAACGAACCTTCTCATGTTTATGTAATAAGATTTTTAAATAAAAACATGAAAAGGGTGTTACAAAGACCGTAACGCATCGACAGTCCCAGTGTTGCAGGTGCCGTAAATGGCAACCATTTCTCGCGTTCCAAGCGTATAACAATTTTCATTTTTTACAAGGAGCCGTTAATTTTCCCTCACATTCTCCCCTCATCGAGTACATTCTACTCGATTATGTATTTGTTTTTGATCGAAAATCCACCATCGATGCTGATCAAAAATGAAAATTTCACTTAGACGGTAATTTGATTGAGGTTAAAAGATGAATCACAAGAGGCAATATCTTTGGGGAGAAAATTAAAAAAATGGGGCGGTTCTTTTGTTACGTTCAATATTATTTGGTGTCAGCCCCGAAGTGATAAGTCTGACCATAAATCGAGTTCGATGGTGCATTGAATAGAAAAGTGTGGGGTTTTAGAAAAGGTTCTGTGCGATATAGATCTTATTCACTGGTTAGCAAGCGGGCCGGGTGTGACATTGTGTACATCCTTGACATAGAGATATAATAATGGACCTTGACATATAAAATAACCACCAAACAAATCAGTACATAAAAACTCATTTTTCTAATCTTATCTACATCCACAGTAGATACAGCAGAAGGTCGTGTATGTAACGTCACTGGAAGATTTACTGCTCTTTATGTAGTCATGCGTGCTTCACTGGCTTCAAGCCAAATTTTTTGCCAAATCTGCGAGAATCGTACTAACGAATGAATTCGACGAAGGTCGGCGGGTCCCTTGTATAAAATTATAATACTGTAATTTTACGCTGTCTTGCTTATAAAGATCCGGAAGAGGCTATTTTGTGGAGTAATTTAGATTTAGAAGCCAGACATACTTAGGAATGTTCAATGATTACTTTTTGTTAAAGGGAGGTTATCCAGCTTCCCTTGGATCGATTTTTCACGATCACCAATTTATCTGGCACGCTGGTGGGTTAATGGAATTCCTCTTTGACTGTTAATTGAATCGGCCGTTAGGACGCCTGTGACCAGTGTAGGATTACTTTCAAACGTAACCGTTCATTTCAAGTGAAATTAAAGAAAGATTGATGGGGCAGTCATTAAGAGCTCTATAATTACAGAAATTATGGCATTAAAGAATGCTAATGGTTTTATGAAACGACTGTCGCCTGACCTCCATAACTCATTTAGTTTATTTCCAAGTTGTTAGGAAATAAAGAGAAACAATTAAGTAAATTGTCATACGGTATAATGAAAGCGCTTTACCACGTTTTTAATTTATTGGAAGATTGCTGCATGACATAATAACATTTCTGACACAAATCGAATCAATAACTATAATTAGAAAATACAAATACCCGAATTGAGGACACCATACTTTTTGGGAGGTTGGTTAAATTTTCGTCCTTATACTTTACAAATCGGTAGATCAAGATAAAAGAGGGATATATAGAGCCTTGTCAGCAGAAAACCAAAGTTCCCGTTTTCCTCCAATAACCAAAGAAAATATATTATTTTCCATAATTAGGAACTCCTACGACCAACATACTCGTACATAAACATGAGACAAATGTGTTTTGCAAAAATATAATTTAACATTTTTATACGTATTTGGTAACACCCACATCCTTAATCTATGCACCCACGGAAAATGTACATATCCAATGACACGAAAACGTATTTTTTTGCGACATTATGTTCAGTATTTTCTTTGATTTTCAGAAAGGATTACGCTTTTTTCCTTAAATAAATATTATTGTATTTTATGTTAGTATGTCCTTTTTTGGTGGTAAATCGTCAAATGTCTCCACCCGCTGTGGGTGCAGCATGAGGTAGTGTCAGACTCTTAATAACTAAAACCCACCATGTTCTGTCTGGAACCCTTTGTGGACCAGGGCTGTGGTAACTCATGAGAACAATCCTACAAAGGTATGAACTGTCTAAAGCAATAATTGCTATCTCTTCCCATGTCCAATAAGTTACATAAGAAATATTGTTGTCAACTATAATTACCACTAAAGCTATTGTAATCAATATCACTTATCGGGAAAATGTGGGAGTATAAGGATAAGTGTGGCAATCAGAAATATCGGGATGACCTTTAATCACTCTAATATAATACACACTTCTGAATATAATAATTACGGGGTGGGAATTGCTGTAAATAAGTCAAATAACAAGCTATTTTTATTATTTTCCTCTTTTCTCATAGAAACACCATAGCACGTATAGATAAAAGAGGAAAAAAAACAAATAACATTTCTATTATTGAACCTTCATCTGTTGCGGGTGTTCCCTATTGTCCTACCACGAGTACACTTCACCCCTTGACAAAATGGTGGCGGATAAATAGTTCGACCTCGAGCAAACATCGCGAGATCTGAGGTTTTAAAGGTGCCCCCGGGACATGGAGTGTGTACCGGCTTACGAGGAAATACACACAGTATCCCGCGCAAATACTCTAAGCACATACTTGTTCCTATTTGTTGTTAGATAGCTTTGTTTGCGTTCATGTCCGACTATTTGACCCGTTTTTTGGGCGGTTAGAACCCGGCAAGTAAGTAGGCATGTCAGATTTAAATAGAGAATTGGCTTTTTATTTTCTTTGTGCTTGCCAGAAACATAAAGTCAACTGCTAAAATCCTATTTATTACTGCTAGAGATTAAAAAATAAGTAAAAATATTCCTTGAGCTATTTAAATGAAAAGAACTTATATGCGACCTTGCCCAGTAATAGGACACTTGGATTTATGATACATGGTACAACAATCCTAACTAAATCGAGTTTATATTAAACATAAACTATACTAAACGTAACTACATCGATAAATAACAATCTGACATCACATAAGCTAGTTTATGTTAAGCTTTGCCAAACAATGCAAGCGTACTAATACGTACATTATAGTAGAATAATAATTTAATATTGTGGGACCTATCGCGGTTGTTGGCGGGGACCCAGCGCTGCCCTGACCAGGGCAACTCAACAATATTGATTCAGTTAGAAGTGGTTGAGAACTTGTTAATCACGTGACGAGATAACTTAATGAAGAACAAGCTATTAGTGGCCGGATAATGGAGATAGAATTAGCGATCGTACTACTGGAATACGAAGATGGGTACTATTTGTTTGGTATAAAATATTAATGTTTACAATGGGGGTCTGGATCGAGAGGTTTAAGGTCAAGATATATAGATAGATAGATAGATATTCTTTATTAGGTACACCAGTTTTTACATTTTTGATCTTAAAACTAATATTAAAGTAGGTGACATAATGGGCGGTCTTATCGCTAAGAGCGATCTCTTCCAGACAACCTTAAGAAGGCCTTTCAATGAGACATGTGGGCTACTTTTCTATGGCAGTATCTATCGAATAGCTATCTGAAACCTGTGAAACTAGCCGTTAATCTAACGTCACTGTTATAATTAACTTCTAACAATTTGTGTAACATTTTGTGCCTTATGTTTTTCTCTTTAAGTATGTAAATTGGAATTCAAGCACTTCCTTAACACCTTTAAACTGACATACTAAGGTAAAACATGCTGCATAGTCACGCTAACGACTTACTGCGGAATTCAATATTAGAATATTGAATTCCGCAGTCTATCTCTGGATTTGCTTACTAGAGATAGAATTTTGACATTAGCTCCATACAAGTAATGTCAAATTCCTATCTCTAGTAAGCAAATGTAGAGATAGATAGGTTATTGGGAACGGCTGTTAGAGTAGTGGATCAAAAAACAATGGATTCATTACTAAAATAGCATTTATTTTAGTAATGAACATAATACCTTCTATAGACTATAGATGACATAGCCTTTCAAAAAAGGTAATGTCTAAACCTTTTTGATCCAAAAGAAAGATGCTCAGACAAGCGTGTTTTAATCAGAATAATGAACTTATCTTTGGGCACAGTTATATTTGGATCAAAATAGTTCAGTAGCACGACACAGTTTTAAGTCAAGTAAACAACTATTAAGGCGTGTCCCCATTATTTGCTCACGAGATTTAGCTTAGCACGACGAACGTTTGTTTGAGGGAAACGTTTCGAGCACCTTACAAATAACAGGCATTTTGTTCCCTTGAATGTTTGGGCGCCCACTTGAATGATCGCCGACGAATGATGTGGTCGCACCTTTATATTTCTTGTGAACTTTTGTTGAATGTAATCTTTTCGGTGGTTTTGGCAATGTAGCACCCTAAGTGACGGAGAAAATAAGAATTTTTGAATTATGTTTCAAAATTACGCCTTGTCTAGATTTTATCTCGTAACCTTAAAAAAACATAAAAAGAACTGTGCAAAAGAAAAATTGTGTATTACCTGGTATAAGTGATGCTTTTTGCCCTAGATAGACCGTTGATGAAGATGACTGAAGCAGAGATACCTAAGTAGGTAATATAATGAAGTGAACCTTCTCACTCATTAAGATAAAATTATTTGAATAACTTATATTCATTAATTACAATTGAAATTGAATATTACGAAGTGGTTTTCCTTTAATTTTAAAGCCTATATGTTTCGAACATTAATTCCAATTTAATAAACTTACATCCGCATTTAACAAGCGTACGATTTTGGGGAATAAAGCTCTGGCACGTGCAATAATTAATATTAAAATTAATGATGACTTTTAATTACAATATAAGAAGATAGAGCTGAATGTTATTATATACTTTACAACATTCTTATACTAAAAAAAAAATAAACTAAAAAGCGTCAAAAAAGTCCTCCCCATCGCTGTCGACCGGGAGCGTGCCGAAAAGGCTGGCAGCATAGCCAAGCTGGATGGCAATGCTTAATCTTTGATAGCCAGTCTAGCAGTGTTACATCTTCATCTATAGGTCTAGGAAATAGTGGAATGGCGTAGGCGGTTGAATGAACCAACATAAATGTAATTCTGTGCTTAAATTAATTTATAACTTGCGTCATTAAATATCATCATAAACTATGATATAAGTTTACAGAATAAGTATTACAGAGTGATATTCTTCTAGACTTTATGTAGCTAAATAAATTCTGATGACGTGTTTACGACTCATATTACCTTTCACCGGCCATCTTGTTAGTTATTGTGTTGTGGAATTGAGCACCTTTGAGATATTAATACAAAAGGTGAAGCATATGACGTCTTATTATACTTCTAATGGACATACGTCTGTATGATACGTGTGTGGTTATTTTTAGGCACAATAGATACGTATTTTTGGATGTTTCATTCAGTATAATGTGAAGAGGCTGGTCGAATTCTTATCTTATTATTAGATACATTAAAGGAATTAGTTAATAAAGTTAATAATCTATCTAGATTTTTATCAAACCATGTTGGGTTTGGTTTGCAGCCTAAAGATGCTGCTGAGTACTAGTGTTTTACATGGAGAGATTCCATAATAAGATCTGACATCCTCAACTCAAATATTATTACCATTTTATTTTTTGTTTATTGCTATTTATGCTCAGCCGTCGTTGAGTTGCAAATACAGTAAAATTATCCAATTTGATTTTTTTTCGCTACCCTTAGTAGTATACCAAAAAGATTGGCACCATCATCGTACCCTTAAAAAGATAAAAGAAAAAGCTAATTAACTCTAAGAATAACTCTGGCCTGGCTCATATTTAGAACATTCGTGTATGTAACTTGGCCAATTATGACTTCAAATTGAGATTTTATTTATATCTAGATATTTTCACCTAACATTGTCTGAATAAAAATGAAATTTTCCAGCTATATTTTCGTATTTCCACCATAACAAATATCTTGAGTACCTACATAATAAATGCCGCCACTGACAATGCTGTGCCAAAATTGGGCCTAAACAATTTAACTTTCATTTGGTTTGTCATCGACTCGCTAAGAAGAAGAAGTACATAATATACTTTAATCATAATTATCTAAATCTTAAATCGATTTAGAAATATATTCGCGTGAAAAAGTATTATTCGCGAAGATAAAGCGCGCGGTTGGAAATGATAAAATCGATGTGAGTCGCCGGGCGCCTGCAAGACTAATGTCGATTCCAAGAATGTGCGCCTTTCGCTATCGATAGCCGTTTGTGGCTTTCCCATTGATATTTTGTACTGATCGTTTTCCATTATTTACAGAAACTACTGAAAGATCTTAATGTCTTAATGTCAAAAAGTCCAATTCTGTAGGAATATGGGGATTCCATTGGCTCGGACTCTTTAACCTACTTTAAAAAACAAAGGAGGTTCTGCGTTCTGTTCATTTAATCTGTGTGTATGTAAGTATATTATCTTGCGTTTAGCTGAACCGATTTTGATTCGGTGATGAAAAATACATTTAAGTGCATCGCTATTAATTTCGACTAAGTACATATTTTTTGCCTTTTTGAAGTCCGAAACGACAATCATGCTTTGTAGTTGTGGTTAATGAAAAACGGGAATTCCAATATAAACCTTGAATACAAGGTTCATTTTCTTTACAAGGGAAAGTTATCAATGGATTTTAATTTATGTTGTGTGGAATATGACGTGATCTGATTTCTAATCGATGCGCTTCAACAGTGACGTCACTTGTCTTGTAAGGTCGTACGAAAGTAAAGTTGACGTCAGACTTAGGTACATTCAATATACGTAAATGTGTAGGTTGATCAAAATTTACTTTGAAATAAATATCATGTATCAAAATTTAGATTTTAGTTAGTTAATCATGTTTCGTTAAACAATTACTAACGACTTCAACAAAATCAGAAAAAAATAACGATGCGAAATAAGTTAGGCAAGCCGCCAACAGAGGGCGTTGTCTATAACTCTTTAAAATTAAAACGCTGGTGCTCACCAACACCACTCAGAAGGATTTATTGCGAGCAATAACTGCGCTCACAATACGCTCAAATGTTGATAAAACACTCAATTGGCGTGACTGGGGGGAAATATCACGATTGCTTCGTACTGGAAAATTGACAATGAAGGAATAAGACGTTTATATTTAAACCAGAAATGTTCGCCGTAACAGAAAACTGGTGATTTTCCACCGACTTCCCAAAAGGCAGGTTCATAATTCGTGTATATACTCGTTTTTGTAAAAAAAGGTATCTTTAATGTTTTGTGTTCGAGTTTTTACCGAAAAAAGCTCATAAAATCAATGCTTATTGCCTAGTGAAGATTTATCAGCACCCTTCGAAGAGGGTTTTCAATTTAAAATGGCCGTCTCGGAGATAAATCTTGTTGGAAGCACTAATCACTAAGTCCCAAATCGTACTCTTTCACAGCATTTATTCATAAAAAAGCTTAAAAAAAGCTTAACCGTTTTCCGAGTTTCCGGGTACTGAGATAACTTGTTATCGTATGGCAACACTGACACGGTCACCCTTGGCCCCTTTTGGGGCAGTATCCAATCATGTTGAAAGATTGTGCAAAGGCCCTGCATGCAGGGGTCATGTCATTTTTCTTAACATAGGTCTCATCGTTTTATTCCATTTATTACCCAACTGTGAGAGAAAGAGATATAGATATATTTTTTAAGGTGTTGTTATACGTATTCATTTTAGTGCTGATGAGCGATACTGTCTACTTCAAAGTTAAAAATTACATATTTATGGAGGATTATTTACGAATAAACATGTTTTAAAAATGCATAAATATTACCAATATGTGGCAGCACAGGCCACATTGTAAACAGGCGCAGTAAGACTTCGCAAAAAATATATTTTGTGAATTGGATTTTTCCATCAAAAACGAGTTCAAAAATGGTAATGTGGTCTTTGTGCAGAATTAAAAGTCAAGAAGAACCCTAGTCAAGTCTGTGGAAACTTCATTCGCCATAGGAATTATAAAAACCACAAGAGCGTATGATTTACACAAATTATGCTGAAACTGTGGATGACAGTTTTATTGTTCAGTCTCAATTCCCGGGGTGAACCGCGGAATGTGCGATTTATTTGTGATTAAACTTTTGATTTCATTCAGATTAATATCCAAATGAAACCAAAATTTTCTCTACTACTCTCTCCTAATGTAGAGAGTAAGCATAAAATCAAAATAAACGTCGTAAACTAAAAATAACAATTAAAAAAATATATTGACAAATAATAAAAAAAATTACAACTAAGAAAGAAAAAAAATACCGCATCGCTGTCAGCAAGGATCGTGCCCAAAAGACTGGCTGCATTGCCACGCTGGATGGCAATGTGAATTCTCTGACCTAATTATAGGCCAGCCTTTTGGTCACGAGTGGAGTCCACGAATCATAAACTGATGCTAAACCGAAATAATTTGATATAAAAAATACTAAATTCGTTTCAAAGTTACTTGATATTACGTCTATACAAACAAACCAACACACTGACACTATAGATTACATACATGTAATTCCTTATTAAGCAAATTGTGCTTGAATTAAACGGGCTGAAGCCTACGATTTTGCTTTCCACTAATAAATCCGACCATTAAAGTAGATCGATGATCTAATGGCGTATGTAACGAACGCGAGCACCTGCCTCAATATCCGATTATCACGATAATTATTTGTATACAATCAGCTAGACTTTGTTAACTGTTAGGTAACAGGTAACACCGCGTTATTTACTTGTCTAAGTACCATTTGTGTCATATAAGATTGCAATTCTGAGGTTCATTTGACGCCTCACACAGGGATAGTAGAGTTTTATTCATATACCAGTGGTTTCACCCGTGTCCCGTGGGAAATACTCCGCGCACCCGGATAAAAAGTAACCTATAGCCTTCCTCGATAAACGGGCAATCCAACGCTGAAATAATTTTTCAAATCGGACTACTAGTTCCCGGGACAAGCGCGTTCAACCAAACAAACAAACTCTTTAAAATATTAGTTAGATTTTTGGACTAGCTTCAGCCAGTGGTTTCACCCGCTTCCCGAGGGCACTACTCGTATCCGGATTAAAAGTAGCACATATGTTGTCCTGACAAATAAGCTGTAGTACTCATAATTATCATCCGAATACGTCCAGTATTTGCGTGAAAGAGTAGTAGCAACACTAATACATTCTCACAAATTTTCGCATTTTTAATATTTGTATTGTGAAATCTTTAGTAACCATCTACGGACAAGCAAACAAAAAAACCTATCAAGTTTCAACTGTGTAGTCTTAATAGTTTCAGAATAAAGTGGCTGTGACATATGGACGGACAGACAGACAGACATGACGGGTTCCGTTTTTTGCCATTCGGCTACGGAACCCTAAAAAAGCCTTCTCGACAATCTGCGTGAACTAAAGTACAACTGGGAGTTTCGACGATTATAATTATATATGTATAGGAACTTAATCGACTTTAAATTAAGAAACATTATAAAAGCCGATTATATAATGTTACCTTTTACAACAGTCAACATACCTACCCGTATTTTTCTTCCAGACATGTCAAATGTGTTCTTTTATCGGAAAACAGAACCCGGTTCGACATTTATTTACGACATCTCAAACTGTTCGCATAACATTTCAAGTGATGTTCAATAAAACATTTTATATTGTCAGGATTTCCATGAAATATGGCCGATGTGACCTTTAACAAGTTATGAATGTAATTTCAAATCAAGGCTGCCTGAAAGTTGTGTGTATCTAAAACGTAAAGTTTAATCGGTTTACAATAGGTAAGGTTTCTGTAAATTTTAAATAATGTAAGTATTTTGTTAGTACAGGTTATTTTGTGAATATTTGCTCATAATTATTTATGAATAGCTGTAGGGAATATGATTTTGGCAATGATGATTTCTAAAATAAGATTTTTATGAGATTATAAAGAGGATTTACAAACTAAGACTAAAATAGGATTATTTCTTTGTTTGTAGGCTCCGAACTACGGAACTGATTTTAAAAATACATTCACTGTTAGAAGCTGAAGAAGAAGAAAGAAGTTTCTCCAAGTGACATAGGCCATATTTTGTCCGGGCGTGGGAAGAAGTCCCCCGGGAGGCGGGTGAAACCGGGAATAAAATCATAGATCTAATTTATTAGGTACCCTCTGTATAAGTGGTTGAGCCTTTGTTCCCGCCAAAGGCTTCTCGCGTGAACTATGTCCAACCGCAAAGAGTTTTTATTTAAATTCCACTTGAATAAGTATTTTTACTTCATTAAAAATACGATTTCTTTTGTTTGCATTTGTTTTGTAATTCAACTTTCGTCGTGCCAGTAAAAAGGTTGATAAGAAAACTTCTATTGTTTTTAAAATAAAAATAGTAAAGGTCATTGGGCGAATTGGACCCGCTTTGCGAAAAGTGGCGGACATGAATGAAAATGGTTTCAATTTAAAGGGAATAATAAGACCTTTCATTGTATATAAATATTGCATTAAAATTCCATGGAGAAGAATGTACAGGAACGTTTAAAAATATATAATAATCAAATGATTTCAGAGGATTGTATAGGTCACAACGCTAGTTTGCATTGCTAACCGACTTCTCAAAAGGAGGAAGATCTTAATTTTGATGTCCAGGATCTGATGATGAACTGGAAACCCTGAGAAATCGAGGGCAACTCTACCTCTAGAAAATTGTAGGCACACATGGAGTAAAAACTTGACTTGTCACACAATGGCAGTCAAACCCTTTTCTGTGCAAAGATATCGCCAATACGAATTAAATAAGCCCAAACACGTAGTAATTGCTACATACCTATGAGGAGTTCTCTTGACTTTCTGTCGTCTCCATCATCAGGTAAGGTCCAAACTTCTCGGTCATGGAGACTCACTCGAAATACCGACGAATATCAAGTTTTTACTTGGTGCATGCCTACAATTTTCGAGAGTTGCCCTCGACTTCTCAGAGTTTGCATCATCAGATCCTGGCCGGATGATAATGAGGCTAATCGGTGTGTATTCTCTTACATAATAAAGAGATAATTTTTCAAATCGGCCCAATTCTGACAGTGGTAATCCTCATTGATATAGGGATAATAACTGGTGTTTACACTTGATTTTCTCAAGATTCCCGTGCCTCACATGGATGCGCCTAATGCCATAGTAAATCAGAGCCTTAGGTCATTATATCGTGCTATATTTCGTTTGTGTCCGCCGTGGGTATAGTTTCCATACAAAGGTGCCCAGTGACCTTTAATTCTACATCTTATTTTAGATAGTTTTTGTCGGTGCCATTTCTAAATTAAATTTGAAAAAAAAAAACAACATGGACGGGCGATTTGGATGATTGATTATAAATTACTAATATTATAAAGAGGAAAACTTTGTTTGTTTGTTTGTTATGAATAGGCTCAAAAACTACTGGACCGATTTTAAAATTTCTTTCACCATTCGAAAGCTACATTATCCATGAGTGCATAGGCTATGTTTTATCCGGGTACGGGCAGTAATTTCCACGGGATGCGAGTGAAACCGCGGGAAAACGGCTAGTAAATTATATTTGCAGTTTAATACATTTGATGCTTATCTGGTTTATTTTTTAAGTCCATTTTACCTCCTTACACCAATTTATTATTTGGGGTCAGCGCAGCATGTCTCCTTCCAAACGTTGGTATCTGACGTCATCTCAACTCCTTTTGCCACTAACCTACTATTTCTGCTCGCTAGTGTACAATCGATCTTTGTCGGAGTATGTTTGATTTAATTTTGTAACATGCAGTGTTTGAGAGCTGACTATTACTTAATCCACACGCGTCGACAGATTGCTGGCTCGGCAGTCATAGTTTGAATTGCATGCAATTACGGAATCCTGAGCTTGTAATATGGAGCTAACTTAGTCGGCGAATATTCCTTCCTTCCGATGATATTTGCGCACCTACTAGGTTATATGTGCTTTATAATTAACGTAGCTTAGACTTCGAAAAGTCTTCGTATGATTTTTGATTGTTTTGGTGATCCTTATCAATATTTCAATGCCATGTTACAAATTCCTAATAAATTTTTAGTATTTTGCAGTTTTTTTAATATAACACATTCATTGTATTTCAAATATTTTATTACACACTTTGTTAACCTACAAAACGCCTTTAAAGAATTGCCTGATACGTCTTTGTCCCATCGCAATTTTCATCTTTTAATTTTATTGTTGATATTAAAAACTAGACTACTAAAGTTGCTGAAAAGTGTGTAAAACAAGATTTTTATCAAAAAGTTATTGGCTATGAAACTCTGAGACTAGGCTCATTTGAAATTTATATATTTTTTGTAAACAATGTTTGGACGTAGGCTCATAGGTTGTAAAGTGTTCGGTATTAAAATTGAATTCGCTTGGCTTCAGAGAAATATTAAGAAAACTTTACCCTTTGGCAACCCGGTAAAAAGTAGCTATCTTTACCATAAAATGTGCCTTTTATAACAGCCAAGAATTAAATCCTTTAAAGGAAACCAAGAAAACATTTATCGTGTAAATATTGTTAAATTTAATTTACCCTTTTCATTGGAATAAACGCGAGTATACCATGAAAGTTGAAACTTTGTCAAAGCAATGTTACAGGTAATTACCAGTCAAAGAGTGTTTCAAGAGGAAATGTTTGGGCTTACAGTTACGTTCCCCAGTTAAATCGAATAACATTCAAATAACTGAACTCACGCTGTCAGGAAAATGGTCATGACATATTTTAGTTTAAGACAAATTGGACACTATTGCTGACATCGTTTGGAGGTCGTTTACTGGTAATTTGTATTATATTTATCCTCAATTCTATATGACCTGTTTTGTATTAAAAGACTATTTACATTTATTTTTGATTAGCTTTCCCGCTGTTCTTTCTACCCATTCCGAGGAACTACTAACATATGGCCTATATGCATCGGAGAGCACGTTAATGTCGGTCCTGCGCCTGATCTCTCTCCGGTCGTGTCGGATTTACCGTCCCATCGGGTTATGAGAGTGAGGAAATAGGGAGTACACCTGTGTCTGCGCAAATGCTTGTGCACTATAAATGTCTTGCGCAGCTGGCTGATCTCCTCATATGAGAACAGCCGCCGTGGCCGACAATCGGCTAGGATGACATTATTATTTAAACATATGGCCTATCTCAGGCTCTACCCTATCTTTGTATCTTTAAATCGTACATTCTGTACATTTGACATGAAAGCCCTTCAGACAGACTGAATTACTTTCACGTTTATTATAAGTAAGGATAATGAGTTTNCCTCTAGAAAATTGTAGGCACACATGGAGTAAAAACTTGACTTGTCACACAATGGCAGTCAAACCCTTTTCTGTGCAAAGATATCGCCAATACGAATTAAATAAGCCCAAACACGTAGTAATTGCTACATACCTATGAGGAGTTCTCTTGACTTTCTGTCGTCTCCATCATCAGGTAAGGTCCAAACTTCTCGGTCATGGAGACTCACTCGAAATACCGACGAATATCAAGTTTTTACTTGGTGCATGCCTACAATTTTCGAGAGTTGCCCTCGACTTCTCAGAGTTTGCATCATCAGATCCTGGCCGGATGATAATGAGGCTAATCGGTGTGTATTCTCTTACATAATAAAGAGATAATTTTTCAAATCGGCCCAATTCTGACAGTGGTAATCCTCATTGATATAGGGATAATAACTGGTGTTTACACTTGATTTTCTCAAGATTCCCGTGCCTCACATGGATGCGCCTAATGCCATAGTAAATCAGAGCCTTAGGTCATTATATCGTGCTATATTTCGTTTGTGTCCGCCGTGGGTATAGTTTCCATACAAAGGTGCCCAGTGACCTTTAATTCTACATCTTATTTTAGATAGTTTTTGTCGGTGCCATTTCTAAATTAAATTTGAAAAAAAAAAACAACATGGACGGGCGATTTGGATGATTGATTATAAATTACTAATATTATAAAGAGGAAAACTTTGTTTGTTTGTTTGTTATGAATAGGCTCAAAAACTACTGGACCGATTTTAAAATTTCTTTCACCATTCGAAAGCTACATTATCCATGAGTGCATAGGCTATGTTTTATCCGGGTACGGGCAGTAATTTCCACGGGATGCGAGTGAAACCGCGGGAAAACGGCTAGTAAATTATATTTGCAGTTTAATACATTTGATGCTTATCTGGTTTATTTTTTAAGTCCATTTTACCTCCTTACACCAATTTATTATTTGGGGTCAGCGCAGCATGTCTCCTTCCAAACGTTGGTATCTGACGTCATCTCAACTCCTTTTGCCACTAACCTACTATTTCTGCTCGCTAGTGTACAATCGATCTTTGTCGGAGTATGTTTGATTTAATTTTGTAACATGCAGTGTTTGAGAGCTGACTATTACTTAATCCACACGCGTCGACAGATTGCTGGCTCGGCAGTCATAGTTTGAATTGCATGCAATTACGGAATCCTGAGCTTGTAATATGGAGCTAACTTAGTCGGCGAATATTCCTTCCTTCCGATGATATTTGCGCACCTACTAGGTTATATGTGCTTTATAATTAACGTAGCTTAGACTTCGAAAAGTCTTCGTATGATTTTTGATTGTTTTGGTGATCCTTATCAATATTTCAATGCCATGTTACAAATTCCTAATAAATTTTTAGTATTTTGCAGTTTTTTTAATATAACACATTCATTGTATTTCAAATATTTTATTACACACTTTGTTAACCTACAAAACGCCTTTAAAGAATTGCCTGATACGTCTTTGTCCCATCGCAATTTTCATCTTTTAATTTTATTGTTGATATTAAAAACTAGACTACTAAAGTTGCTGAAAAGTGTGTAAAACAAGATTTTTATCAAAAAGTTATTGGCTATGAAACTCTGAGACTAGGCTCATTTGAAATTTATATATTTTTTGTAAACAATGTTTGGACGTAGGCTCATAGGTTGTAAAGTGTTCGGTATTAAAATTGAATTCGCTTGGCTTCAGAGAAATATTAAGAAAACTTTACCCTTTGGCAACCCGGTAAAAAGTAGCTATCTTTACCATAAAATGTGCCTTTTATAACAGCCAAGAATTAAATCCTTTAAAGGAAACCAAGAAAACATTTATCGTGTAAATATTGTTAAATTTAATTTACCCTTTTCATTGGAATAAACGCGAGTATACCATGAAAGTTGAAACTTTGTCAAAGCAATGTTACAGGTAATTACCAGTCAAAGAGTGTTTCAAGAGGAAATGTTTGGGCTTACAGTTACGTTCCCCAGTTAAATCGAATAACATTCAAATAACTGAACTCACGCTGTCAGGAAAATGGTCATGACATATTTTAGTTTAAGACAAATTGGACACTATTGCTGACATCGTTTGGAGGTCGTTTACTGGTAATTTGTATTATATTTATCCTCAATTCTATATGACCTGTTTTGTATTAAAAGACTATTTACATTTATTTTTGATTAGCTTTCCCGCTGTTCTTTCTACCCATTCCGAGGAACTACTAACATATGGCCTATATGCATCGGAGAGCACGTTAATGTCGGTCCTGCGCCTGATCTCTCTCCGGTCGTGTCGGATTTACCGTCCCATCGGGTTATGAGAGTGAGGAAATAGGGAGTACACCTGTGTCTGCGCAAATGCTTGTGCACTATAAATGTCTTGCGCAGCTGGCTGATCTCCTCATATGAGAACAGCCGCCGTGGCCGACAATCGGCTAGGATGACATTATTATTTAAACATATGGCCTATCTCAGGCTCTACCCTATCTTTGTATCTTTAAATCGTACATTCTGTACATTTGACATGAAAGCCCTTCAGACAGACTGAATTACTTTCACGTTTATTATAAGTAAGGATAATGAGTTTGTCTTAATCCCACTACTATATTGCCCTTATTTAACCAAAATACTCTAAATAAGACCAAACTTTTAAAGAAAACATCTGAAAGCTCGCCTGATTAATTTATTACAGGAAAGAGGTTTTTCTATAGACCGGCAAATAAGAGACGATATTCATTCATTTTATTTTCTCGTTGGATCCTTTAAAGATACAGTTAATCGGACCCACGCCTCATTAGTACGTTTATAAGAGCTCCAGCTTTTACGGTGCCCCAAGGGACAATAAATCTAAAGGACATATACACACATATACCTATGTATGTTTTTTGTACTTAATCTTGCCTTTGATAATGACAGCTTTTTATCCTATCAAAATCTACAGCTGTTGCCGAGTGATATACTGCGGAATTCAATAATCTATCTGTCCCTTGTTTTGCTTACTAGAGATAGGAATTTGACATTAAGTACTTATATGGAGCTGATGTCAAAATGCTATCTCTAGTAAGCAAATCCACAGATAAATAGAATATTGTAAATGGGTGTTAGTTTGTATGAGGAAGATAATTTCAGCAAATTATATTTATGACAACGTGGGTTATGCTCGTTATCCGCGTCCCGAGGGAACTACTAATTATAACTAATAGTAGATTATATCTGTCTCCAGGGTGACACTATCTATCTACCAAACAGTTTAGTTGATTTTTAACCGACTTCTCAAAAGGGAGGAGGTAAGTGTGTTGATTAATAAATATGTAAACCAATGATCAAGTGTATCAAATCTAGCCATATAGCCCAACTTAGGTAACATCAACAACTAAACCCCTGTGGGGCCAGAGCCTGCCGGGGCTGCGGGATTGTTCGAAAGAGTTACCGCGGCCCACACTGGGGACTTAGCGAAAAAAAGTCAAATTTGCATCATAACACCTATGTAATACCTATTTAACGATATTTCTAAATTTCAGAATAGAATCTACAATAAAATCGAAAAGAATTACTAAACTGCGACTTGCAGTTTTTTTATAGCTATGTCAAAAGCATAATTTGTTTGCAGTATTAAACTGATTTAGAAAAGAAAACAAAGTCTAAGGTGGCGGCCCTGGCATACAAAGGGCTCCAGAACGAACACAGTGGGTTATAGTCAGTAAAAGTCTGACACTCCTTCACGCTGCACCCACAGTGGGAGGGGTCACCTGGTCACGCACCGGGAAAAAAAGGTAACATCAACAACAGTTTCTAATATTTTATTGTCCAAAAGAAAACGCCAGTAATTGATTAGTTTACGTTCTTCAAAGATAAAACGGGTGTCTCCAACAAAAGTGGTTGGAGCTAAGTGCTGTTTCATGTAATAAGTACATTATTGGCTTATTTTATCGTTGGGTTTTTCGGCAATCTTTACTTTGTTTTACGTCAGATACAATGAAGTGTAAATAATATAAAATATTGGTAAATAAGTAAAAAGGATCAAAAGGGCCTTGTCCTGTTGTTATGTTGGCAAAGGTGGCGGAAAAGATGTAGTCAATTCTAATCTTGTATTGGTTAATCACTTTCCTTATTATATTAATAGTTACATTATAATTAATGTTTCCTTTGGAAATCAGCCTCTTAGATAGCTTTGTTTTCTAAACCAATATGAGAAACAGGATTTTTCGTTTGTTTATTTGTATGGTACAAAACGCTCTGAAAATATTGAACCGATTTGCACCATTATACACCATTTATGGGAACTGTGATCTTATTTAAAAATTACTAGAGAAAGTTACTTCTTTCTCACAGAAAGTCCTCGGCTAAATCTTAATTTATTATATCAGGATAAATATAACGAGCTAACTAACGTAATGCTATCTAATTATACAGTCCACCATTAATAGACATGGACACAAATATACCGAATTACTTATTCATAAGGTTTTAATAAGGTATGCATAATAAACTTGTGTATACGAAATATATCCCATATTATCTCATCTTCTCGTAAAAAATATCTAAGCAGGATTTATGAGAAGGTGTCCTATAAAATAATCATACAAGATGATATGAAGTGCCATGTGGGACGCAAGGCCGATATGAATTCCTGAGAGCAAATGTAAGAAAAATATACCTACATATATCTATTATAACGGCCCTATATTTAGATTATATTAACAGCGAATATAATAGGTAACACTGATATAAAATCCTTTCTAATATTACAAATGCTAAAGTCTGTCTTTCTATGCGGTTTTCACGCCAAAACCAATTGACAGACCCAAATGTGATTCGGTTCACGGATAGTCTAGAAGAGCCTTAAAAAAGTCATAGGCTTCCAGGACATAGGTAAAACCGAAGAGAACAGCCAGTTACATATAAATTCGTGAAAATTTATATGCCTTTCCCTAGAGGACACATAAATATAAATTCTTGTAGGTACAGACGACAGCAGGTCAACGTATACGAATCTGTCAAATTTTACTAATCAAATATTAACCTACCCCCATTGCGATAAGGTTGAAAATCGATTGCAGAAATTTGACAGATTGTGGTAACTTGATGTGCTGTTGTCTGTACATATTTCTTCTACAAGATTTCTTTAATTTATGGCAAGTCACTGGTAAGTCTTCTTAATACTGATTATTTGATTATTTGGCTAAAGTTCGAATACTGCACTGCAGTAAAACTGAATGTGTCAGAGNCTTCTACAAGATTTCTTTAATTTATGGCAAGTCACTGGTAAGTCTTCTTAATACTGATTATTTGATTATTTGGCTAAAGTTCGAATACTGCACTGCAGTAAAACTGAATGTGTCAGAGAACAGATGGACCAGTATTTATCTCTTGTATAAAATGGAGATGGCTAATGAAAATGAGCAAAAAGAAAACGTTTAGTATGCAGCAGTTATTAACAGTTTTTAAATGAAGCAAGGGAAGAAAATACCCTGGTTTTATACCTCTAATTTTATCAATAGTTAAAATGCGATTAACGTATTAAGAATAGAATAAATGAATAACTACCTACACCTCGGAGTTACAGATATAAATATCCTACTTCTTACGACAAACCATTCTATTAGAAGCCGACACGCGATATAAAACCTACATGTTTTTCACACACCTACTCAAGATCCAAGAGGGGTATAAGATTGATAAATTATAATAATGTAATATTCATCGGCTTCGTGGAATTTTCTCAGCTTCATACGCAGCTTGTGGGTAATGTAATTATTATCATAAGCAGATTAATGGATTAGATCAACTTGTGACAGTTGTCTACCTAATTCCTTTAAAAATTCATGCATGACACACTTTATACTTTCGTGAAGTATACCTACGTAGAATTTGATAAGAGTAATTATCTGAACTCATTTATATAAATGTATATAGGTTTAAAGCTCTAAATGATTTTGTTTTGTTAAATCTCTTTTTACACCACTATGCTTAGTTCTAGCGCTGTATTAGTCCGGATATTGCGCGCACGATGTTGCAAGTTTAAATAAATTGCTGGTGCCCCACCCCTCTAGACTTTTTACCCTCCTCCTCAGTTACATTGCGATTATAGCATCGTGACCAATGAAACGGTCATAAAGTCACAACATTTGATAAATGTTACTTTTACCACACTACGAACACCAAGTTTACTTTAAAACCAGAATAAACTTGTATGGCATATTTCACATTTATTTACGACCCCGACTGTAGATTGCGAAACTTTAAAACGAGTTTGTATATAAAGGAAATTAATATTCGAACGTGACCAGCATAAAGTTCGCAACACAACATAATATCTTGCGGTCTATAAAAAGAAAGGTAATCATCTGATAATTTTATGTAAACAGTGGCAAAGGAAACTCCATGCAAGTCCCCTAAGGAATTTAATTAAGAGATGTAGGGAAATATTTAGCACAACGCCCGAATAAATAATTTTGAGACGATGTTGCTTTGTGTTTTATGCTTGTACATGTAAGTGTATAGTGGGGTATTGTGGAGGAAAACTCGCTGTTTCGGGACGGAATGCAACACAAAAGGTCGGTAAGACAGAATGTTGTTAAAGTAAATACTCGAAACAATTAGTACTTGGTAGAATGT